>OY390731.1:46158766-46536266 GCA_959613385.1 Geotrupes spiniger | reverse complement strand
TGGGTTGGGTTGGATTGGATTATTATGAATTCAAGACTAGTCTGACTGTATACTTCTAACATGAACTTCAGTTTAAACCAAAAGTCTTAATTTTAAACTTAAGATATTTGTTAACGTAAGGGGAAAAAAAACTCTTATTTAATAATTTGTTTATTACCAAAAATCCTTGGGCTCAAATATACAATAAATTAGCATGCAACATTCCCCCATCGCTCGACGACATGTCAAATTACAGTATGAAAAAACCACGAGAATTCGACCCGATCTTGTAAAAAAATAACATTTTCACAATGTATATCTTACACAGATTCCATTTTACAAGAAGAGACAATTTTGGAAAATATATACTCCTAATAAATACGAAATGTACAACGTAGTAGGCCGCACACACTAAAGGTAAAAATCACAAACGCAAGCACGTGAAAAAAAAACATCATTCCATTAGGAACTATCCATACGTAAATGCAGAACACGGGTAAGGTAAAGCTTCGAAAGAAATACTGAAATCATCCGTTTACAACTAAGCGATATATCTTTTTTCTTATATGTAAAAAATTATACGTATATTTTAAATGCGAAATAATAATAATAATCGTAATAACGTAGATGGGGGTTAGATTAGAACGTCGTGATCGTCCACAGCTTGGTGTTGCAGTCCTGGCCCACCGAGACGACGGTGGTGTCGTCCAGCCACACCAGTCTCGTTATTTGGCTTTGAGCGTGTGCGTCTGTGAAAAAAAAAATAGATGCAGGTGTGGATGTTGATTGTCGAGGTGCTTACTTTTTATTATGATGTGTTTGTTGGGTTTCGCGACCGACCATATGATGATGTTGGTGTCTAGGCTGCCGCTGGCGACTAAGAGGGAGTTCGGGGACCAAGCTATCGAGTTCACTCGGGCGTTGTGGCAATTCTTGGTTTGTGGCAAGCTGAAAAATTTAAAATACTGTTAATCAGAAGCTTTTTGAAGGCACGAAGCTCTAATGAGACTTAATTTAAAATTATTACAAAAATAAACTCTAACTTTGTATTCTGGAATGGTGTACAGGACAACTTTCCGATGGGCATCGCACGCAACTAAGTAGTTGTCGTCGAGGGAATAAGCGACGTCCATCACAGCGCCCAGGTGGTCCAAGTCGAGCTTTGGAACGAGATTGTTCCCAACGAGTTCGTACACATGAACCTTACTGTCGTTTTCACCGCCGACCGCCACATCACCACGAGGCGACACGCTGACGCTCGTCGGTTGGTACGTCACCTTCAGCCAATATTTTTCACATTCACCGATACACAGTTTACTGTTTATATCACTTGTTTATATCAGCTATTATTACTATAAGACTAGAAGAACACTAGGGTGGGTTTATAGAAAGCAAACCAAATATTTAATTGCGATTAACTAATTAATCGAATGAGCTTGTGAAATTGTAATATAAAATTATTAACACAACCACTATTTCACAATAATAGAATATTATTTATTCTAGATGTACATTTCGAAAGCACTGCTTTCATCTTCAGTAGAATTCAAAACGTCTCAAAATTATAAAATGACATAAATGACAAAAATTACGTAGTTAAGGAAAAATAATTACATATATTTAACAAGATCAAGTAATGCATTATTCAACGGAGACAAATCTGTATTTAATAATTTTAATTGAAATTTTTTCATAAAAATAGCTTCATACATGTTTAAATAACAATTTTGGCAATGTTTTAACAATTTTATATCATTTATAGTAAATGAATGTCCTGTGTTAACAAAATGATTAGCTAACGCAGAACTACCAAAATCACGATTTTTAATACATAATTTGTGCTCCTTAAATCTAATTTCTAAATTCCTTCTAGTTTGTCCTATGTAACATAAATTACAAAAACTACAATTAATTTGGTATATACCAGACTTTTTAATGAAATGTTCTTTATTAATGTTATTATTAAGGTAATTTTTTAAAGTATTATTGTTTGAAAAAGCCGGAGTTAATTTAAATTTCTTATATAGATTCGATAGACAATTTTGCCAAAAAGGGTGGAAAGTTAATTTAAAGAACTTTTTATTAACATTTGTAACCGCAATTGGAGTTAAAGTGGTCAATGAATTGATAAAAAACTTTTGTCTATATTTATTGTAAATGTTAGTAATAAAAACATCATTATATCCATTAATTTTGCCTATTTCATAAATAGAATAAATAATATTCTATTATTGTGAAATAGTGGTTGTGTTAATAATTTTATGCGATTAACTATTTGATTGAAATTAAATTCGCGTTGCCATGGACACAGATCGCAATTAACCAGTTAATTGGTTGATTGCGATCTGTGTCCATGGCAACGCGAATTTAATTTCAATCAAATAGTTAATCGCAATTAAATATTTGATTTGCTTTCTATAAACCCACCCTTAACGCTTTAAAAATTATAATCAAATATTAATACGACCACAACAAACGAACAATGGCGGACGATGAAATACACTTGTGCCAACCTGTGCGTAGCAAATATTGCAGAAATCATATAAATTTTGTTACAACTAGCGCCACCTAACCGAAACTTTTTTACTAATATCTGCTCGACCAATCAAAATAAGGTTACAGAAGAGCCTACCCCTTCTTTGTTCCAGTGACAATATTGCACGATTACGGTCATGATATGTATATTAGATTAGATTACCTGAATGTTATAAACATAATTTGCTTTATATATAAAACAATCAAATAAATTAGAGTCAATATGGCATTAAAATGGGGTATCGTAAGTGCTGGCAAAATAAGCAACAATTTTGCACAAGCCATATCTCTTACACCATTTACCGAGCACAAAATTGTAGCAATTGCAGCTCGGGATGAAAAACGAGCACGTGAATTTGCAGATAATTACAATATTCCAAAAGCATACGGAAATTACCACAGCTTAGCAGAAGATCAGAATGTCGGTTTGTATCGTCTCCAAAGAAAAACTGTAGATGATAACTTTGAAACATTTAGACATCGTTTATATCGGCACCCTACATCCACAACACTCAGAGGTATCAAAGTTAATGTTGCAAAACAGAAAACACGTTTTGTGCGAAAAACCATTGACAATGAACGAAAAGCAAACAAGAGAGCTTATAGAATTGGCCCACGAAAAGAAACTATTTTTAATGGAGGCCATATGGTCTAGGTGCTTTCCTGCATACGCCGAGTTGAGAAAACTCATCGATTCAGACGCAATTGGAGAAGTCTTACATGTCAACGTTACGCTGGGAAATAAATTAAATCACATACAACGAATGAAGTAATATTCTTACGTGGATATGATTTAATGTAACGTTTATAATTTTAGCCTTAAAGAATTAGGAGGTGGAACCATCTTAGATTTGGGTGTGTATCCATTACAGTTCCAACAGTTTATTTTTCGTGGTTTGAAGCCGTTGAAGACGGTTTCAGCTGGTCACTTGAACGAATTTGGGACTGATGAATCGGCTTCGATCATCATAACTTACAATAATGGAAAGACAGCTGTACTATCAACAGATGCACGAGTTAGTCTTCCAAATGAAGCTGTTGTCGTTGGAACCAAAGGAACGATAAGGGTAACACAATCGTTTGATTATTTAGCCATCCATAACAAATTGTTATTAGGTTCCCAAGTTCTTGTGTCCCACAGAGTTAATTACGCCTGAAGGAACATTAACATTTGACCTACCTGAATCAAAATTTCCAATACCTCGACCAGCAGGAATGACTTACGAGATTATAGAAGTTGGACAATGCATTAAAAGAGGTAGGTTATAATAATAGTTGATAAAAAAAATAATACTGACGGAAATGCAATGAATTAGAAGTAAAAAACAAGAATGATGAAGGCCACTAATTAGGCTGCTAAAAGAGAAAAAAGATGAGGAACAATTTAAAAAAAGATATTAGAAAAATGTAGGGTGAGGAGTTTAAAAAAAAACAGAAGTTAAACAAGAAATAAATCTGAATTGTATATTGGAAAATAACATTTTTATTATGTGTAAAAAAAGTTAAGATCCATTAATACAAATAAATTCGAGAATGCCACGAAAATGTTTATAATTAGTTGCAGTCAACTTAACTGAAGATGTCGGTTAATTGTGTGATTAGAAGGATTAAATGGATTTATCGAGTAAATAATTAGTCCACATATTTCTTAAAGTGTATGACTTTTTGTTAGGTGGTGCTGCTTTTATATTCTTATAAATTTAACCATGTTATTGCCAAGTTACATTCTATACACTTTATATATGGCATTTCATTGATTTTTTTCATTTTTCTTGTCCATTAGTTTTAAATGTATATAATTTTGTTTGAATTATGCAGGTTTACTAGAGAGTCAGAAAATAACACACGAAGAATCTCTTCAACTGGCACAATTGATGGATGAATTTCGAAAGGGTGTTGGTGTAGTATATGAAGAGGATTTGCTTTAATTACAACCTTGTTAAAAATATATGAAAATGATGTTTTATTTTAATTAAATGAAATTATATAAAAATAGAAAATGAGTTGTTTCATATAACAATTACCCTTTACAATAAACAAAATAGTTATTTATTTATTTATTTTCGAGATTTAATTGCAAAGTTTCTGATAAGCGATTTAATTAGATTACCTAATATTTTACCAATTACACCAAATACGTGTCGGTGTAACAATCTCTAAGGTCCAGTAATTTATCGAGACATTGCGTAAAATCGTCGACCTCTAGCCCAGCGGAAATAAATTGGTGAAATCGTCGGAACTTTAATTTTTGAGCTTGGGCGTGTAAACTTTCCAACATGTCTCCGTTTTCTTTGCCAGAATGCAATCCGCTCAGAACCGGAACAGATTGGACACCTAAAATTGCACGCATAGAACTTTTGCGTTTCTCAACTTGAACCTCTTACGGGTTTGCTGCAGTCTTGGATTTGAAACGATGTTTCCATCAACTCCTACTTGAGAATCAAACACGTCAGGATACGGACTAGACACATTGAGACCTTTGGTGATTGTAGTTGTGTTGGATTTGGTGCCGGATGTGTTACACGATAAGTAAAATTGTAACATGTCGTTAACAGAATTGCAATTGTAAGCCGCCATTGCTCTTTGAACGCCAGCACTTTCTAAAGGCCGCTTGAGCCTATTTTCGGGAATTCCTCTCAATGTTACCATTTGCATCACTCTGTCGGTACCTATGATTAAAAAGCAATTACAGTTGTATTCAACGTAATCGTTGTATTCAAGTTTACAATTTTCATTAAACAGAAAGTCGATTGGAAATAATAAGTTTAGTTGAAAATTTTAGTGTAATTAATTTGCTCTACATCCACTTGATTCTAGACAGAATATGAAAATAAAGCAATTGCTATTTATAGAGTGCAGGAACATTTTTCAATGTCATACATCAATATGAATACATAAGTATAGTAGTTTCAGTCTGTAAATGGCATGTACGTCATCAACGAGTTACACGGACGGAAGAAATTAGTGGCTGATTGCGCTGGTATTTCAAACAACCAGGCGGACGCGAAGCAAATGCAAACGTGTTCTACAAAACTCATGACACTGCTTTGACAATCACCCTCGTTTTCTGCTAATAAACATTAAAGATATTTTGAATATAAATATTAAAGTCTGCAAATATAAAATTCTTACCTATGCTACAATTTGGTGTAATGCTTTGTGCAAGAGGTCCATCCCAGTTATTCAAACAGTCTATGAAATCAGCACCAGTATTAAATGAAAATGGTAAACAGAGACTTGCAGCACCGACTTTTCTTCCATGAAGACTCAAATCCACACATAAGTCACTTAAAGAATAACTTGTCGAATTCAACCTATATTTCAATGAGAATGTATCTAAAGCTGAAGCTAGAATGGCACCTGTATGATAAGGTAATGTATCCTAAAAATATAAAGTACAGTTTGTTACATGCATCCATACTAATGCGTACATTGTAGTTTAAATGGTGGAATTCTCTTTGAGGTTCTGGCCGTCTCCATCCATTTTTACTTGTCGATAGGGGCACAAACAATGACGAGTGTTCAGCTAATTTTTCGAAACCGAACGCCAAATTTAAAACCCTTACACAATCTTTCATGTGCGACGATCGTTCCTCTTCATCGGTTTCGTAAGCATAATCTTGATAATAGGAAGGTAATAACGGTAGAGCGAATACCGTTTTTCTTTCATAGTCATCTCTCAAAGTTTCGATACAACTATATGAAAGTCCGGAAAACGCGTCTGTTGCATCAGTCAACACGTGAAAACCCTGAAAATGCAATTACTTGCCATGGAACTTAAACCAGTTTGAAAATTACCTGAAAATTATTACATTCTTCAACGAAATGTCTAATGTTATCATTGAAATCTTCTTGAAAGTGTTCAGTTTTCCACAAATTTACTCCTAATGGGAACACATCAAAGCCAACGTCTGCATTGCCGTGACTGTATTCTTTTATTACGTTTACAGTTCTAGGATGAAATCGCGCATATAAATAGTCAGACCAAACCTTAACTGTACTGTCGAGATCATATTTCTTATTATTTGACGAAGCAGTTCCCGACGTGTTATCCAAATTTGTTTGGTATTCGTTTTTCGGTTCTTTCGATTCTTTTTTGACTTCTACGTTTCCGTGCCACGGGACCTGAATACCAGACGGATCTGTCGGTGCGTCATATAATTCGCCTTCTTCGGGGAGCGATTTCAGACTTCCTTTCAAATCGACAAGTAAAAGGCGCGGTGTAAATGTAACTTCACCCTTAAATTAATAGACTGGAATGGTTTCGAAAAACTGTTGATTTATATACCTTTGGCGTCTGTCCTTCTCTATACAGTACATTGTGATTTATTTCCGAAGCAGTACCGGATTCAGTATATTGAAAATCTAATTCTTGTATGTTCCACCAATGAGCACCGACAAAATTCGAATAGTGGCCAAACTGTAAGGTAATTATTTCTCGGGTATTCATATTTAATGTGTGGCCAAGATGAAAAAGATTCAGTTACTTCCTCAACACAAAAACAGTAAAAGTAATATTATTTGATTGAATGAAATGGCATGACGAAATTTTATGTATGTCACTTTGATATTTTGTGGTTAATTTTCAACAAACTACCCTACAAAAATGTCTATAAATCGTTATTTAATATTGTTTATTGAAGTTTATATAGCATGAGAATTTTCAATAATACTACAAACAGTGAGGTTAAAGACTGTCAACAAATACGCTGCCAACTATAGCCAGGCAAAATCACCAGATTGTTGTTTTAAATATAAGTAACATTGTAACATTAAAATGTTACAATAAATAAAAAAACACGAAACAACATAATTACTCAATTTTGATATCAAAAATAAGAATTTTAAACATAAACAAATGTTCCTAGTTTAATTTATTTATATTACAATATTCACTCAATGTAATTTTGCAAAAAAAAATAATTTGTAATTTTCTTTTTACTTATAGTATAGTGTGCATTGTAGAATATATATACAATATATACTGCAATTACAACCAACCAACCTATAAAAGAATTTAAAATATAAAAAAACTACATTAACGTATGGTGATGAAGGAAAATAAAACTCTCATTATTAGATAATAAAACCATTTAAGGTAAATAGAAAACGTGTTTAAATTCATAAATAACCATGATCACAAGTTAATGTTTAAATGTACACCTTAAGTAAGTTAAAAACTAATTAATAAATACCGAATAAATTAATACAGCCTATGTAATGCACGATAGACATGCATATTCTGTAGAGTCAGCTTCGTATCTGCAATGAAAAATTAATTAACGACTATGAACTCTTTTAACTTGTAAGTACTGACACCAAAGTCGAACAATCCGTACAAAAGTATCCCCCACAATGTGTACATCTGCCGGAGCAGTCACAACAGAATCGTTTAGAGCAGAATTCACATAGTTCACAGTTCTGATATTCTTGACAACTGTTGCATCCAGCGTGATTTATTGATTTTTTGCTTGTCTTTTTAGCGGCTTGGAACAGCAAATCTCTTGTTTTATCTATTAAAGGGAACTAATAAACAAAGATTACATTAGATAACCTTAAAAAACTTACTCCAAACATTTTCCATGGATTTCAGAGCCCCGCGCTTTTCGGTAATGCGAGTTTTCAACTGCGGGGCATAGTTTTCTTCGAACGGGCACAATCGTTTGGTCATATTATTTGAATAAATTAACTAATCGAACTTTAACGACAAAAGGAAACCGCCAATTTTTGCAGAATTTATAGGGGTCGACCTGGTAGTCGTTCAACGTTCAAATTCTCACTAAAACTAGTAATTTGTCCTAAATAATTTTTCTGTTGGTACCACTGAATTTAAAGAAATATATACCGAGTGACTATAAATGTTTGAACCAAATTAATAATGCTGATTTACTTTTAGGTTAGGGTGGGATATACATTGTAAATAATGCGATGTCACCAAACTTAATTTTTAAAAAATTGTGAATTGTGAAGATTTGTATGCGGTCTCCTATTTTTGAAACCAATATATCAACTGGAAGTGAACGTTTACTCATTTTTCCATATCTCGGAAACGGCACGTGTTGTCAAAAAACACTTTCTTATAAAAGTTAAAGATATTGAAAATTTAGATAACTTTTGTTTGAAAAATTCTTTCAAAAAATATACCAATTGCCTGAAACTTGCTTTTGAAAGGATACAAAAGTTCAGTGCAGACCACTGTAGATTTTTTGTCGCCTTGTTTGTATTTCAAAAATGCATAATTCACCTGTCGATTATAAGTTTTTAGAAAATTATATGTAAGAGAAATAATTCAATAAATATAGAACTAATTAAACAAATTGTTTAAAGTAAAGTATCAGTCTTTTATTAAAATACCAAAATAAAATTCCGTACAAAACAATCCTTTATAAGTATAATTCATTAACAAACAAATTCAATTTCAGTCTTCAAATATTCTTTTAATTCGTCTTCATTCATGTCGATAATTTCATCTTCGTTAATCTAAAATGAAAAAAATTAAACAAATGCACCCATACATAACAAATTAAACTCTTTACTTTAAGAACTGCTTCATCTAGGTCATTTAATATTCGCAGTTTTAGTTGCATCAGTCCAGTTAAAGAGCAGCGTCGATTTTTTAAGCAAACGTAATCATCGAGCACTTCAATGTGAACCGATTTGTAAATTTTTCTCTTGTAGCCGGTAATTCCATACATATTCAAATGAGGAATCTGACAATTCAGTTCAAATTTATTCACCTCCATGTTGGGGGCAATCGTCCTCAAGGTATCGTACACTCTCTTCAGTGTCGACCTCTGTCGCAACTGATGTTCCCCATCGAAACTTTGAATTGGTTGTGCTTTTATGCGGAATTCTTTAAATAACTTTCTGTTTTCAAAATACATGCACGTGAGTAACAGGTTCAAACGGTCTTTGGTCTTCGATTTGATTTCTGTAATGTGAGCGAATAATTAGAAATACTTTGATGAGATGTAAGTTTACCTCTGATATGTTGTACTCCGTCTACAGTTAGAACATGTGGAAGCAATTCCACAGCTTGATAATTTAACATCCACAAATATAAAACCGAATTGACTAATTCTTCGGCATCGTTTTTGTACAAGCCTGCACTAATTCTATCCAAAATTTTAGGAACTATAATAGTTTTAATGACGCTTCGATCAAGATCTTTATAACCCAAATTGCTTAGAACCCATAGAAATCGAGTGATATCTTTAACACGAATTTGATCCGTAACGTACGTTCTGTAAGACTTCACCGACGAGATATCAAGTTCTTTTATACACAAATCAACGAATAATTTCATTAAATGATCATCATAATATGAATAATCTGCGTACATCGCTAATATATGACATAAAGCCGTAAATGAATAGCACTTAAAAGTACGATTAAATAATATGGTGCAGGTAATGGTATTTAATAAATCTTCGTCTTGATACCGGTTATGTCTGATCGTTTTTATCAACGTTATAAACATCGCAGGATCTTTGAGCAAATGCAAATTTTCGTGAAGTGTGCTTCGAACTTTCTCCAAAAATACTTTATTCGAGATTTTCGTGCTCGTTTTAAAAGTAGCGTGGCAGACTATACACACTTCTTCAATCGAAAACTGTTTAATGTCTTCAATTTGAAAATGTCTCATGCATATCTTCAACATGTGTTGCGCCTGTTTAGTTTTTTTTTGCAACCCTATATAAAAAATAAATTGCAGCAGCTCCTCTTTGGTTAAATACTCGACGTAAATCACAATATGATCTAAGGCTGCCGCGTATGATTTATACTCTGTGATTCTATTTGGAACTACTTGCATGAATTTACTCAGCAACTTCAGTACAGTTCCTGAATCCATCGCACTTAATCTTGAACAACATTCCAAATCAATCGTGTTCAATAATTTCTGGAAATGCAACTTACTAGGCGTATAATTACCATCTTTGACAGCACACAGTAGTTCCTCTATGTCACCATAGTTCAAAGTTTTTACATCGCTTGGTTTAATGTTGGCAATTAAATTTATAATCTCGGGCCTGGTTGTCTTTATAACCTCTTTACCTAGTGGCTTGTTGTAGTCATTTAAGAATAAAACGATTCTCCCGATAAGTGTAGTTTCGTTTAATTGAACAACACATTCACTGCTGTACTTCTGAAATATCACTCGATTGACACTTTTCGTAAAATCATAACTTTTCCTAAATAATATTGCAGGAATCTTCATGTTGCAAAGAAATTTAATTGGTTTTAAGTTAGGTTACGTAAAGGTGCAACGTACTTTCATGCGTGTTTTATGTTTACGTATCATAATTCTACCATATTTTGTACGTGTAGAATAATCGTATTAATTAGTATTGATATGCGTGCACATGACATTTCTTTGAAAGCGACGTTTCATGCAATGTTGCCAGGTAGTTCACGAACGAATTCCTCAAATGAACTAATTGAATTAGACATATTAGGTGTGTTCTTTTTACTGCAAATATCGGAATAAATCTGAAACTCTCATCAGCAGCACCGTTTTATTTGCAAGCGTACAAGTGAGTTCTGTAGATATTTTCAGTGCCCTCCGCACCGATGAAGCACATCCCTAAATGTTAACGCAGATGTGAGTTTATGTGATTGACACACGCATATCGCAAATTTTACGTTCGCGGGTAACCGAAATAATATCTTCTACATTACTCATGGTTATAATATATGGAATAAATCTATAAATTCTCACAAAATATATTGAAAATAAATTCCGTGATTATTTTTCTTCTTCAATATAAACGTAATATTTGAAATCTAGTATTTGACAGAAGAGAAAACGGTTTTATTTACAAATTGGAACTGATCTGATACACACAGCTATTATGTACTTGTTACATAAATAGCCATTATATAAGCATTTTAAAGACTTCAATAAAAACTTCAATTACCAATTCGTTATTAGTTAGGTTAAGTGTAGTGTGATGTATTCCGTATAATTTTGCACCAAGCGATTCAGAAAAAACGAAATCAAGGCCATGACTTACTTGGATGTAAGCGTCGGCAATGTTACTTCGCGGATTTTTAACTCGATGTCTACGGTAATCTCACTTGAAAAGTTGCCCCATTCAGAAATGTCGCCGACGTGTAGCGTTCAGATAATATATGAAAGTAAAGCCTACTAGGATGTTAAAGTTAAATATAAAGCATCGATCCTGTTAGAGTGCATATCTTAAAACTGAGCGAAATGACAAATAATTTATAACCTAATTTAAAACGCGACATGTATAAATATCAAGTACACTTAAAATTTTCTTAATATACTGCATAATTATCGTTATAGGTAATAAAATTATAATTACTTAATTTTATTTACCAGGCATTTCACAATACAACTGTCAATTTTAAAGCAATTGACATTGCGATACAGATCGAACAAGAAAAACGAAGAATTTTCACAAAATAGGGTTTTGCCATAATATCAAAAGTCAAAAAGATACAAATTTCACAAGATTGTCGGAACGTACGTCAGCATTAAAAAAACGTGGTGAAAATATTACATTTAGGAAAACCCAACATCTGAAGCCGTGGCAGAATCCAGCAGCTACGTTCGAAGTGTTCCACAATATATGGCAAGAGATTAAATGGTCTAAGATACCAGCAGATATATGAGATAAGTTACCAAAAGCCAACATTAGAAAAACTGCATTGGACTTACAACTCACAGCTCAGGTATCTCCGGCATGCAAGATGCTTTTCTTCGATTCCCTGAGACAAATAGAAATGCTTAAGATTTTTACAATAAATGGAATGACGAAAATCCGGACAAAATTAAATATTATACAAATATTGACTCTATTGAAATTAAGGCCTATATTGGACTACTTATATAAGGAGCTTTGTTCTAAATTGATATGCTTTGGTGTCAAGATCTAGCTTATAGCCATCCCACAATACCTGCCACCATGAAAAAATAGATACAAAGAAATTACTATTTTTTTGCGATTTGATGAGTTCAGTACTAGAGACGAGCGAAGATAAATGGATAAGCTAGATGGCCGTAAAATATTCTTATTGGAATTAGGGAAAGAACTAATAAAAGAAAATGTGATCCGTGGATACGGTAACACAATCAAGCAAATAGGAAACGGTGACTGATGTTTTCCCTGAGCTATTGAAAATTACTCAAGAAACAGCCGGGAATGCAAGTGATGGGAGAGGACGTTGCGACATGTGTCAAAGAAAGAAAGATTGAAAATGTATAAAAAAAGTGTGTTAAGTGTAAAATTTTTGTATGCTTAGAACATTCAGTTCTTGAAACTTTTTGTAATAAGTGCCAATATTAATAATTTGTAAATTTAAAATGGTTATAATAAAAATGAGAATTGATAAATTTGTTATTTTTAAAGATAAAAAGCTGATATTTCAAGTAGGAGCAACAATCCTGTTTTTATTGCGGGGTCCAAGCGGACCCCGGCCAGTCCAGAACTTTATGAGGACGGTCCGTTAAAGGTTAATTGGATGTATCACACTTCAATTAAGTTGTGTGGTGATCAAGTTTTATAATTTTTTGAATCCAGAAAATTGGAACCATGTCATCCAAAAAGAAAGACTCATTTTCTGTATACATGTATAAATTACATACTTTTGGAGGCCTGCACTAATGGCATACATTTCACAACACACAGAGTCCCTACTCTTTTAAAATAATGAATGATTAAATGATTTGGCTGCTTTAAGACAGTTAATTAGTTCAAACGTCTGTGTTATTTTTATATTATATTCGTGGGAATATTACGCTATAATAATTAGCCAATAAAATTTCTAATATAGAATATCATGACATAAGGAATGTTCTTATATGTACAACGAACCATCAGCAGGACCTAAGTAATGCAAAGAAATCAAAATTACATCAATAAGTGTCCAAACACCCAATCCACCGAAACTGAATAATTTTCCTATTCCTTCCTGCCAATGACCGAGGTAAAACCGATCGGCACCAAAACCACCCAGTGTTATGCTTAGTGCTAAGGCTGTTGACCAACGGTAACCTCTAGTCCAGTTGCATTTAACATTTTTATTAAATACTCTGTGACCTGTGGAAACAAAGATTATTAAATATTCTGCAATAAAAATCGCATTTACCCACCTAAACATATAATATTTTCAGCGACTGTGCAATTAGTCTGATAATTTGACTTTGGTGTCGCTATTGAATTGCAATCTGCTTTTAAATCACAAGTATGTTCCCATGAATCCGTTTGGTAACAGTACCTACATATCATAGACCGTTGAAACTCTCTCTTTCCCTACAAAAACCCATTTGTATAAATGATGATGGGTATTTCAAGAAGCTTACTTTACAAGGGGCCAAGTCATTTGCACGACATGTCACGTTTAAAGTCTCTCCATATATGCATGAAAAATTGAAATTGCATTTGACGCAAGAACTTATTAGATTATTACATTCCACATCGTCAGCATTACATGGCAAAATAACATCGTTCGGCTAAAATCACATCTAGTAAACGTTCATAGTTGAGACTGTGTGAAAGAACAAACCACATGTATAGGCTTGTCTTTACTCGTTATGTTCTTGGTATTGTGGTCCTTCATCGCCAAATCCATGTGATTGTCCGCTGATGGTAAAATTAATATTGTATCAAGAAATTTCATAAAAAATGGACTTACACATTTGCGTACGTTGCACATTGTTGATTAGAAACGAAAGTAGGATAAAAGACGCTTTACGGATGTTTATATGTGTGCATCGCATTTTCAATAAATTTCGATTGAGATAGGTTATGTTTACGAATTAATTATAGCGGTCCCAAAACTTGGGCGTGGTGAGCAACATTTGGGATGAATGTCAAGGCACGTCGACATCTATGATCGGAATCGTTGCCAAATTATATCGTTCGTTGTAAATATTTTTTTTTCTGAACGGAACCATTTTAAGAATTAATAGCGAGGGATAAATTAACTGGAAAAATCTAAATTGGATGATTAAGAAAGGTAGAAACATAGATAGTTAGATAGGTATTTATTTTCATTGAATGTAAATATATACATACTTTAAGAGCATCCGGGCAAATCACTGGGAGATCATTTATCATTATAACGAATAGAAGCGGCCCAAGAATGGTGCCTTGTGGCACGCCCCTGCTCATCAGCCGAATTTCCGATAGTACATCGATGACCTATACCTGCTGTGATCTTCCAGACAAATAAGAACCGATCCATTTATTCGCGTTTCCTCTAATGCCTTTCTTGGCAAGTGAATGATGAACTGAATCAAACGCTCTGGTCATATCAAAAAATAAAGTAATGACACTATCCTTGTTCTCAATAGCATCACAAATTGATCTGACCATTTGATCTATGGCCGTGATTGTTGATCTGGATTTCCTGTATCCGTATTGTGCTGGACTAAGTTGTTCCTATTTTTCTAGAAAGGAATAAGGTCTAGTTAGGAAACATGATTAAAAAATTTTAGAGGGGTGGTTTTGTAGCGCTATGGGACTATAATTTGTGACGTCTTTCGGGATGTCTTTGTTTTTGTATACTGAAATCGTTTTAGATGTCTTCAGTTTATCTGGATAAATTTTGATCATCTGATCTTTTATACAGCTCTATTATCAGAATCCTTAAATCTTTAGTGTCAACTTTCTCTTTGTTGATAAAATTGTTAATATCAAAGACAGGACCTAGCTCATGATCATTTAGCATCGGTGCACTATTGTCGCTACAGCAGTTGACAATGTTATTAGTTATGACCATTGTCATTTTTGCACAGCTCTGATGAAAGTATGCCCCACACAACAAATTGAGTTACTTTATTTTTGCATCCTTTACATTTCTTTTCCACGTTCAAGATTAATTCAAAAGTTTATTTTTATGCGTGTCACAAAGAATCTCTCGGTCGAATGTTCTTTTACACGATAAAACCGTGCCGATCACATTCCGTAACTATATGCATATCAAAGTTATTACTAAACTTACCCCGACAAAATTGGCAGGGAATTGTCCAAAACTCTTCAACGCACACACTAGTGTTCGGTATTTAACCAAACTAGTCTTTTTCCACTAGGAAAATTTCGATTTATTAAGAACACTTTTCTATACGATTTCCAACACACCGATTTAAAGAAAGGCTTTTCCATACTTTGATATATTGTACTTACATGACGGAAATTTTATATGTTTTAAGAATGTAAAGTAGAGCTCTTTACATTTATTATTTACCTATCATTTTCGTATTATTTTACACCTTATGTTTGTTTTATTTAAATTATTACATTGAAATCTAAGGACAATTTATCAGTTTCATTTGAAATTAAGTATTAATTCAAAAATTAACCAAACCTTGAAAAGTGTTATTATATTATCATTATGTCATTATTATCATTATCAAAAATTTGTCACATGAACGCGACATTTATTTCATTGTTAATGCACACTAGTTCTGCAGGTGAAACGTTCAGGGGTGGCAGAGATGTTGTTCACTCCCTTGGAGATATCTTAGTCAAATTTTGTATATTTGTATATTTACTGGGTCACATTTTGCTTGAGAATGTAAGGTAATAGATTTTTCTGAAAATCTCGCAATTATAATTTTAATTAAATTCAAAATACGTTAAAATATGTTAAAATAATATTATATTAAAAATAATTAATATACATGTTTATTTACACAATTAATAGTTAAACTCTTTCTGCACATAAACTTATTTGTTCTAATGCACAAGTTATAACATACGATAGGCCTTTGGCCAATTCATCCGCAGTATATGGCTTATTTAACGGTGGAACATGTACGAATATTGTCCTTTCCGGACACTCATTTAGCGATTTATAATAAGTATATTCACATATGTACCTAAAACACGTTATAAATACACAACAAAATTACAGCGCGACTTTCGTAAATACCTCCCGGCGTTCATGGATTTAGCAGCTTTTATATCAGTCTTTTCATTTAAAAAGGAACAAATTTTATCGATATCTAGACACGTTTTTATGCAATCCTGTCCATCGGTAATACAACAGGCTTCTCCGGAAACGTGAGTGTTACCCTGGCAGTCTGTTCTCGAGTACCCTGTTCGAAAAGCCTGCGTTTCAATCATCAGTTTATTTGCATAACTTGATACACCAACGTGAATCACTAGCTAAAAGTAATCAGTATGTACAGTGATAGGAATGAAATGTTTTGTTTACTTTCGGGTTGTATTTTTTCCACAGCGAAGGCACTTTTAGGTCTACAATTGAATAGGTCACGGGTATTTCTTCGATTACTAGGTCCACATCTTCAAATGAATATCCCAGCAGTAACTGAACTGCTTGCCAACTTGCGTTTACCTTATGTTCTCCAAATGGACCAAATCCAGTAACAAGAACAGTATTAGGCATTTTCGTTAACTAGCTGACGCTTGCAAATTCATAAATTACTTCTGTCACACTGTAGCTTTAAAAAATTTATTTATCAGTAATTATAAAGATAACATTTATAAAGAACACAATCTGATTTACACCATAAAAGTCGTGTATTATGTATACACAAAGATCTACACAATACACACAATGTACCGTTAATAATTTTGTGTTTCGCGTTTTTATTCGCTGTCTTTACCATTCGTCTATTTTAAAGACATCTTTAAATAAACCAATGGTAAAGCTCGAGTATTAACGACGACAAAATAATATTGTAAATTTTTTTCACGCCGCAATGTCTCCCACGTATTACAAAGATTTGCAACATAGCAGGTAATGGAAATGTAGTGGCTACTCTGCGTATATTTGCGATTGTATTCAAAGCACATATTTTTAACATTTGTGTAGCCTAGTCGTCTAAACTCGCCTGTATATCATGAAACAATACGGCCAACCGTGCATGTTACTAAATTTTCGTTTCCTACTGCCTATGTCAGTGGCTCCCAAACGCACCAGTTGCCCACCATTCCATTACCTTACTTTATCTTCGTGGTGCTCGATCATGCCTCGGCATACCGGGCGCGCTTTAACACAAGCATTGATTCTATCTGGTGATTTTCAAATTTTGTAACTTTGGTAGCACTGATTGTCAGTCATCGCTGATCGCTGTCAAACGAATCATGATCATTTGATCATACGTGACAGACACACTGAGAAGTCTACAAGTAACGACCCATTTTATACCCCACCTAAAATACCCAGTTAAAAGTCAATAATAGCAACTCATGGAGATTATGAAATTTTATCTTCTATGATACATATTGTAGCATTGGTTCAGTTAATAGAAAACACTCACTAGTTGAACTAGTTGACTTCAACCATATAAAATGTCGAATCATTCAGATGTTATAAGAAAACTTCAACGAAATTCGCTGGAAACGTACGAAGAAGCAAGTAGGTTATTAATAAAAATAGCCGAGAATATCTTAAAAGACCGTTCCAATAAAAAATTGCGAACTTTACAAAAAGCCAATACGACAATTTCGACGAAAATACTGAAAGTGCCCGGAGGATTGGATTGCTTAATCTTGATGGGATTTCAGGAGGTAGGTGTGGTTTAAAAGTCACATATTAAGTGAAAAACTAATGATTTTCCAGAGTAGAACCTGTTTGACAATTCCCATTGAATCATCGTTGCATATGTTGGAATTCGTTAAAAACGAGTTAATTAATAATAAGAATCATGGTAAATCTAGCGATGTAACACCCCATCAATCAACCCGAGATCAAAATAGCAAGGGAGCAGTTCGAAAAGAAGGCGTATGTTTTTAAAATGCATGCACGAAATTTATTATTTGATATACTTTTATTTTTTACGTAGTCGGACAAAGTATGTAAAGATAAGCCGAAAGTGCCAGCTCCACCACCAGCTCAAATAATAAGACAAGTTGTTTTGCCACCGTTTAAACCGGTTTGACGTATGAATTGGTGGCTTTATCGATATGTAATGCATAATTTTACAGACATTTTCAAATCCATTTTTGAATCAAATAGCGTTTCATTTCCATCTATCTCAAGTGCACGATAATAAAATTTTGCAAGAAAGGGCTAGGCAATTGATACCAGTTTTGAAGCTGGAAGAGGACGCACTTCGAAGACTCCGAGTTTTACAAGAAGAGATTAAAAAAGGTTCGACCTATTTATATGTTTATATGTTTACCTTGCACTAATCTCTGTTGTATTTTAGGAAAAATGAAAGACATTGAAGTGTCTGTGCAAGATATGCTTATATTGGAATTATTGGCGTGGTTTAAGAACGATTTTTTTACTTGGGTTGATAGTCCAGCTTGCGAGAAGTGCGGTTCAGAAACTACGCATTCGCACATGAGCACTGATTCCAATTTGTTACAGTACGCAGATAGAGTGGAGGTACGTCCATTTCAATTGCTGTGTGATCAATTTTAAAACTGCTCTTAATTCAGATGCATAAATGCAACACATGTGATAGTTTTACACCTTTTCCCCGATATTCTGATCTTAACATTTTAATGGAAACAAGAAGAGGCAGATGTGGCGAATGGGCTAACACTTTTACTCTTTTCTGTAGATCGATGGGTTGGGATGCGCGGCATGTTTTTGACGAAACTGATCATGTTTGGACAGAAGTGAGTACACATTAACGTTGTTAGTTTGTAGAGTTATTATGAACTTTCATATACGTTAGGGTGGTCCTTAAAACGTAAAACGTTTAAAATTTGCCTGGTGTACTCTTATTTGGTCTATGATATAGAAGAGGAGATCCATAACCTTGAGGAGTCTTTTTGCAGATATGTGTTTTTAACTGTGTTCTTTTCTAAATTAACCAAACTATACATAGTTCGTTGTAACATTTTTTACTACAGTTTATAATAATTTATATCATTGGATTCATTTTACTATCTTGTCTAGGTCTAAATTAAATTGACTGTTTTGTTTAGTGGGTAAATTTTGAATAATTTAATATTCTTTAGACTTAAAGACATTTAAGTATGGTATCCCAAAAAGTACAGTAATCCTTTTTTTATGGAGTAGATCAAAATGGGAGGATGCCCAAAAGAAAATTATTAAAAAAAATTTTCACCAATGAAAAGTATAGATTAGAATTAAAAAGTATAGTCACGACAATTGCAGGTTTACTCATTTGCTCAAAAACGTTGGTTGCATTGCGATTCGTGCGAAAATGCTTGCGATGCACCTTTGACGTACGAATCGGGGTGGAAGAAACCGATATCCTATGTACTTGCGTATTCAAGTGACGAAGTGCAAGACGTTACTTGGCGATATTCCAGTAATCACAAAGATGTCCTAAAAAGACGGACAAAATGTACTGAGGAAGAGCTGATCAATGCTTTGTTAACTCTAAGAAAGGAAAGGCAAAAAAACTTCAGTGAATCAAAGAGAGCTTACCTGACGAAACGACTCCTTGAAGAACTGTGCGAGCTGTTTCTTGAGAAGTGAGTTTGTGTTTTACTTTTGTTCCACTTCTGACCGATTTCTTTTAGAAAACCGAATGATGATGACTTGCAAGGTCGGATCTCGGGCTCATTGGCGTGGAGATTGAGCAGAGGCGAACAACAAGAAGTTACAGAACATGTTTGGTGTATTTCTGACCGAGACGCAGAAAAGGGTTTTGTTAGCATCTCATATTCCACGGCTTTGGATGCGTATGAACAGACAAATGGTACGGAATCTTCGAATGTGGTTATTAAAGGTTGGCATAAAGGTGCTTTTAAGGCCAGTGGAATGATGCGAAAAGAAGAAAATGATTGGAAAATGGTGTATTTAACAAGGCAAGGTATACAGTCAATACAAAATATTCATCTTAAGGGCAAAATCATTTAAGGGGTGATTTCATCAAAGAGATTTGTTACATAATTGCATGTGGCCATTTTAACTTTTCCACTGTATTTCTTTACACATCTTCAATTACTATTGCAAAATTTGTCACCTCATTAATCTTAACCATTGCAGCGATTTTGGATTTTAGTATTTTTATGAGCAAATTTTGGAGAGTTCAGTTTTGTTTGTGAATAACTGTTATAGTTACTCTACCTTGCAAAATTCTAAATCAAAATATAGTATTCACCAAACCTATCGATAATATTTTTAAATGTCAGTCAGTATCAATATTTCTATTCCAGTCTAAAATATAAGTAAAATTTTGTCTGTACACCCATGACGCTGTTATCTGTGGTAATAGTTATATTTTTTAGAAAATATCTCAGAAGGACAAATTTCATGGAAGTACACATTGGATAGTAAAAGCAAGGTTTTCGATACGATACAAGTTCATTTCAACCATAAATTATTTGAAACTGGAAAGGTGGACGTAAATGTCTGCGGTGACTCGGCTGTTGTTCAGTTTCAAAGCAGTAAGTCGTGTTTGCTACGTACTTATTGCGAGGTAGTATAAATTTGTAACTTTTTCAGATCAACAAGAGTTAATATCGGCTGACTTTTCCGGATCAAAAACAATCGTGGTATCTGCAACGTTAACGGGTGGAAAAGGAGACGTGGCCTGGCAACATGCGCAGCTGTTTAGACAAAGTTTGAGCGATGACGAATATCCGTTCAAAGTGATTTTAACTTTTAAAAGCGTTGAATAATAATATGTTAATATGTATAGGCTAAGCTAGGTCAATATTATGTGATATTTTAATAAATATTTCAATTTTTTATCTATTAAGAATATTACATTTAATATGAATATTCTAAATAATATATTAGGGTTATTATCTGGTTTGTTTTATTGCAATGGAGCGATGTGATCAAGACAAATAAATTATGAAGACAATTACTTTATTGGGGATTGTTTCTGGGATAATCGACCTACACTCTTACCAGCATTCTTTACTTTGTCATAACATAATTTATGCAACAATTACATGACGCTGTAAGCAATTGCACTGACGATGGAGATGAATGATACTGAGAAAGTGAAAACTCTGGTGATGGAGAGTTCTGATATTCAGAAGGGTGGAAACCCTGATAATAGAGTTGTACGATACTGAGAATATCTCATTAAGAGCTGCAATCGCTTTTGTCTTCACTTTGTTCATGGCAGATGATTCCATCGTAAAGATGTATCTATTTTAGCTAGGCAGTGATATATTTGACAAATATGTCGAATTCACCATCAGAATTATGTTGATTTCTTTGCACTACCCCATCAAGTTTATCAATTGCTCTCTGAGGAGCACGAAATACATTTTTTATCTTTTATTGTTTTGGAGTAGAGTGGTTGGCAATTTCTAAATGTAGTATCTTGACAGTACGAGAATACAAACAAAGCTATAAATTTGTCTAAAACACAATTTTTGAAAGATATCTGTCACTTGTCAGCGGTTGGTAAATTTGAGTTAGGTTCCGATGATATTTCGAAAATGTGATTTTATATTCTTACTACATTTGGTTTATGTTTCGGCTGATGTCAATGTAAATTCATCAGTTCGTGTTGTTATAATTGGTGCCGGCGCTGCTGGAATTGCTGCTGGCAGCAGGCTATTGGAGAAAGGAATTACAAACATCACGATTTTGGAGGCCGAGAAGCGAGTCGGCGGCCGTATCTACAGCGTTCAATTTGGTGCAGGTGCAGTTGATTTAGGCGCCGAATGGGTTAAAAAATTTCAAGGTAATGTTGTCTACAACATTGTCCAAAAATATAAGTTGCTCGTTAAGAATAATTTCTCTCAAATGACGCTACATTATTCCAATACGAAGGAAAACATCAGCCAGGCTTTAAACGATAAGATAGTTTCTGTGATTGATAAGATTTACCACAGCTCTCGGCTCGCACCAGAAGGTGTGACTATTGGCGATTATTACAAGAAACAGTAAGTAATTTTTGTAAGAGCGTCGTTGATTTGGTTCGATTCATATTTAAACAAAGATTCATAATGTATTGAACAAAAAGACAAAGAAATATGCCAATAATGTTTATATGTAGGTTCAATGAGAGTATTTCAACATTCCAACCCAACGAAGTCAAACAATTTCTGTTAAATGACTTTGAGGATTATCTTGAGCATCTTACGCTGTGCATTGAGGGTTCGAAGACGTGGAATGAACCGTCTGCAAAAAGCGACTACAACGCCGTGGGCCTTGAGTATTTCAATTTTAACGGTCGTGGTTTTAAAACAGTCGTCGACATTTTGTTGTATACGAAAGCGAGCAAGCAATTTCCGCATGATATACTGCTGAATAAAATCGTGAACAAGATAGTTTGGGATAACAATACCGAAAATAATAATATCGTGACGGTGAAATGTTTGGATGGCACGGTGTACAAAGCGGACTATGTTATATTTACTCCGTCGTTGGGCGTCATGAAAGAACAACATACAGCACTATTCCAACCTCGGTTACCACAAGAAAAAGTGAGTGCAATTGAAAAGCTCGGAACGGGACCCATCATGAAGGCATTTTTGCAATTTAATAGTACTTGGTGGCCTAAAGTCAATTTCTCCGGTTTTAATTTTATCTGGTCCAAAGAAGATAAAGACATTTTGAGGAAAGTGAGCAAGTTTTTTTATTCTTTTTACAATGTTTGCTTTTAAACTTAAATGTTCGTCTCTTGATGCATCCTCCAAAATAGATAAATTAAGTTTACCTCTTGCAATAAAGAAACTCAATTGATATTTTTGATTTATCAGTAGGTGTCCAGTCAGCAACAATACCATCTAATTTTATACGTAAATATGAGAATTTCTATTTGATCTCAATGTATAATTTTAGGAAGAGAAACATTGGCTCCTTGGCTTGGTAGCTTTACTCTCAGTACCCGGTGTACCTAATGTCCTATCTGCTTGGTTAACTGGAGGAGACATTGCTTTTACGGAAGGACTAGATAACAACAAAATGACGGAGGGTCTTACGTACGCACTTAAGAAATTTCTGGAGCCGAAGTATCAAGTTTTGGCACCGACTTCGGTATTAGCGTATGTTGTTAAATTTAATCGGTGCAACCGTTACCATTTATACGGTTGCAGGTCGCGTTGGTTATCAAATCCCCACTTCCGCGGAATCTCAGTGTTCGAAACGGTAGCTTCGAGAAATGATAAAAGTCACGGTGTGGACCATATCCACATATTGGGGAAACCTTTATATAATAGCGACTGTAAAGTGAGTGTTCTTTTTGCTGGGGACGCAACTCATCCCACGCAATTTGGGACAGTCGACGGTGCAATTTCTAGAGGATTTTCGGAGGCAGATAAAATTTTACTTTTAAAGGAGCTGCGCTACGATTAAATAAATAGAATAGTCTACATTGTGTGTTTTAAATCGCCTTTTTTATTTTCTGTGGTATATTAAAGATAGTGATCTAATTAATTAAATGTCAAATGTTTAGTAGGATATTTATAATTGATTTCTCAAGAGCAATCAAGTTTGCAAGGTAGCATATTGTGACCGTTCTTACACTTGCACACAATTCAACGAGCATAAAAAACATTATAACTCTTGAGAGCACCATGTGTAAGAAGTAAGGAGTGAGAAAATTCATTTCTGGGGTGATGAAAGGTAGAAGAAGACATGGTAAACAGAAAATGAACGGGAAAATGTGTTAATGTGGAACAAAATAGAGGAGATGATTTTGGTGCACATTTTGTATTACGTAAGCTTGTACTTGTTTCACACTCGTCTCCAAATTGCACGACTTCTCATTATTAACAATGTTCATTAATCTAATACCGCAGCACATTTCGATGTTAAAAGATTAACTTCTAGTATTGTGTTAACATCATATAAGTATGTTATCTTGATGCACTATTAAAACAACGAGTAAACGTTTGAGTTCCAGGCTTATGATTGTTGGAAAGTGACAGCTTGTCACAGAAAAATTCGAGTTACGATGTATATGACAACATTGTTGCTGCATCTGGTTTATGTCTCCAGCATTGAAAGTTCGAAGCCTAGCGTCATTGTAGTGGGTGCTGGAGCTGCCGGTATTGCAGCTGCGACCAAAATAGCGGAAATGGGCGTAGCAAACGTCACCGTTTTGGAGGCCCAGGGCCGAATCGGCGGAAGAATAAACACCGTGGAATTTGGCGAAGGCGTCGTCGATCTGGGAGCAGGGTGGATCCGAAAGTTCGAAGGAAACACCGTGTATGACATGGTCGTCGGTTCCGACTTGCTTCAACGAATCGATTTGTCGCGCATGAGACTGTACTATTCGAATAAGGCAGACATCGACTTGGATCTGACTGATGATATATTAACAATACTTCAAAGTATATATGGCTGCTACAAGAAAGCAACGGAAGGTGTTAGCATCGGCGAATATTATTCTAAGGAGTAAGTGTAAGTCGATGTCAAATGCACATGGTTGTGATTTGACGTTTGGTTATGAAAATGTTATCGGTCATTTTAGCTGCGAGGTTAATTCACTCGATCAATTGGTGTTTCACTTAAAAACGTTAAACGATGGGAGACTAATACCATTTTTTAAAAAATAATTTAGCTCAGACAATGCAATCGATACACTACCAAGAACACAGTATAAAGTCAAAATAGTATTAAATGCATTAAAATTATAGCGACCACATAAATGCAATCGCCCATGTTAAAAGCCCTGGCGGGTATATTTAAGTGTATTATACCCACACACTCACTAACGAAATTACTGGTTCGAAATGGCAACTGTTTATAATAATCTATCGCCCATCTAGGAATCGTTTCACTACATTTATCAATTCGTGTTATTCGACTTCATATCTATTTTTAACAGCTTTCTTCCTCACGCCCCAAAGATTACATCGATTTTCATTCCTGAATGACCTCTTTCACACAACGTATTTCACATTCTCATCAGATTAAAAGAAATAGCAATGGTGAATGTTCGATTAGGTTCATCGAAAATCGCCACAGACTTCCAAAACCGACTGATTCGAAAAAGCGTAATTTTATAAGAGACCTTGAAGATTATCTTCGTCATCTCACGTTATGTCTTCAAGGTGCCAGGACATGGGACGAACCGGCTGCGAGAACTGATTACAACGCGAAAGGCGTTGAATACTTTAGGTTGAAAGAAAAAGGGTTTAAATTCGTCCTGGACACAATGATAAAGAAACACCCGGGCATTATTAGTGAACAAATATTATGTAATAAAGTCGTGACTAAGATAATATGGGATAATAAGACGGATAAAAGTGGTTTGGCGACGGTGAAGTGTTCCGATGGGAGCATATACCGTGCAGATTATATTGTATTCACTCCGTCGTTGGGCGTAATGAAAGAGCAACATGTAAATTTGTTCGAACCTCGTTTGCCGCAGGCGAAAGTAAACGCAATTGAGAAGCTCGGAACGGGACCGGTGTCGAAAATTTTCTTCCTCTTCGAACGTGAATGGTGGCCTTCAAATATATCTGGTTTTAATTTCGTTTGGACCCAGGAAGACAAGGAAACACTGAAGAGAGTAATTTGTTACATGATTTTGTTTTAATGTCCATTTAATGTTAATTTTAGGATGAAAAGCATTGGCTCCTGGGCTTGGTTGCTTTATTGCCAATTGAGGGCACGCCGAAAGTCCTGGCCGGTTGGTTTTCAGGCGAACATATTGACGATCTTGAAAAACTTGGAAATGTCAAAATCAAACATGGTATCATGTTTGCGTTGAAGAAATATTTTGAAGGGAAATATAAAATTTCGCATCCAGTATCAGTGCTTCAGTATGTCGAAACAATACGATTACACCAGTACTTCAAATATTAATGTTTTGTAGGTCAAGCTGGGTTTCCAACGTACACTTCCGAGGAGTCTCAATGTACGAAACAGTTGCTTCTAGAAAAGATAGAACACGAGGTATAAATCATATACACGAAATGGGAAGACCACTGTATAACAATGACTGTAAGTTAACAGTTCTTTTTGCTGGAGACGCATATCATCCGACACAATACGGAACGGTTGATGGTGCTATCTTGTCGGGATATTCCGTAGCAGATAAAATTACTATTTTAGCGGAACTGAATAAATACAGTTGAATATATACATTTTTTAACTTTGGTCTTAATTGTTATACATATTGTATTTTAATTACAAACGAAACCTGTGCCAACAATATTTCCAAATAAAATTTTTCCAAAATTATTATTATTATTATTATTATTACAAGGAAGTTAGCAAATATTAACCAGCTAGAAATAAATGTCACCAACCGATAATATATTTGTTAGAAACCTACATAAGTTTTCCAATAGGATCAACATTATTCAGAATTCGTATAACTTTATAATATATAGTTCATTACAAACTGATGAACTTAATCGATTTTCTTGCAAACTTCTCAATGATCAATTCGGAAAATCGTCATTTTTAAATGGCCCCCTTTCCAGAACCACGACCCCTCTTCAAGTTGAAGTGGTTACGCTATTACTTTCTTCACTTCCTTTCAAACTTACCTCGAATTTATCTTTACTTTCAAAAACATTCGACCTAAAGGCCTCCGCTGACATGGAGTTGTTAATTGTGCAATAGCTCGGTTTCAAGAGTGATAGCTATGGGTTTATTGGGACCAACAATCTGCAGTAATCCGCATTGAACTTTCTTATATTACATTTTTCGAAAAAACTTTTCAAATAAAACTATCTTCTTTCATACTCTGTTATTGAATTACAGCAACATCCTGGTCAAGAAGTTCAACTTATAGAAAATCGCCTTCACTTAAATCTTTACTATTCACTTGCTGAATAAAAAGATTTTGATGGAAAGGGTGTCACATAGATCTTCATGTACACTGGAATACGGGTTTGATTCTTATACTACTTCCAATTTACGCATCTTGCCACCATTTGTTACGGAGAAAAACGTACGCTCAGATTCCTTTTTTCCCTTACAATAAGATACACAACGATATGTGTATCAGTTATAATCGTGGCCTTCCCTTATTTGTAGTTCTCTTTGCTTTCTTTCTCTTATTACGGAATAGGTATAATATTCTGTGGCGAAAAATATAGTTGTTGTTCCTCTGGTTGCTCTACACAAAGACACAATGTCACAGGTGTTCTGTGTTGTGGACAAGGTTCCACAATTTTGTGTCAACCGGTTGGCAAATTTTAAGAAATTGGCACAAAGGTGTGTCAGCAACCAGCCTGATGGATGGGATTCCACAAGAGACTGGCAGCAAACGCTTTTCAAAGATAGAATTCTTACGAAATTATGAAATACGAACATAGAGGGAATGTTGGTTCCAGCGGTAACATATTTCTACAGATTGCCTTTATGCCGAATATAATATTCTCACTTGCTTTCTTCCTTTTAAGGATATTATTTTCCCTGTTTTTTTTTTTAGGAACAACAGTTATTCCTGTTTTATCGCAGTTTTATACACGACTAGCTGTGAATTTGTATGTGTTCAGTAATTGCCCAACCAGTTAAGAAAAATTAGGTTTATTCAACGCCGATGCCCGAGGCGCGTATGTTTTTTTATAGGTGCATGGTGCGTGTTTTGTGGCTAAAATCCCTGACATCAGTCACTTGTTTCCACATTGCTGAGACTTTAAAGAAGACCATTACATGAAAACACATTTTGTTGCATATTGAAAAGCAATAGAGCCGTCATCCATTAGTAACGTTGAAAAATGTCCGCCTCAAATCATTTTCATACCTTTTAAATAGCCTTAATACATTTTGTTAATCGATTTTTTCTGAACAATGTCCTTTTGGACATTACCAGCAATTACCTTTTGCTTCAAATAGGATCAAAGATGAACTGGTTCATTTTGCCTCCATTTTTAGTTTTACTTTATGAGGCAAAGCCTTAGCTCATCCAGTTTTAAAGAGATTGCAAATTTCAATTGAAGCATCAGGTAAATATTTTTTTATATTTATATCAAATTTTATTTTATTATGGATCAGGATCAGTTGAGCAAATTCTCACCTTGCAAATACTTATTTAGAGAAAAAAAGGTAAAAAATAGAAGTATGAATTTGATGTTTGCTGGATGATAGGTATTTGAATTTATTTATCTTGTTCGAATTTAAATTTCTTCTAAACGTGTATAAAAAACTTTTTTAGGCGACCGAAACGAAAAATTGAAATTTCAGTCGTCAAACGCGGACGAAAAGTAATCGTTTTTCGTCCGCTTTCATTTTTCGTCCGCAATAGGGTGGCGCCATCTACCGACAGTTACCGAAAATTGTATAAAAATAACCACATTGCCGCCAGTGTCAAACTGTACATCTTGTTTACATTAGTAAATACGTGTTGGTGATAGACTTTTTAACTGATTATTGGGTAATTATTGTTTATAAAGCCGAAATAACTTCGAATGTAGACAAAGAAAACATAAACATGTCTGAAGGTGTCACAAGTATGTACAATTGTTCAGTTGTTATAAATGACTATGTCAATAAATTATATGTAAATGTTGCAATAAATTTGAAAATTTTATGAGGGTCGCCTAAAAAATTTTGTGTGCACCACGGCCAAAAAGTGTTTTTTCGTCCTCGTTTGCTTTCCGACCTCGGCTACGCCTCGGTCGTAAAGAAAACTCGGACGAAAAAACAGTACTTTTTGGCCTAGATACACAAAATACTATTTTAGGCGACCGACACGAAAAATTGAAATTTCAGTCCTCAAACGCGGACGAAAAGTAATCGTTTATCGTCCGCTTTCATTTTTCGTCCGCAATATGGTGGCGCCATCTACCGACAGTTACCGAAATTGTATAAAATTAACCACATTGCCGTCAGTGTCAAACTGTGCATCTTGTTTACATTAGTAAATACGTGTTGGTGATAGACTTTTAACTGATTATTGGGTAATTATTGTTTATAAAGCCGAAATAACTTCGAATGTAGACAAAGAAAACATAAACATGTCTGAAGGTGTCACAAATATGTACAATTGTTCAGTTGTCATAAATGACTATGTCAATAAATTGTAAGTAAATGTTGCAATAAATTTGAAAATTTTATGAGGGTCGCCTAAAAAATGTTGTGTGCACCACGGCCAAAAAGTGTTTTTTCGTCCTCGTTTGCTTTCCGACCTCGGCTACGCCTCGGTCGTAAAGAAAACTCGGACGAAAAAACAGTACTTTTTGGCCTTGGTACACAAAATACTATATTTTGCATTCTGCTGTTAATGTGTTTGTTCTGTGTCATAACACTAATCAAAAAATACAAATATTAGTTATAGGTTTTTGTAATTAAATATAGGAGAGTAAAGTCCAGTGCACCAATTTTAATACTAAAATAATAAGAGACATTAGATTACTTATACATAGTATAAGAAAGTAAAAAATATAACAACAACAAAATTAAACACATTAGCTAAAATAACATTGCATTTTCTTCTGTATTGTGTTCTGTATTATCTGTGGGCCGCAGAAGAGAAACAAACACTTTCTTCAGCATGTTCATTATTTTCACTAGAACTGGAGAAGCAATTGTGGTGGTATTTCTTTTCCTTTTTTTTTAAATAAATTTTCAATATTTTGAAATCTATAATTCGAAATTAGTATATATTCTTATAATCCTAATAGAAAAATCTGCAATGGTCCGCACTGAACTTCCTTATACTTAGTAATACTCCATTTTCAGAAAAAAACTTTAAAAACTTTAACTTTAAAATATCTTCAACTTTTATAAGAACAATTTTTTTGATAACTCGTACCCTTTGCGAGATGAGGAGGTTGAGGTATTGCTTTCAAAATGTTTTTTTCTTGCTATATATAAATGTTAAGTTTAAATTTTCATAGCTCTAGCTTTAGCCGATTGGAAGAGCGCGCATACGCAGACAGACATAGACACACATACATCGTTCCAAAAATAGTCACAATCGATTCGGGGGACCTCAAAACGTGTATATCCCTTAAAATATCGACTTCGAACATTTTCATGATTCCTATACATATGTACTATGACTTAAATAAAAATCAATATTAAATAAAATATGTTGAATTATTAATAAACATATAAATAAATGTCTTTAGTGAAATATCTGAGAATTTATTATTATTTCAGGTCAGCTTAAAAAATTAAATGTCATTATGCAGTTAACTGAAGCAGGAAACAATTAATAACCCACCTTAGATTTTAATTCAAATTCTAATTCTATTGTTCTACTTATTATTCTTTTTAATACAATAGCTTAATAAATATTTTTTTTCCAATGGCCTCGCTTCGCCTTTTTGGTGTCATTGGTGCAATTAGCACACGCAAGTATTTTGTCGTCTAATGATCTGATCTAGCGTCTTGCTCATGATTCAATGCATCAATGAATGTGCAATGTCTGTAAGTCCTGTGACTTATTACTGCGATTTCTACAGATCAGTGCAGAATCGATGAATCTCAGACAGATCTTACAGTCGGGATTAATCAATGTCACCTTGATTTTCCACCTGCTGATTTATACATTCGCACAGAAATGTTACGTATTTCGTCATAATTCGTGTTTGTCCTGCTCTATTATTATAATTCCTTTATCGCAATCTGGAGTGAAGTTGTCCAATCCTATGGGGTTGATAAACGAACGGAAAGTTCAAATATTTCATTGATTACAAATTTTGGATTGGGTGCGAATTGAAAATAATGATTTTCTGTAATATCCACCTTTTTTTCGTATCGCTAATTTAAGCTTGGGTTTGGCATTCCTTGCGGTTGCTAAAGTCGTAACTTTTTTAATGCTCCACAATTAGCATAACTTCACACGTTCTGTCTATTATTAGGAACCCCACTTCATTGGCTTCTTACAATTTCAATAATAATAATAATTTAGTTTAAATCAATAAGGTGTAATCTCGTATATTAGTGGTTCTGAGTCTTTTCTCAATTTCTTTCGGGAATCTGTTCCTGTCGTGTTACGTTTATAATATCAAAAGCACATCACAGACTAGTGGACCTTACCTCACACCTACAGGTCTTGGCGAAATCAAAAATATTATTACTGATGTCTTAGTTTCGTTGTTCCAGAACATTTAGGTTATCTGATTAATCTGTCTATTGCCACCAATATTTTTCTCGATCCTCTTAAGGGAGATCCTGCTTTAGGAGGCCTTAAAATAGCGTTTTTGGGGGAATTTTTTTAGGGCAGAAAAAAATGAGCAAGTCTAGTGAACTTTTTAGAGAATTTTAATGCATATTTGAGCATTAAAAAAAAATATGTCGAGAGAAAAATATTTAAACGGAATCGATTTTTATGCACCTTTGTGCAACACCTTCAAATTGCAATTTACAATCGGTGGGAAAGATGTAGCTCGTATTTTTTGTCTGAAACAAAAAAAACCAAAGAAAATGGTAATTCTCATATATTTTCTTCTATGTGAACTAAAAAAAAACCTAAAATTTTGAAATTCAAGATTTTTCTCAGGTTTGAAAATAAATGTGCTCTTTGCAAGAGAAAATCATTTCAACTTGCTAAAAAAGTTGTTTAGAATTTTTTTCATTAATCTTTTTAGTTCAAATAGAATAGAATGCTACTGAAGCCAACAAAAGTTTTGTTTCGTTTTGATTGCTTGTCTAGTTTTCTCGCAATCACGCCCACCAGTTTAGAAAAATCGTAAAAACGAAAACTCGAGAAAACCCGCTCTAAAGTTTACGATCAGGAAAAATGTTAATTTTCGATTACTTACGGAATATCTTGTTCTAATCCTACTATAGCTCTTACGAACTCAAAATATTATTGTTTCGAACGACCGATTGAACTTTTTTCAGTACATGCAGTTCGGTGTTATGTTACTGCGGGGAGGGGCGCGCGCTTCGTTTGTCCGAGCGTTCATGCGTTCGTGTATTTTTTGCTCGACACCTCACTGTGTTAGTGCTGTATCTTTCAAAATATTGCAAATTAGCCGCTATAACTTTTTATACATATTCTTAGATATATTAGGCATAGATTTGAGCAATAAAAAACAAATCGATTTTTTCAGCCTTCTAAAGCAGGATCCCCCTTAAGGTGGATAAAATTATACCTTCGCACAAAAAATGTAATTGCATCGAAATATCTACTTATCGCCCAATATCTTTCTTATGAATTTTTGAAAAGATCGTTCGTCTTCTTTAAAAAATAATATTACATGTGTTTTAGAAAATAAGGAATTTACTAATCTTCATCCGAAAATCGATTATGCATTTCATTAAAATTTTCCTTGAGTTAAAATTTGAGCTAGATATATGAAAGATATGTTATATAACAATATTTTTCTAAAATAACATATTTTTTAATTATACATTCGTATTTAATTCTCAATGTCATTTGATATAATTTATTATGCATTTATATGTAATATATAACTCAATGCGTATTTATATCATGCACACTGTTGCTATGTTTATTTGAAAATACATTACTGATAAAATATCTATTGACATAAGTTTAAAGCCCAGAAAATTAGTAATAACATAAACAACTTCATTATAAACATCGATAATATTTTCTCCGCGTTTTATAAATATAAGATCTCACCATAGGCCCTTCGCCTATGTATGTATACACTACACATTTTCGAACACAACTCATGATGGAGTTACAAAAAAGTATGTTTATAGTTTCAGTACTTTTAGCGTGTATTTTGGGCAGTGCCTGTTCAACGTCTTCGACTGTGATCATCGTAGGGGCTGGAGCGTCCGGCATAGCAGCGGCCACCAGGTTATTGGAGAAGGGAATCACGAATATAACGGTTCTCGAGGCAGAACCGAGAATCGGTGGAAGAATCCACAGCGCCCGTTTTGGAGGAAGTGTAGTTGATTTAGGAGCGGAATTTACGGGCAAATTTGATGGCGGTGTTGTATTTGATATGGTTGACAACTATGACGTGTTGTACAAGTTCAACATGCAAAATTCAAAATTTTGTTATTCGAACAAAGAGGAGATCGATGACGAATTTTCTGACAAAATGGTCGTTATTATGAACAAGGTATTTAACGGCGAAGACGAAGCGCCAGAAGGTGTCAGTATAGGTGAACATTATATGAAAATGTAAGTACGCACCCATTTAAGTGGAAGCCTTGCTGCTGTTATATTTTTTGTCATACAAAATCAGCATAAAATGCTCTTTTAGAAGAACAATTGTTGTCTCATATTATATCATATTGCATTCTTGTTGTACACAGTTTCAATGAAAGCATTTTGGAATTGCGTCTATCAGATGCCAAGCAAATAAATTTCGTGAACGATTTCGTGGATTTTCTTCGTTACGAAACATTATGCGAAGAAGGTTCGACCACATGGGACGAACCACCCGCTAAAAATGAAAATTGGATGGGAAACGATTACTTTAGTTTCACAGGTCACGGATTTAAAACAATTTTAGAAATCCTGATGGATAAGTACCCCAAGTCCAACGAAACGAAACCGATCGACGAGAAAATTCTGTTGAATAAGGAAGTTACGAAGATAATTTGGGATAAAAATGCGCACGGTGGCGTCACGGTGAAGTGTGCCGATGACACCTCGTACCACGCAGATTACGTTATATTCACGCCGTCCTTGGGAGTCATGAAGAAGCAACATGCGGACCTATTCGAACCTCACTTGCCTCAGAGCAAGGTAAACGCCATCGAAAAATTGGGAACGGGCCCCGTGATGAAGTTTGCAATGCACTTCGAAAATCAATGGTGGCCGCAGTCAGAATTTGCCATTAACCTCATTTGGACCAAAGACGACAAAGAGGCGTTGAAAAACGTAAGTTTCGTGATCGTGATAAAAAAATCGTCTACAAAAACATTTTAGGATGGAAAACTGTGGCTTGTTGGATTCGTCGGTATGTATTCAACACTCAACGCCCCAAACATTTTGTCGGGCTTTGTATCGGGTGAAGCGGTCGCCGATGTGGAGAACTTGGATGATAAGACCTTCCAAGATGAAATCATGTTCGCCTTGACGAAATTTTTAGAACCTAAATATAACGTTTCACAACCTGTCGCTGTTATACGGTAGGCCGAGTTTATGGAATTGCAAAAACATTTTATAATTGTCCCCGATTTTAGATCCAAGTGGTACACGAATCCTCATTTTCGAGGAGTTTACATGCATGAAACTTTGGAAACTCGCCGCGATAAAATAAACGGTATTGATCACATCCGTGAATTGGGAAAACCATTGCGTAACGAAAATTGTAAAATAGCCGTCCTTTTTGCTGGTGATGTAACTCATTCAAAACTATATGGATCGGTCGATGGTGCCATTGCGAGAGGACATTCCGAAGCAGAGAAAGTGTATCATTTATTAGAAAATTATCAATATTTGGCACAAAAATTTTTGTGTTAGTGTCCATTAATTACTTCCACTAAAAATGCCCTAAATAAAGAAGCCGCCCTATTATATTTTATTACCGAAGCTGTTGCCTCAATTTTACTATTATTTCCAATTATTATTTTTTCAATAAATATAATATATAATATGTTAATAAATAATTACTTTAGACTTGTAAATTCTTCTTTGTCAAGAGTTATATAAATAACTATTAACATTTTATGGCTCCTTATAATAGTAAGTGTAAAGTCGCATTGGTTGTTAACGTACGCAGACGTAATTGTTGTGCATTTAAAGGCGCACAATTTTTGGCCTCTCAGACAATTGTAATTCAACTTAACGTTAATAATTTTGTTCCATTGCATTTTTCAAAATGTTTTTATATTCTTTGCACCCTTGACAATTTCAATATTAATAATCCCTAATCAACCCAGCCCACCCAAACTTATAATTTTGATATATTTTGAATTTAATTTTATAATTTTTTCGTACATTTTAGCATATTTTTTGGATTTGTGCCACGTTTTTTTCGGTCTGCCTCTTTATGGCTTTTCTCGTATTTACGCTATCGATATTTTCTTTGTTTCCCTCGTCTCTCTATTCTTTGTATTGTTCTCACCATCCTAGCTGTCTTTGTAATGTATCCCAGTATTGAATCAATACCTAGTTCGTCTCTTATATAAATGTTCGCTACTCTACCTCTCATTGTAATTCCTTTGACCGCTCTGAAGTACTTCATTTCCATTGCTTGCATTTTACTGTTCGCTCTTTTTGACAAGAAATATCGTTCGAAATATTGTTCACTTTGTCTTCTTGGATATTTCTCAATTCTTTCACTCATGTCTATATCTTCATTTTCAGATCGTTCTATTGTTGTTTTTAAGTACTTGAAAATTTGCACCTGCTCCATGTTCTCCCCTCCCAGTTTTATATTGTTATCTTCATCTTCTTTGGCTATTATCATTATGTTAGTCTTGCTCCTATTTATCTTCAAACCATATTTTCTCAGTATTTCATTCCATATTTTTAAGTTGTCATGTATATCCCTTTCAGATCTGGCCATCAACACTAAATCGTCCACAAATGCTCAAAGTGAGATGTTTAGGTAGTTCTTGTATTTTTTGGCATCAGTCAATCGTAACCCAACTCAACGTTAACAATTTTGTTGTTTTACTTTTTTTAATATTTTCAGCAATTCTTATATATTTTTTGCATCGGTGACAATTTCGAACTATTTAATATTAATAATCCTTAATCAACCCATCCCACTCCAAATTTTACAATATTGATATGTCTTTAATTTGAATTTATCTTTATTCAAAATTTTGACATTTTTTGGATTTGGAATTATAGACTTTTAATATAAATAATCCGCCCTCAATCAGTCTAAATATAATTGCATTAAATCTTATTACAATCGCGATATTTTTCAAATTGCTTTTACGTTTCCTTATAACCTGACTTTTAACCAATACGTAATAAATCCAGCACAATCCCATTTTGACAAGTTTGATATTTTTCGATTTGATTTAATTTTTTTTTGTTATTTTTGACATTTGCTTAAATTATGACGTTTTTGATGCAGTTTTTGCATTTTTTACAATTTTAGACTTAAACAATATATGCGCAACCCAACCCAAAGCAATTTTTACAAGTTTGGTATTTTTTTGTATTTCATTTTTTCCTTAATTTATATTATTTTTTTTATATTTTTTATTCCCACATTTTACGCACATTTCGTACATGTTAACACTTCATTTGCATCTTTGAAAATTGTAGACTTTTAAAGTATCCGTATGTCTACAATTTTCGTACATTTTAATTATTATATAGGTAAGGTAAACAATCCCTTCTCAAACCAACTAAAATCAATTTTCGATATTTTATCAATATGATTATCAATTTTGAGATTTTTTTACATTTTACGTATATTTGACTCATTTTTGCATCTTCGACAACTGCAGACTTTTAAACGATCCGCAATCAATCCAACTTAAACCAATGTTTACATTATTGATATTATTTGAATTTGATTTCAATTTTTTTATTTCTGATCGTTTTTTGCATTTTTTGATACATTTTATGCAAATATTGCTAACATTGTACCCAACCGAACCAATAATTTCATTTTCATTTGTTTGAACTAGAACTGTCACCAACAGCCTAAGATTCTGGCTTTAGAATGATGCCATACAATTAGTACGACAGGGACAGTTTTAGTATATTTCTTCTTCTCCAGTTATAATCTCGTTTCAGGTTGGTTTTTCAAGATTATATACAATTCTTCACCATGTTCAGGTTATCGTATATATGGAAATGATATCATATTTTCTCTTAATGCCAATAAGTGTGAAGCTTTACAGACTGTTGCTGGGTAAGTGTAAGGGCTCCTACTGGTTTTTAATATCTTAACACTAAAATGATTGGAAAATATACAAGTCTTTTGCTATTTTTTTGACGATGAAAAGCCCAATTAGATCTGCGATTTTTGGTCTCATTGCCAAAAGTAATCATAGTTGAAAATATAGATGACCTAAAAGTTTACAATCAAGACGAACATATAATTTAGGGTGGAGTGAATATGTGCTAACATTCTAAATTTAAGTGTGTAATATTGGAAAAACACAAACACATTGAACAGGTTCATTGATAATTTAAATACATCCTTAGACGAAAAGATAAACTTTGGACGGATGCTTTGAAAACTTTTACAAATCACATATATGCGGTATTAAACCGGTCAATGGAGTTGGGCGAACAAATTATTCTCTATGGCGATCTAAACATTGATGCAAATAAGCAACCAGTTCGATTTAAAATTCTGATGGACAATTCTTATAAACTATTCGAACGAATATAGGAGACGAATTATGCAAGATTTAAGTGTGGGACATTAATCTAGCTGATCATTTTGCCTGCACGCTGCACATAAATGTAGCTTCACCTTCAGAAAATGGAGTCGAGAGAAATACTCTTATTAGACATATTTCAACAAGGAGCACACAACAACTAAAACACCATCACCAGACTATAAACTGGCTAAATGTTTTTAGGGATACAGTTGACGTTGATGCTATAATATGTATTGTTCAAAGAGTGAAGTGAGTATGACCAATAAATATCTTTTCAAAAACAATTGAAAAAGTTGTATATAACAGATTATCACATTTCTTGGATAAATTCAACATCCTCTCACATGTTCAACACGGTTTTTGTACAAACAGATACACCGAGACGGCCTCAATAATTTATGCAGAGTGCATATTATAGGATGGATGAAGTTGGCCTTTCCTTCGACTTCAAGGGCGTTTGACAGTCTTGACATTCTATACCTGAAGGCATCAATTTGGGTGCCAGGACCCTTATTATTTTTATTATTCATTAATATGCTATTGTCAATAATCACTGGTCACGTAGTGTTAGTAAGTAAGTTAGATGTAAGTAAAATATATTGATTTTACTGATGGTATGCTATAATAATTATATATCTATTTCCATGGTTAATATGAATAAATATTATTATTATTATTATTATTATTGCAGTAAACGTTCTATTGGCGAATTTTCGGCTCGTTTGTTGTTATGAGCTTTTGCAGGCCATTCTATTATCTTCTTGACTTATCCATTGTTATGTACTAATTAATATTAAATATCCTTCGTAAAAACGAACTATTTTAATCATCTTGTTACTGAGCATATTATTTACTATCGCAATAACAAAAAAATAATTAGTTTGGAAATAATCAAGTTCGTTGCGTACTCCGATAATAGAATATATCTAAACGGTTGCTTATTACGTACTTTAAATTAATGGCTTGCTTACTTCCTTTCCAGCTGGCCCTCGTTAGTTAATATTTAACAGCGATGGAAAATCGACGAAATGTGTTTATATTACCGCTGCTCGCAGCATATGTTTCGGGCATTGTCGCCACGATGTCACCGTCTGTTGTTATCGTGGGTGCTGGAGCGTCTGGGATAGCGGCTCTAACCAAGCTGTTAGAAAAAGGAATTACGAATGTCACCGTTCTTGAGGCCATGTCCCGAATCGGAGGAAGGATTCACAGCGTGGACTTAGGTGGTAGTTTGGTGGACGTGGGTGCGGAATTCATACTAAAAAAGGACGGAGATATCGCATACGACCTAATCGAAAAATGCGACTTCATGCACGACCTCGCCGGAGGTAATAAGGAATTTTATGCTTCGAACAGGGAAGAGGTTGATCCGGCATTCATAGAAAAGATGTCCTTGATTGTTGAGAAGGGTCTCGACAAAACCGGAGAAATACCAGAAGGTCTGAGCATCGGGGAATATTATACGAAAAAGTAAGAGAATTAACGAATCGCAATTATTACTCATTATTCTATGGCATTTAGGTTAAACTCCAGTATTTCAAAGCTGAACCTGACGGACTCGAAACAAATAAAGTATGCGAATGGTTTCATGGAGTACCTTCGCCATCTGACTGAGTCCACCTTAGGTCAGATTTGGAGTGAAGCTTCCGCCAACGACCATTTCGAGGCAAACGATGTCTCCTATATGTCCTTCAATGGCCATGGATACAAAACCGTCATTGACGTTATGATGAAGAAGTATCCCAAAATGAACAACCTTGCGTTAGCAGACGATAAAATATTACTACAGAAGATCGTAACGAAAATACTTTGGGACAAACGCGGCGATAACGACGTGACCGCAAAGTGCTCCGATGGAACGATTTACAAAGCAGATTACGTTATATTCACTCCGTCATTGGGTGTTATGAAAAAACAACACTCTGATTTATTCGAGCCTCATTTACCCCCAGAAAAGGTGAACGCGATTCAAAATCTCGGCGCGGGCGCGTTGATGAAAGTTTTCTTACATTTCGAAAATACTTGGTGGCCAAAGTCATCCTTTGCTGGTTTTAATTTCATTTGGTCAAGTGAGGATGAAGCAGTCGCTAAAGAAGTAACTTTACCACTGGTCCTTTCGATCAAATACTAATCCATACATTACTTTAGAATGGAAAAGGATGGGTTCTGAACTTAGCTGAGTTGCATCCAGTTATTGGGGTGCCTAACGTTCTATCTGGAAGTTTATGCATCGACAATGTCCCTGACGTTGAAGCATACGACGATAAAACTTTCCAAGAAGGAATCATGTTTGTCTTAAAGAAGTTCTTGGAACCAACATATCAAGTGCCCCAACCCGATGTGATAATACGGTACGTGTTCACTACATTTTTGGTGGTGACGTAAATATAAATTGTTTTAGGTCCAAATGGACTACTAACTCGCATATCTTGCGAACCACGGTTTACGAGACACTTGCGTCCAGGGAGGATAAAATCAAAGGGATTGATAACTTTCGTGAATTGGGCAAACCGCTGATGAACAGCAACTCTAAAACAAGCGTTCTGTTTGCCGGAGATGCAACTCATCCAAGACTTTATGGATCGGTCAATGGTGCGGTTTCGAGAGGATACTTTGAAGCAAATAGGGTGTTTCATCTAAGTCAAATTAATGAATGAGTATGTATAATGTTTTATTAAATAAGGCATACTGAGCTTGTTTTGATCGATTGTGTACCCATTAATTATTAATATGTATTATTTCAGTAGCAATTAATATTTATTAACAATCGATGTAATAGTTAATGAGTTTGATCCTCGACCGTGGAAATATATACAGTGGTCGATGGTGATCTTAAAAGTTTCTTCTAAACCTGAGTGAAGGAGAGAATGTGATATGCAAACAATTGCGCTTTTAGGCCCGAATTTCTTTAATTATTTGAAAATTGTGTACTTACTTAAACTTACTGCCGAAACGATAACATAATTCACCAAGGGAAAAGGTATCACCAGGTAGCCACCCAAAAGCAGGTCACGGAAAAACAATTTTAGATTTATTTCAGGCGAATACGCAGATAGGAAACGAAAAATATTCAGCATATATTTGTTTCTGCAAATTAGGTATATGGAGTGAAATATTACTGGATCCTGGCAGGATCGCCATGAAATATTACTAGTTAGACCAGGATCGCCATGAAATATTACTACTTAGCGGTAAATGCGGTAAATGATACTTGTCGGTAGTTGTGATGTATTTATTAAAACTCTACACAATTGCTTCGCTTGCAAGGTTTCGCAGCGTCGCCAAGTGGATACCGACCTACCCTACTGTCGAGCGCTGTCGTTACGATTTGCAAACTATGCACGTACTAATATTCACACTACACATGGTTGTCTGTCGACTATACAAGATTAACTATGTATCACTCCTGTATCACTGCTCTTTAAGCCCTGCAAGCGGATATTTATAATTAATCGCGAGAGGCTTTCCAAATCAATTGTTCTCAATACGAACTATTATTTCCATTCTTGCTGACGGCAAGTCTAACAAATGAAATCAAAACAACGACCGTTTGCAGAATGCGAATTACTAATCGGTGAGTGTTGTAATTTGGCCGATTGTGGATTAGTTCTAACCCAATTACAGCATACTATTACAGGAGGACTGCAGATCAATTTAGCTTAAATAATTGCCACTGGACGTAACGTACTCTTCTTATATCTCTTGTCCTTTCTCTCTGTTGAGGTGACTGCGGTAGATAGTCGTTAAATAAGTTTACTGCTTCAGTGCTTTAGGTTGTGCAGGTAGTGCTCTTATAGTGAGTTATTAAATCTCTAATTCATTATACTTACAAAATGTGCGATACATGTGTAACATTGTTACAAAGGAATATTAGTTTCATTAAAAACAGTCCATTTAATAATGTATATATGACTAGATCTGGAAATGTGCATTTTATTTATCGGCACGTTTTGCTTTGTTGCTTTAGCAACCGTGAAAAGGAATTTTTACACAGTTACACAAAAAGGAGCCGCAAATCAATCATATTATTGTGTAAACCAGACGCAGTTCGCAAAAGTATTTTCTTGACAACCGGGGCGATAAATCATTTAAATATGATAATTACGTTATAATTGTTGTGAAGTGAGGGTTCCCCGATGCCTTTTGACCTGACCGACGCTTCTTGGAACAAAAACGTTTCTTTAATTGCCTCTAAACCAGACCGAGAGATTAATAATTCACCCTCACATATTTGTATATGAGGTGTAGAGGACTAAATTGTTTATTTTAAGATGGATGCCTTTTAAGATGGGGTCTTTCCAACTCCATACACGTCGTATTTAAAATAAAGCAGTTGGAGTATATCCTTGATGTATCAGTGCAGGTTAACTAATGACCCACATATTCGATTAGCTTCTTAAATGATATCGGAGCTTTATTTATCAGATTGAGTTTTTCTGTCGGTCCGAGTTCCGAGGTTATTCAATATGTTGACAACCAAAGCCCTATTGAAAATGTGGATTTCCACATACGCCACGTGGGCATTCGTCCAGCAGAACTATATCTCCTCTGGACCCATTAAGGCTTTCTTCGTTCGAGAACGAAAAATGCAAGTAATGCGGTTGATCCTCCCTTAGCGAACAGCATTTCTTACCAGGTTGTAATTGTTTACATTTAAGTTGCTGCCAGACAACTCTTGATGTTTATTGTTCACTAACAATTTCTCAACAAAATTTAATGAGAAGATCAGAAGATGAAAATGTTAAAATAATTAATAAACAAAAATACGAAATTACATAAAAATGAAAGAGCAATAATGTCGTAAACAAGATAACGTAACAAACACTTTAATGCAATAATTCATTTTAGTGAACTTGCAAAATGAAAACAATTTGCGAAAATACTTAATGAGAAAAGTTATGAATTAGATCTACGTATAAATTAGAAAATAATGAATTATAATTTTAATAGAAAATAATAACGCGTATGTCATTTCCAAAAGGGCTCTCGATAAGTATATTATAGTTGATAAGATTTCTTATAATGTTATCGCCTATTCAAATTATTATCGTAACATACGTCAATATATTTAGATATTCTCGTTAAAATCCGGTAAATTCCGTTTTAATCAGTTAAAACTAGAAACATTTGCAAAAACTACAACTGATTTTCAGAATTACTCGGCTTTTAATTGATAATTTCAGTCGAAACTAGTTTCATCGAATATGTTATTCGTCGTCAGAACGCATGTGTCAGTCAAAACACAAAATAAATGCTCATCCGTATTGTTCGGTTCGGATTATGTAAGAAATAGCGATTTAGATTAAAAATATTGTGTTTTTTATGTATTTATGTATCAGGGCCAACGTGCTATATTTCCATACTTTCCATCACAGCCATTAAGCTGATAGTGTTCAAAGTATTCAAATATCATCAACCAGAAACAGTTGGATTTCCTAAAGTTCATTCGTAATTATTTCGGTAGTGGTGTGTGTTTCTTTCATAATAAACAAAGCATTCTTTCAAATCGGAGAATTATGGCATGAATTATCAATGTTATCACCGAATTGTTTAGGCGACGTGTCAAGGCTAAAAGAATAACTGATAATCTTTGAAAACAGCTGGCATGGTCTTCCAGAGTCAAAAGAACCCTATCATATAATGTTATCAAATTTTGATATTTAAAATAATATTGAAGAATAGAGAAAAGATTTTTGTTATTATTAACGTTATGAGTGTTAGTGTAATCTAAAGGACCAATAAAGCTTGTTATTGTAGCGCAGATATTTTTATACAAATGCATATTTTCAATAATTAATTATATTCCCTAAAATGCATACGAATACACACCGTTTTGTGTGTATTATTGGTTAAGGGTTGAGTGGAGGGGTCGTCTGAGCGATAAGAAAGATATTGCATGAGATCTAGAGAGGGGTCTTAGTTTTAGGACAGTTGCTAATAGCATGCGGACTTAGCTAGTCGATGCAGTTGTAGACAATGGTAGTCTAGAATGCAGTGGCGTAGTTAGTTAGTGTGAAGTGATGAGTTGTGCAAAACAGTAGCGAGGCAGATCTTGGCGAAGCTTATATATAGGGCAAATGCAGTGTTGGTAAAGTAGAGTTGTATACATCTGAACGATTTATTATGTGATACCCATTGTATTGTTATGGATATATATATGCATGTGGATATATATATATATATATCTATATATATATATATATATATATATATATATATATATATATATATATATATTGTTATGTTGCCAGTCACCTTTGTGGAGAGTTGGGTATTGAGGCCCCCTCGCGTGGCGTGGGGGTTGACTGATCGTTTAGTCAGAATGGAATGACATGTCATTGTTTTTGGTGAACCGATAACAGGCGTGGTTATCGGCAAACCTCGACCTGTCCCCGAAGTACTGGGGACAGTGTTTCTGCAACCGTATGTTCAGAAGGCAAGGTATGCTAATATCCAGCACGCCTATGCCATTCCTTGGGTGCGACATGGGGGCTGACGCCCATTGGTTCTCCTGTAACTCTACGGGAGAGCGACGAGCACGTCAAGTGCAATCTTTCAGGTATCCTAGCATGCGAAGATATCCGGAAAATGGTAAAGGTGTCCAAAGCTGATAACATGACCGATTCGAGGATAGCTACTAGAGGCAACGTGGGACCGGTCGGGTCCCCGAAAGGGGCCCTGTATCGTAACGGCTGTATTGTAAAGGGTGCTATTTATATTTTCATGTGCTGCCATTGTTACCATTGCTTTTGCAATGATGTGTGTATTGCTTTTGGAGTGTGCTGCCGCTGAATGGATGTAAGAACGCCTCTCTAGTACTTTATATGACGAGATGATATCAGTTTGGCGATAAACGGTGAGTTGACAATTATTCTGCTGGATCCATTTGATTATTAATAATAATCGAGTAATCGAAATAAACGCCTATCTAACATCATTATAATTATTATTATTATTACGTAGTTGTCTAAAATTTGATAAGAAAATTGTTGCAGTTATAGTTTTGGTTGGGTTTTAGCAACTTGTTAGTCCGGCCCTGCGAGCCTGATAGTGTGTGGGCTACTTATACATAGATTGGACGCACGTTTACAGTTGCTGACTTGACGCTTGCGATTATTTATCACACTTTTTTGTTCCGTAAAAAATAAACAAGACATTAGATTTAGATACGCGCGGTGTTGAAATGTAGATTTTGGACGACCTTCGTCTCAAAAATTGAAATTTACGAACGTACGAGCTATTTTATCACAACTGTTTATGCAATTGTATGTTTTCAATTGGCACGTCGACTATTAATAAATAAATCACAGTCGAATTAGCTTATTATTCGTGTAGTAACAGCGTGCAAAAACAGTACGATGTATCCGAAGAAGTGTCGCCTATTCGTGATCGTTTTAATGTCTTGTTTGTGCAGGACTTTAAATTGTTCTCCGTATGTGATAATAATTGGCGCCGGACCTTCTGGAATTGCGGCGGCCACCAGACTATTAGAAAATAACGTCACGGACATATTGTTGTTGGAAGCGGAAAATCGCATCGGCGGCAGAATCCACAGCCTTAAATTTCACGATACCGTCGTCGACTTGGGCGCCGAATGGTGCCACGGACAGAAAAATAACATTGTGTACGACATGGTGAAGAACTTGGACGTGTTAAGACACACAGAAGTGTTGAACGCGACGTTTTTGTATTCAACCAAGGATGATATTGATAGGAAATTTTCCGATACGATAATGAAAATTATCGATGGCACTTATGACCCAGACGGCAGCAGGGCACAAAAAGAAGGTATCTCCGTGGGAGAGTACTGTATTAACAAGTACGTAATAAACGATAACATATTCATTGAAAAATGTGTAGTCAATAAATTATATCGCAGCATATTCCGTAAACACTTAAAGTAAACCAAATCGCATTAATCCCCCAGGATGAGATTACACTCGTCTAAATCTAGGCATTATCATACACTGATACATTTAATAATAAAACTATTCGTAAGTAAGTTTCAACGAATAGTATTTAAAAAAATTAATAATTGAAAAAATCACCTAATTTGTGACGTCATATAGTACGCACAAAAATGTCAACGCGATGTAAACCACGCCAAATATAGCGTAGTGTAAGCGCGCCGCGTCCGAGTTTCGAACGCGCCACAAAACTCGATACGCAGCGAGAACCGTCGTTCGGGTGAAAAAAAAAAAACATAAACAAAGTTGTGGAGAATGAAATTTGCTTATGGGATCGAATGAACGAGACATATCTCCAACCTTTTCGAAGCTGGAGTCATAAACGTTCTCGATGTAACTTCGAACTCGTCATGTTTCTAAAGTAAAAAATCTGAAGTGATCCGCACTGAACGTTCTTATACTTAGATAAATTTTCAACGCATTTAGACAGTACTTTGGAGCTAGAATGTACTATAGTTTAGTTAAAGACAATATGTACAACAAACGGCGCGAGTAAAGTTACACCAAGGCGAGTTCGCAGATAGTTTTCTCCTAAGCAAAATGTGTGCAGACAATAAATTTGTCGAACAATTTGAAATCTTTGTTAGCTAATCGTTTAATATATTAATTCCTATATATATATTTTTTTAAAAATGTAATTTTCAAAATATACGGAAATTTGTTTTGTGTGCGTAGCCTATCTCTATCACGCATTTACGCATGCGTCTGATTTAAAATTTCCCCAAGTTCGGAAATTGTTTGATCGTTAGCAAAGCCTTGCCAACTTTAAAAATTCTATAAGAGCAACTAGTCATCACAATCCCTGATTTTTCTTATATGTTCAAAATTCATTGTCTGATAGTTCGGGATACTTCGTTATTTCCCCAGAAACAAAGCTAATAAAGGCATAAAAAAATATTATTACCTGACATGGTGCATAATTAGTGTCCTATGTAACCGGAGCTGCTTACACAAGAAGAGATTAAATCGAGGACTACACAACACTGCACTATTGTATAAACACAAAATAATACGAAAGTATACAAATTTGCGAAACATCATCACTATATTCTACGAGATCGTATGAAAATCACTCCTCGTAAACATGTGAAACGCGTCGATAGAAAAAACCGGTCACCGAGTACTACTGATTTCAAGCGTTTTACCGTAAATTATTTTGGAAAATCATCCATATCTGTGAGACTCAAAGCACAATCATAAACTGACTAATATATCCATTGGTAAAACATATGTGCAGTTATGTAAGTATGCATTTCTGTTAATGCAGACCCTTTTTTTGTACTTAAATATTTAGTCATACATACAGCGGTTCAATTTTTTTTCTTAAAACATTGAACCTTTTTTCATGAACGTCATTTTTTATCATTTCAACGTAGCTACATAATGAAAATCTTCTGTGGTCCGCACTGAACTTTCTCATACTCGCTTATGCTCAATTTTTTGAAAGAACTTTTCCAATAAAAGTCCTTTAACATATCAATATCTTTAACTTTCGTAAGAATATCTTCTTCGATTACATGTCCCGTTTTCGAGATATGGTAAAATGTGATAAAAGCTTGAGATATTGCTTTCAAAATAGGACGTTTTCCGTCTGGCTGTATACAAATCTTAAGTTTAAAGTTTCATGGCTCTACCTTTAACCGATTGGACGGTAGAGCGAGCGCAGACAGCCACAGACGTCATTCCAAAAATAGTCGCAATCGATTAAGGGGACCTCAAAACGTGTATATCCGTTAAAATCTCGAGTTCGAAAATTTTCATGATTCCTATACTTATACATAAAGTATAAGAAAGTAAAAAGATAGACATATGCCCTGCACTTTGTGGAGAATTCGAATCTCTACAACTTTATTTATGTGCAATTTTGTCGTATCTCACACCGTTCGATCAGCGTCGTGCTCGTCGGCGTGTAGTCCCCGTCTCGACCAATGAAAAGGCCAGGTGTACTTTTTAAGATCAAACGCGTACGTACAACATGTGCTAACGTGCGTTTGATTGAACATTTTTTGCAAGCTTTAAGTGTTACTGACACAACGACATACAAGGTTAGAATATTGTATTGGATATAAGATCCCGCACGTTTGGTTGGCTAGAAAATGACTACTCGTGGTTTGGCGATTACTTAACTTGACATTTGACACGTCAAGCTGACATTTGTAGTAACTAAAGCTTCCTAATGAGGCCACTGCTTACCGATTTTTTGACAGGAACTTTCAATGACACTGTCATATAACACGTCAGTATTATGACGGAAGTTGAGCATGTTTGTATATGAATATCACCGCCATCTAGTCGTGAATACGTACACACTTTTGATTCTACTTAAAGCGGTAAAAGTGTGTGGGTCTAGATGGCGATAATATTGACACAAACACTCGTTGTGTATATTTGCATGACTTAATGCAATTTCAGGGAACGGTGGAGTGGTCCGATGAGCTTAAATATAGAGCGAAACAACTTTTATCACCTTAATACATGCGCTGGTTGAAATTTATTTTCAATGATATTCGCGGTTAGCATTTGCGTCCTTAAAGGACGACCTCGATACTAATAATTAAACAAACAAGGTTAAGTGATTATTCGCCGCGTTCTCCCATTCTCTTTATTTTGAAGTTTATGTTATTGGTGTTCTTGCAAAAAAATGTCATTCGGGGAAAGACGTAGTTAAAATACTAAAGCAATATTACAAGAAACTCTTTTACATTTTGAGACAAACAAAAAATAAACACAAATGGGCCGGGTTGTACACTTGCAAAGAAGCATCTCTGAACGAAACGAGGGAGTGGTCAGAGGGACTGAGCCACCTCTATTCTACTTAGAACCCACCAGAGCTTCGCAAATTTAATGAATTAATTTTAAATAAATTAATTCAATTAATAAAAAAATCACTATTTTCAAACTTATACCTTAGCTAGGAATACCCAGTTTAACACTTGCTAAATACATATTTACATTTGTTAAAAATCAAGTGTAGTTTAGGGGATTATTAAATTTTATAAATTTGTATATTTTTCATTTAATTTTTTCACAAATACCGTATTGTTTTCATTCGTACATTAAAAATGCACTTCGAGAGTTTGAGAGAGACACCGACAACTGCGATATTAAAAGAAATTGGTGGTTCTCTGATCAGTCTTCTCTATTGTGGGAATTATATTCTTTGCGGTTGAAAATTTGGGGTCCTGGTTTTCTCCTTCAACTATCTTAGTGAAGTCACACATTAAACAAACCACAACTATTACACGACAGGTGCAGACAAAGAATTTCTGGGTAATATTAACTAAGCTAACATCAGAAATGTTAGAACTAGATTCAATGTATAGGTTGTTTGGCTATTTTTACTGGTGCTTTGCTTGAAAAATTGCGGGGGAATCGTCCTTATACAGTTCAGTGTAACCCCAATAAGGCGCTTAAAAAAGAAGACGTTCATAAGTACGCAGGAATTTGCATTTTTACGTCAACTTATATTGCACAAATATTACTGACTACTGGGCTGAAGTTACTGGAACCGATTTTGTAATGGAAGTAATGTAGCAGAACATAACTAGTTTATCTGTGCCTATGGAGGAAAATTTATTTATATATTTGACGAGCAAATTTGCGCAAGAAGGTTCTTTCCCTCTCTGTCTCTCCATATATCTGTTCCCCCCAACCATTTCTCTCCTTCCCTCGTTCCCTATGTTTCAAACAATTTGTTTGCTTGCTTGCAACAGTTAACTTATGTTTGCTGGATAAACTAAATTATTATTAAAGTTTATTCATTAAATGCTTAAATACAAGCTTATTTCTAATCAACTTTAAGATGTTTGGGAAGCCTCAATCAACTACATTTGCTCCTTCTCTCTTTAAGTGACCATTGATCTGTTCGATCGGTTTACGGACTTCGAATTTCTTTATTCCCTTGTTACCGTTGTTACCATGAGCTGCGTTGGCTGCAGATAGTAAACAGTTAAACAAATGATCATTCAAATGTTATTGATTTTAATTTTACTACCTACTGCTTGACACGTTAATTCTTAGTTGCTTGCTTTCGATTAAAAATTATTTCTAATAATTATAAACATTGTTCGAATTTTCATCATGAATTATCAATATTAGAAGACAACTTAATTAGATCTTTAGGATGTTCAACATTTCTTTTAATTGTTAACTGTTTGCAGATACAACTCAAGCATAGCGAAACTGAATTTGAACGACACGACACAACTAAATTTCGTCAGGGACGTTCTGGATTTCTTCGAACATTACGTGTTGAGTTCAGAAGGCGCGTTTTCATGGTTCGACCCGTCGGCGGAAAGCGACTACGAAAGTTGCGAAGGAGATCTGGCTTTGAACTGGAACGGCCACGGTTTCAAGACAGTTTTGGACGTGATGATGAAGAAATTCCCCAGCACGAGCACCCCGCTGCCCATCGACGACAAAATATTAACCAACAAAGAAGTCGCGAAAATCCACTGGGACCAAAATCCATCCGGCGTGACAATAGAATGCTCGGACGGTTCCACGTACAAAGCAGACCACGCAATTTTCACTCCCTCGCTGGGCGTTTTAAAGCACAGCTACAAAACCCTATTCGAACCGCAGCTGCCCGATCAAAAGAAGTACGCCATTGAAAAAATTGGGATCGGGGCGGTCATGAAGGTCATGATGCACTTCCCCAAGACGTGGTGGGACGCTGAATACTTTAATGGGGTACACTTAGTATGGAGCGAAGAAGATAAAATTGCTCTTAAAAATAGCGCCCCTTCGTCATTTTTCACGGTTAGTTTAAGTTTGTGCGGTGGGTGAGGATGTAGCAATTTTCTTGCAGAATGGACGGTGTTGGATAATGGATGTAAATTCAATTATTCCAGTCGCGAATAGTTCGAGCATCCTTTCAGCGTGGATCACTGGGAAGAGTTTACCCTATATTGAAAAACTCGACGACAGGACGTTGATGAAAGGATTCAAGTTTATATTCAAGCAATTTTTCAGCAATAAATATAATTACGTCTTGCCAGATTCATTTATAAGGTACATCGAATAACTTTTTATTCTAGAATCTACATTTTAGTTTCATCTTTTCCGCAACTTGCAGGACTGGTTGGTACAAGAATCCGCATTTTAGAGGGACATATTCGTACCAGACGATTGCATCGAGGCAAAGGAAGAGCAATTTGCACTTATCGCGTCCATTGGCCGATCGAACGGGGGCATTAACTCTACTATTTGCCGGAGAAGCCACACATCCGCGTTATTTCTCGACCGTTCAAGGAGCCATCGAATCGGGTCATAGAGAAGCTGAGAGAATTATTAACCTCTCGAACGTTATTCATAAATGAAACTTACGTTTTATTAATCGACAGCAGAGAGGATAGTTTCAATTTTTTCACTAAGTGTTGTTAGATTTATATGAAGCGATATTGTCTTTAACGTTTTGAGTAAAATTCTAATAGCAGTTGCATTTCTTTATTACTGTACAAATTGAGAATGATTGCAGTGGCGCTATTGTACTGTATTGTATTGTACAGGATTCGCATGCTGTTCTGTTAGAGCTGATGAAAAAGAACAAATTTAATATATTATAATATGGGATGAATCAACGAATAAATCTTGTAGATGTTCAGACACCTTCTTGGCTCTACTTCCTGTGGTAGGAATAACGGGAAATGCACTTTACGAAGTTTTAGTTTTCTTTCAAAACAAATTTTATTTGTTTTGCTTCTGATGTTGGCAAACATGCTTGGTATTAGGAAATCTGTTATGAACAGATTGAAAGAAAATATGTCAAGACATACAAATTTCACAATATTTGTTGGCAAGCATAATTGCATTTTTGCAACATGCACAACGTCACATACGGTTACAATATCTAACATCAAGCGAGATGGATAGTGATCAAGCAACATTAATCAACTGAATTACCAATAAACGGTGATTAGGCGAAAAACAAGTTGTTAAAGTCACAATTCGTGCTGCTGTCTGCCTCAATCTCGCTATTAAAATAATTAAATAGCATTCTAATCCTTATAAAGACAAACTTCTGTTTATTTGTATAGCTTATATAAATAATTACGATACTAACCTTATTTGTATTTATTGGTAATGTGTAATATTCACAATGAAGAACATGAAGAACATACACATACCACACAATATGATGAGATACTGTGTGGTGAAGGTAAGATTTTTTCGTTTCAACTGTAGTATGGTTTGTTACATTTGTAATTTTTTATTTATAATTTTTTTATATTTAAAAACCAGTCTCCGTCAAGTTTGTTACTAATATACTTGAAAAATTAAAAAAATATATTAAAAATGCATAAAAAAATTGTTAAAATGGTTAAAAAAACAATTTTTAATTTAATTTAACTCGTAGTTTCGATGTCACAAGTTTCGATCTATGCCTAATTTTCTTAAGATTTTGGATTTTGGATTTTGGGTTGGATTGGACAGGGTTCGGTTGGATTGTGTTGTATTGGCCAATTCATAGAATCGTCTAATTATACAAAAATAAAGTACTTGGTACAAGTTGCCAAAATTTAATAAATTTAAAAATTGGAATAAATTTGACAAATTTAATCAATTGAAGTTGAAAGTTAGAAAAAAAGCAATTTGTCCATTCCCTCAATTTAATTCAATTTTTAAGTCAATTTCATTTAGTTTGCCACATTTATGAACAATGTTGTAAATTCAGATTCATTCTTAAATTTACAACAAACAAAAATACTTAAGTTGTTGCCTAATTTGCTTTAATTCAGCTTGGGTTGGGTTGGGTTGTTAATTTTGCTTCATTAACTTAATCTGGCTTATCAATACCAAACATTTTTGATAAATTTAGTTAAATTTATGAAAAATGCAAAAAAATATTACGTTGAATTGGCTTGGATTGGGTTGCTGAGAAATGTTGAATTTATAGACCGACAAAATAAAAAAATTAAATAATTGATTCAAGCTGTGAAAGAATGCAAAACTTGAAATAATTTGATGAATATTAATTGATTGAAGTTTTACGTTGATTAAAGCAACATAATCATAAAAATGAACAAAAATATTGCGTACATTTGTCTGGTATTAATTTTTGTTAATTTTTAATTTAGTTTAACTTAGTTTACCATAATTATTCTAATTTGACAAAATAATCATTCTAAATTTACAAAATATTCACAAACAGCAACAAATTGCATCAGTTTGACTTAATTATTAAAATGAATCAAATATTTTACAAAATACAAAAAAAAAACAGTTTATTTTGTTTAATTTATTTTCAGATCAATTGGATTTTCACTTCAGTGGCGAAACAGTTTCTAATTTTCTTCAAATGCTTCAAATGCTTATTTTATATTCTAGATTTTTTTCTTCAAATTTTACATTCTTCTCAAATTTTAAAATTTTTTTAAAATTTTTTAAATTTTTTCAAATTATAAATACTTTTTTTTTTTATTTTTTCAATTTTTTCAATTTTATATTTCTTCCAATTTTACATTTTTTCAAATTTTCCATATTTTAATGTTCCAGTTTTTCTTTAATTTTTATTTTATTTATTCCATAAATGTTTATATTTTATTAAAATTAAATTTAAAACATAACTTATATACAAAAAATCGGTGCCATTATTCATAAATCTAAAAGACCCCAATTTCCATTCATATACCTAGCATCGTCCTTGAGCTCGAATGAAGGCCGTTGCTTTCTGGGAATCCATACACATTTTCCACGAAAATCGTATTCGATTCATTCTTTTAATTGACGATTTCGCTTCTTCCGCGTTTTTTTTTTTGTTGGCATGCTTTACAAAAGCAGGAACGGCGCACTTTTCTAATTTATTATTACTTGGTTTTAATAAATATTATAGTTTTGTTATTAAATTAAAATACTAAAATAAACGACTCTATATAGTGACATTACATGAATTCTGGTAATAATTTTTTAGCGCTTCGTTCTGGCAACACTGATTGTAGACATATCCATTGGTTAAAGATGTACACATGAGGTTTAAGGTTATGTTATTTTAAATTCATGAATTTACGCATTTTTAAACCATACTCGTATTGAATTAAATAATATCCAATAAACTAAAATAACGAAGGTAACAATGTTAAATTACATCGTAGTAACGTTAATGCACCATTTTTATGTACTTAGATGGAAGGATCCGACGAAAGTGATTATGGAGAAGATATGCTTCAAATGGTTGAAGATGACGATTTAGAATTTCTTAAGAATGCTATTAACAAACGATCTTATGATTTCTTGAAACATGTGACTAGGTAATTATTTATATGTGGTACATTGGTGGTACTATGTAGCAATTTTAAGTGTGGTATTCAATGTAAAATTTACAGAAACGAAGGTAAATCTAAGCGAAGAAAAGTAACTCGTGATGAATCTGAAGCGTTAGAAAACGAATACGAAGATCAATTAGATGAACCCGTTACTGTTAAAACTCTTTTACCCATCAAGACGAAAAAGGGTATTGTGACCAGAACGATTGAAACTGCACAAATAGGTTTGTATTTAATGTGCTTTTTTTTACTTTTCTAATATATTTCTGCATAAATTCAATAGATGAGACAGACGTTGATAAGCAAGAAGATCACCAAACAGAGGAAGACGAGAGTGGAGATGAATACGTGTTGGAGAGCATGGAAATCGATCCAACAAAACCGAAATCAACCGCCGATTTGCTAGCGACTTACAATGAGTCACTTCGAACCAAGAAAGTTCACATCGGATACCTGTGTTCAAACCTACTAGAAAATCCAGAAGAAAATGTTACAAATTTTAGAACGTTGCTCAGGATTCTCGACGAAGATGCTACTGAAGCGTACTTATCTGTTAGGAAATTAATCGTCGTATCCGTGTCCGAGGTATTCAAAGATATCTTGCCGTCTTATCAAATCAAATACACGGAGAGTAGCGGAGTTAAACGTAAGGAAATATTTTTATCGAGAGTCGACGTTACATGTGGGTTATTTCAGTGAAAAAAGATACTTATAAGCTCAAGAAATACGAAGAAGCTCTTGTTCAGTATTACAAAAAGTATCTGCAAAAATTAGAGAAATTTTGCGGTACGTTGATTAAGAAACGCGGTGATACTAGACAGAGGAGTCAGGTAATTTTTTTAAACATGGTAATTTTTATAATAATACTCAAACACCAAATGTTGTTTCAAAATTTATTTATAATACTACATATGTTTCGGCCAACACTGTGGCTTCATCAGGTGACGAAATGCAAAACACATACAACTTAAAACCAACCACAAGTGTGTAGCAGCCACAAAAGCAGTGAAAACTGACCAAGAAACCTGGATAAAAGAAAAACGGAAGAACCTCCACAGCATCATTAGACAATCTGTCGATATATCTTAAGGTATTACATTCACAGTTAACTTATAAACTTAATAACATCGAGTTCGACGAGAGAAACAACGCCATAATACATAAAAAATATCTAATCCAAAGGAGCAAAATTGATAAAGTCATTGCCAACAAAACACGAAAAGCGAGTAAAAATTTCTCGAATAACAGGATCAATATCAATTATAGTTTTTTCGATTGTTTCAAAAATCTTCACCAAAGTGGAATTCACTCGTACAGAAACTAACTTTCTATCGAAAGGGTTCAAATTCAATTTAAAACCTAATGTGGATAAAAAAACATGTGGAAAACTTAGCCATAAGCAAACTTAAACTCAATGTAAATAATAAAAAATACCAAGCTAAAAACATCACAAAAAATCACAAAATCAAGCCTAGCCCGACTAAGGATGAGAAAACACTTAAAACCATCAAACAAAAAAATTGAGGATAACAAAATTACTTTCACCAAAGCTGATAAAGGTAACACTGTCATCGCAATACCAGAAGTAGAATACAAATCGAAATTTCCTTCATAATGCTTTGGTCCAGATTCAAAAGACCCTACCGCAAAATTCCAAAAACAAGCCGAACAATCCATAAACAACTCGGAGGCTTATTTAATAAAACCCACAGCCCCCTAAATTATACGGATTAATCAAACTACACAAGGAAAATAACCCCATCCGCCCTGTAGTATAACAATTAATAAAAGTTATACTTGAACTTCTGCACATTGAAGAAATAAATAAAAAACTAAATTCGTAATAATATAATAATAAGTAATATTTTCTGTACAATTGTTTTGTATTTCGTCACCTGATGAAGCCACAGTGTTGGCGAAACATAGTGTTGTATGTTGTATGTAGTGTTGTAACAATGGTAATTTTTATTTAATCGATTTTGTCACGCGCAGGGTGAAATAATGATCGGCGAATTGGCACTACAGGCAATGTGCGATTTGCTTGTTTCGCACCCGTATTTCAATTATTCGCAAAATATTGCGCAGGCAATCGTTCCATTCTTGAATCACTCGCGACCATCCGTAAGGCAACTCGTTAGTTCTGCGTGTAAAACAGTCTTTAAAGAAGACAGAAAGGAAGAAATAACATTGAAGGTAATCGAAATCATTTCTTCAGCATATTTCTCGCATATATCTTCGATTTTTAAAGATTTTAAGGCTGATAAATCAACACGTTAAAAATCGAGCCCATAACGTACATCCAGATGTAATTGAGGTGCTTCTGCATTTGCGAATAAAAGAGGTGAATTTGGATCAGGAAAAGCAACACGAGATCAAACAGAAGAAACAAATGTCGCATAAGCAGAACATATTGAAATTATCAAAGAAGGAGAGGAAGGTATGATGGCGCGATCATTAGGTAATTCACATAATGAAGTTTTGAATTGTAGAGGAAAAAGCGTCTGGAGGATGTAGAAAAGGAAATGTTAGAAACGAAAGCCGAAGAAAACAAACAGTCTAAGCAGAAAAATTTAACTGACATAACGAAGATTGTTTTTGGGTTGTATTTCAGGATATTGAAGAGCTCGACGAATACCAAAGTTTTGGGTGTTTGCTTAGAAGGATTAGCAAAGTATGTTTATAGATTTATTGTAAAACTTGAGCATTAACAGTGAATGAGTTAACAAAGATAATGTATTCTTCATAAAGTCAATCATCATTTAATGTTTATCGAATCACAGAAAATTTTTGTCATTCAATTGATACCACACAAAGATATGATACATGCGAGTAAAATCGTCCAATTTATTGCTTTGATTTTCAGGTACTCACACTGTATAAATTTAGACTATTATGTGGATCTCTTAAACCTTTTGAACGGTTTACTTCAGGAAGATTGGTTAGGGTACCGCGAGCAATTGCACTGCATCCAAACAGTCTTTGCGATTCTCAGCGATCAAGGAGAAGGAATCAACTTAGATCCAACTAGATTTTACACCAATCTATACAAAAACCTGTTAACGGTGCACGCATCGAAGAATTACGTAGATTTCCCCGTGGTTTTAAAAACTTTAGTAGAAGTCTTGGTGAGAAGGCGCAAGAAAATCACCAGCAAACGATTAATTGGATTTATCAAACGAGTTTCAACATTATCTTTACAACTTGTGCATAACGGGACTTTGAGCTGTTTGGGGATAATTAAAACCGTCCTCCAATTAAATAAAGCCGTCGACGTTCTCCTTGATTTGGACACTTCAGTTGGAGATGGCGATTATCGGCCTGAAATAGAAGACGCCGAATATTGCAATGCAGCAAGCACTGCTTTGTTCGAATTGGCCCTGTTAATTCGTCATTATCACCCAATTGTTGGTAAATATGCCAGGCATATTGCGAATGGAGTTCCTGCTTCAGGCGAGGGATCTTTACCTCCGCAGTATGGTAAATGGTACGTATTGTATTTCATAAAAACATGTTAATAATTCATTCATATTTTAGTTCACCCGAACAATTATTTCGTGACCACGATATGAGCGAAATGGCGTTTAATCCGACGATCCCGGTTCCGAAGAAAATTCAACCGAAATTAAAGTTTAAACGTCTTCAGTTTGCAGACGATGACTTTCGTGTTTATTGTAAAGGCGTTTTAAAGAATTCCAGTAACTGTAGTACGTTTTTATAATTACTTTTCAGTAAACCGATTTTACTTATATTGTTTGTACCTTTATTTCATACACCAGTATTACTGTACTGCATAAACCAATTAGTACACACCTTATTCATAAGATTTTACTCCATTATTGCTTCTACTTATTTGCTAAGCTCAAAATTTTCTGTGTCTGAAAGTTTCATTCGATAAAAAGTTCGACCACACTGTCCATGCCCATTTTGTAGGAAAGTTCAAGAGACAATGTTGAAAAATAAAAATGGTTTCAAAAACAATACTGTTCTTTCATCATTAGACTAACGAATTATCATCCCACGTTTGTCCTGTGTAAATATTGTATACAATTTTGGAAAATGATGTAGAGCATACACCCACGCAATGTTAACACTAAAATCAATTCAATTTTGGGACGTCAACCGTAAATTTATAAACCAGTGAAAAAGCTTTTTGATGAAATCATTTATGTGAGTACCTTCTCTTGCATATTAAAGAAATAAGGTAAATTGGCAAACAGTGCAGTGCATGTATCAGTCATGAATTGTACAAACTGCGACGCTCAATTTCACTGGAGCTGTGTGCTCCATTTTATAGAGGAAATGAATACACAAGTTTTACTTTATTTTACAAAAGCTGTATTTATCATACATCAAGTAACACTAATAGTTGTATATTAAATAATTTCATACATCAAATAACACTAATAGTTGTATATTAAACAATTTTCCTAACAAACAATTTAAAATTTATAAAACTTACAACACACAAATTTACATACCTGTTATATTTTACTTTCATCAATTTCAAATAGTGAAAGATGACTAAACTCAAGCACCACACAATGAAAAACATTTCCTTTAAAACACTGCAACGAAAAATAAAACACTTTACGAATATTATCATTTTATTAGAATTTTTTACATAGCAATTAAGCTAATTAGGCTTTAGTGTGTTAATACTTTCAATATATTTATGGTGTTAATAACTAAAATGTTAACCATTGCAAAACCGAATTATATTTAAAAAGAAATAAAATATATTTTCATTTTTAATTTTGTAAATGCACAAGCTCATATATTCAATTATTATTAATATAGAAAAAAGTATCCTAATGTAAAGAAAAAAAAAAAAACGAAATAATGAAGAAGTCAATGCGGATAATATAACAATGGAAGAGATGAAATATTAATGAAATGAGGATAAAATTATGATTAGATTTTAGTAATTTGTTATAATTGCACATACGGTTAACGGATTTTAAATTATTGTAAAATTTCGTGATTGCAGAATGATACTTATCTGGTTTCTTTTGCAATTTGGTGTTTTGAAAAATCTTTGCAAAGTACATAAAATAAAGTCCACTGTCTCATCGTGATCTTTCTATACATTGGAAAATTCGACCAATAATATCAATAATTTCCAACACTGTTATTAAGCAAGCATTTAAAAATAATAATAAATCTCAAAGAATGAAAATATGATTTAAAAAATACAAATCAAGTTCAAATTACCCAATTGTTGTGTAATTACTTCGTAATGCCATAATTCCTTATAAAAATTCATTCCTGCTTTAAATGATTGTTATTAATGTTAATAATTAAGTTTTATGCTTTAATTTATTTAGATAAATATTGCTCGAATACTCACATAGATTTTCACATGATTTTCCAATGTTTATATAGAAAATGCTAGAATATTACTAAGTCGACAAAGACAGTATCACAGATTTATTATATCGATTCACAAAGATTTTTGAAAAGTAATTCAAAACAATAGCGTTGCAGTAAATTAATATTGCAAAACTTGTTTTATTTGACCGAACATAAATTCAGATAAGTATCGTTGGATTTTAGATGTCCAAAAAAATACCGAAACCAACCACTGCTAAAGAATAAAATATCATGCATGGTAAAAATAAAATTTGTAACCTGCAGACTAAATAATTTTTTGTTGAATAAATTTACCATAAATTGAAATTTATTTAAATCTAAACTTGAATTGAAAATAAAAACATTATAGTCATAAGAACTAAAACTGTAGACACTAGTATTTGGAGCAGAATCTGGGCAAACACAATAGATAACAAATATGACGGTTTACTGGGGGGTTTTACACACAAGTGTCCAAAGCTGTAGTCGTTAAGCCTTGTAGAACCTCATTTATCCAGACCTTATTAAGATTAATGATTGATTTATATTCCATTTTATACAGAGTACAATTTATTTTAGAATGTCCAGTTATATGGTCAGTAGGCATAGTTTTTCTCTAAGCAGATGTGTATACGTTGTTTGAACAGATCTACAATGTCGAGACGAGACATTTCATTACTGCTATTTAGTCGCATCGACTTTAATTTTGTTCGAAATAAATTCATTAATGTAAAGACCTGGTCATCATACTTGGCAATTTAAACGTAGGATAAAATATAAATAGGACAATAATGCATTAGATGAAGCATTTCAGTTGGGACAAGTAATACATTAAAAAGTAGATATCGAAATAACTTTCAGTTTCCAATGATACATTTTTCATATTTCTTTGTTGAAAACAAGTGGACATAGTACTTTTTTCAGCCTGTTTACACTGCATAAGTTTTCTTTGATCCAGATAAATGAGGTAATAACTGCAATTAATTTTTTTATAATCTAATGAGAACCCTAACTGTTATTGTTTCTTTCATAACACCAAAAGGGAAAAATCATTAAATCAATTAAAGATGACATGCACATGTAACAAAGAATGTGATGAAACATTCTGTAATTCACGGATTAAATCACAAAGCATACATTAAATACTGTAAATTATTAGTAACAAGAAAAAATAAACAATAAAATAAAAGTAATAACTGCTGCCAATTTGAGTCATCCACTTTGGAAGAACGTATTCGATCTATTTTACATAAAAATAAGAAAGACTAATTTCCTAAACATTTTAAAATATAGAAATTTTCTAAAATTGAATTTTTAATTGCCGGAAAATAAATGTCAATGCATCAATTAAAGATATAAATTCACTCAGTCAACAAACATTTTCTCCTATACACTCAAATTTGTTACAATTCATATTTGTCAGTCATATATAAATCAACACATAACACTGCAATGGACATTAAAACAAATTGTTCATAGATAGAAAACTTGTTGAAATAATACACATACAATTTAAAGTTTAAATATCTTAAACTAATCATATGTTTCTGATAATGAATTAAATAGCCAAACAATTAGAACATGGTCATACCTGCAAATGGATACACCATTCTAAACGATTCAAGTAACCGAACCCTAGATCATTAGCCATTCCATCAATGGATGTGGGCCTGTTGAATAGGTGTCCAGATAACTGTGACACATAACATGTTAATTTTGAAATAATAAGTACTTTTAAAAATTATTATGTACGCAAATAACAGTTCATACGAGACACAAAATACAAAATAACTTTATGTATGTCGGATGTAAATAATAAAGTCCCAAACAGCCATCCATTCTATAGACAAAAGTAAAACAATTTCTATAAGGGTTAGATATCAATTACTTCAAGTACGATGCCTGTACACAAGACACAAGTATAAAAAAAAACAAAAACGCAGATGAACTTCAAGGCGGTGGTGCCTGTAAATATCGAAACGTGTAAAAATTATAAATAAGTTAAAGGACTACAAATAAAAGATGATTATCTCGGTGACCTGAAACAAGTAATCGAAATTTGAGATTACTCGCTCAAATCAATAGTATGACATAACATTACATATATTTATCGAAAATATTTGGCACATAAATCTGATAAAACCACATATTTAGAGTAATTTAGTTTGTCGAAGTATTCATACACAACCTCATCACTGTTGGATATTTTATATATAAGATACAACATAAAAAGCATAAAGAGAATGACATTATTGCAAAATATTTTATTCCAAGACTGAACACTCGAGAAACCAGATATATATTGTACCTACCTATGAATGATTCAAATTCTGCCATAATGTGATTTGTTAAAATGACAAGGTATGAAGATGCCGGTAGGGAGAAAAATCACTTAACTGCGAAACGAGAACAGGTTGCAAAATTGACAATCACAAAGAATCAATCACTCGTAGAATCATGTAACATAAAAATTAAATTCCTCAAAAATTCTTCCATTCAAGAAACCCCTTGGTTTGGTAGAGATTTAGTACGTTATGAGCACAATCACATTGAGCGAAACTAAAATATCCTAAAAAAGGACAAAACATTGAATCACCACCAATCAACTAAAACTATCTATTAACTATAACTAATTAGTTATGATTGATAAATCAACAGACAATCTTTCAAAATTGTGAAAAGAACACAATTTAACTAAGAAAATTTCTTCTCCCCTTCGTTATTTATTTGGTATTTTACTGTTTTAAAATCAATATCTAAATAAATTTATGGGACTACATAAAAAAAAAAACATCGAGAGGTTAATCTACCAACACATTTTACATAATCACAAATCAGTTTTCATACCTACCTTAAAAGATCATGATTTATAAAACACATATTTTTATATAAAGATTTCGTAGCTGTAATATTTGTGAACTCAAATTAAGTGTGTAGTTAGTATATATAGCAGTAATAACTAAAACTTGCTCCCTTATTATAATGCAAATCAGCATTAAATAAAAGATAATTTACATGGGCACTATTGATAAATAAACACCCACACACACAATGTTTTTAAACAGACCATTCTTAAAGTGGACTTACTTTATGAGCTACATATACAACTACTTATTAAATCGCTAATAACTTCTTGACAATTTATTATGGATGTTTGAAAATATTAATCTTAGATGAATCTCATTTTCATCCTGTTTATCAATAATATACATTGTATTATCTGCACAAATTTGAGAAACTTATATTTGGGTGTATTATTAACAAAAATAGATAAACAAGAATTGCTGAAACTACAATTGATAATAAAACTTTCCAACATTAATTTAAAAAATGCAATTATAATTCTTATAATGCCATTCTAAAGGTAATATGAAATAAACTTGATGAACTTTCCAATTGTCATAAATCTTTTTTTTTTATCAAAATCTACATTTTTCAAATCTCTATACTTATAGAATAGTACAATTTAAATCATTGGCGCCATTTGCATTGGGTGGTTTTTAAGTAAATAATTGTTCGTGTAAATTTAATTGGAAATTTAGAAAATCTGTTCACATCTATTTCAGTGACAATTTATGTCTTACGAATCTTTATCTTAAAAATATGTGTATAAATATTTGCATTCAATGTACCACACAGTTGCACAGTGACTTTTGTTTACAATTTCAATGAATATCTTAAATAAAAACATAACAACAGTGATGACGTTAAGTAATGAATAAGTTCATAGTATCAAATCATGGTTCCCTAAAACAGCTCGAAAAGTCAAAGCATATATGTAAATATAAATCCACAAATACAAAAACATCTAAAAAATTATACCGTATTATCTGGAAATGTAAAAACAAACATAGATTTTTGCATCGATAAACTTCAAGAAACACTTAAAACATATTTTACTAAACATCATCATCATAATCATCATCAATGTATTAAATGGGCATACGATAAAAACTCACAAAAAAAAACCAATAATTTGATATAAATATAAATTGTAAACAATTCACACAATATTTTACCTGAGACTGTTGACCAATTCTGCAAAAAAATATGTTTATACAAAAACACAAACACAAAAGTTATTCATTAATTTTAATTTTAAAGTGAATACAGAGCGTTAAAATTGTATTACAAATAAATGGTAGCGTATATATATTACATTTATACTGAAATAAACACTAAACAAAAGATATAAACATACATATTTCATATAATAAATGATGAGAATAAAGCATTTTATTTAGTACTACAAAATATAATAGAGTATAAAATAAAATTAAACCTTGTTTATCTCCTAATAAAACACAATCAAATCTTGGATTCATATCTATGCAATTAATTGAAATGGTTAAACAAAGTTTAAAACGTTACTAGAAGTGGATATATTTAAATAATTTAAAGAAACAATGTTATGTATTAACTAAATTAATTATAAAGCTTATTTTTTGTATGAATCAAAATGCAATATCAGTCGTAAAGCAAGTGGTGCGCTATTGTATTAATTAAAGAGAAACTATGCAATTACAATTCAGGAATAATTTTTATTGTTAGTGTTGTCACATGAATCCCTCTACTTGCTACATATAATTGGAAGATTTTGTTCGGTACAGTATATATAAAAAAATCAACGATAAACGGGATGATTGTTGAAAATACAAATATTTGTAGACTTTAAGCCATTATTATTTCGTGCAACATGATCAGAAACTTTTATATAAAAGATTTGGCTAGTTCCAACATTCTACAAATTACGATCAATAATAGAATGAATGTGACAACTACCAAATGAAAATGTCATTACAATGTCTTTCGTTCAATATAATAAAATAGAATTTACATTTTTTAGACAGTAGCCTATTTGGCTATATGATTCTCTGTGACTGTACGAATAAAAATTAAAAAGTATTAATGATCAAATATTTTTAGCATTCTAATCTTTACTCACAAAACGAAAATTATTATTTCTTGAAGAACGTAACAAGTGTTCCAAATGTCCCAACTATAACGCTATGATTTTCCACCAAAACTTTGATAGTGCTATAATCATTCATGTTACACTGTAACTTTAAAATTAACATTATTAATATACAAATATTTTTGTCATTAGTATGACTTTGTAAAAGCTACATGTTTAATTCCCTGAAATGATATTCATCTAAATATATGCACTCTAAGTAACAGAATAGCATACAATTATTTGAGTTTATATGTGTACGCATAGATAGATAATTCATTGACAAAAGTTTAACGTACAGTGAGCCTTACCGAAACGTCGCTGTCCATCACCGTTCATTTGAATTACTGAAGTCAACACATCCTATACAACAAACCTAAGACATGCAAATTACCTATACACTAGTGCGTTATCAATATGAAAATGGAAGTAGATATGGACTTATCTAACAATATGTGACAAATAAACAAAACGTTTCAATAGTGACATTTATTGCAATAGCGTCTGTTTAAAATACATCATTAAATCATTATAAAAAAAAAAAAACTATAAATACTGAATATGGCTACAACACAAAATATTGGAAATGCTTCCAAAAACTTTCAAGTTCGAATAATAGCCACATATGACAAGTAAAATAAAATCTTATTCTAAATGTTTAAACCTATTCAATCCACTACATAATATTCTTTTTGCACAGAAACAACCTACGTAGCTCCTGGATTACAAACGGCTGCTATTATGAATTATTTGCAACAAATATACTCTTAAATCAGTAAAAAGGTACATTTGGAGTGATGATACTTGACCACGGATACAAACGCTGGGTGCCATGAATGTAAAAATCTGTAAATGATATAGAGCTGATTTCTCGCTGGATCACACCACCTGCAAGTTTTTGTAATACATCGTTCTGTGATTGGCATTTGGCGAGTTAAAAAAAGCACCATATATTTTATACATATCACAGTATGATGTAACAAAACACAAAGTAAGGGAATTAAGAGAAAATCGGGTACATTTACATATAAAACGCAAATAATTCCTGCTGTAAATGACAAAAATTGGAGAAAGAAAATAAAAAACACTTATGATTGAGGAACAAGATAGGTGGACATGTAAAAAAATCAAGTGGACATAAAACAAGAAATGCAAATATGTTTTATACTTACAATGTATCTATTCCATTTATCCTCCAAATTAATTGTCTTGTCCACCAGGCGGAGCGCCACCATATCCATAACTAGGAAATCCATATTGACCCTGAGAGGGAACGACTTGCGGTGCGGCTCCTGGAGCTTGATTCCCGTAATAACCTGAAAAACCTATATTAAGGTTTAACCTGACGATACTTTGCAAACATGTATTTTAAACATTATTATCATTCATCAGCCATCATGCTATTAATATACCCAGCAACTTTTTTTAATTTGTTTAATTCTTATATATTACTTAATGAGCAGAGCACCTTCATACTGATTTATTATTTACGAAATCATTCATCAGTTTGAAAAGTTAGACAAGATCAAATAAAATTGGAAAGTTAATTGTCAGTTTGATTAAGTTCCCTTCATAATGTAACTACAAATTTAGGATGAAGACAATTAATTACTCAACAAGATAAGATTGAATACATTTCTACTTTTTGATATTGAAAAAATTGTTCCTAGCTATCTTATGAAGTATTTGAAAATTTTTGAAATATATTTTATGTTGATTCAAATAAATAGTAAAAGAATAAGGGTCATTATATCAATTCACAAAATATATACTAAATTATTTTTAAATGCATGTTTGGATAATTGGTCAAAATTATTACTCCTATTAATCATTATTATCAATGAAACTATACGTTTCTCTACCCATCTGCAGAATTTCTAATAGTTCTAAATTTCCACATTCCAATTTTATGTCAATTTGAGAAGCAAATTAGACAAAGTAACATATAATCAGAACGAATGCAGATTAAATCATGAGATTTGAAGATTCACCACGAGTAGTCACAATTTTAATTTATTGCTTCATGTACATACCTCCTGGGGCTTGGTATGCTCCATAAGGCTGGTACGCACCTGCTGTTCCACCTTGCGGTGGTGCACCTGGAACGGCAGATGCTGCAGGTACTGGTTGAGCATTAGGTTGGCTCTGCAAGAAAATACGTTTGTAAAACAGAAACTAATTCACCCATACAACATACTTTTGCCTTCATCTGAGCCTCGATAGCTTCAGCTTCTTTATGTTTGCCTAAACTACGATAATACTCTGCCCACTGTGCACTGTAATCGGGTTGAGCACCATTTGAAGACGTCGCCGGCTGATTAACCGGTGCTCCAGGAACAGATGGAGCGGCCCCGCTTGGCATCTGCGGTCCTGGTCCACCAACAGTTTTATTTTTTGCCTATAAAAATCAATTATTGTTATCAAAGTATTAAAATCAATAGTTAATTTCAAACTTAAATATTTAATAAAAACATATATATAAGATAAGACATGTGTAAAGGTGATTATTATGTTAAAATATATGCACAACTGGAACACATAGTCATATAATAATAAAATGAAATCCCAATTTGAACACAACATTAAGAAAATATAACCGTTATAATATTATTTTATAAACCACATAATCTTATAATATAAACTGTGTCAAAAATGTTTTTGATGAACAAAATAATCAATGTTGCTTCAATATATTACAAATATATAACTGATATTAATAACGTCTAGCACATTCTCGATGTCAATCTTTACACAACCGTAGTAAGGATATCTATCAAATATTTTTTCACATCTCTGCAATCCATTTCATTCAAGTATTCAGTTTATTTCAAGAAACTTAGCACTTCTTGAACATTTTAGTCATTCATTTGCACTAAACTACATCGAAGATTCTTCATTCACTTTGTTTCGCAATGCAGCAGTTGCTTCAACATATTACCCAATACAAATAAGATTATTTTCATTTGCATATAAAACCAATGATGTCGAAGATGTTGTCACAACAAAAAAGAATACAGGAACGTACTGCATACCAATAAAAACTGTGCTCAACATGATCAAATACTTTGCCTAAGTCCAGGAGGGGTTGAAGATGTTCTTCACTTGTGCCTAAAATGTATATTATTACTTCAATCATGGATATTCCATGTATAAAAATCACACTTTAAGGAATATTTCCTAAAACAATTACTTGATTTTTGGTATGTAAAACACTTTCAATTGTGAGCATAATTTTAAATCTGCAATAGACTTACACTAATTCATCAAAGTATTTTTTGCATTTGCTTTGATGCTTTGTAAAATTTTGTAGTAACTACTTATGTTTAATTGCCACAATACTACAATAATGTTCTTATATGCCACATATTGATGGAAGTAGTGTAAGTATGAATTAATGTGACTTGAATAGCTAACGAGTTAGTATTACACAAATAAAACAGAAGATTTAAAGTTAACTGAGTCTTACATACAAACTATACAAAGAGTCACTTCAAAACCATTTTCAGAGTCTAAATAAATTATTAAAATACTTATTGATACATATCCGCCCAATAATGAATTCCTTCATTAAATAAATTTCCAGCTTATTGTTTTACACAAATATTTTCTTTATAAATATTAAAATCTGAAGCATTATGCATACATTTTTTTTGCTATACTGCGCACAACCCGTGCATCAGATATTCTAGTCGGATATGTGTCAACAGAATGACATTAACAGCTAATATTTAACTAAGTTGTTTTATAAAATTTTCTATTTTACCAAAGTAGCCAAGAAAACTTTGAATTTTCCATATAATTAACAATTTATTGAAAACCACTTTATTGTTTTTAATTTTATGTGGATTATTACATCGAAAGTTAGTTGTACAATTTATCTACATTTTAATTTACCGTATGGATTCTCATAAATAAAACATATACTTTTGTACTTTTTTTTTATTATCGTTGAAATTATTACAATTTTTAAGTTTATCATAATACTTATTAAGTCTATCAGTTTTCAACATAGTTACCAAAACTTACTATTTGTAGATATATAAACTGTTGACATATACCAACATTATTGGTTATTGGACACAGACATTACCTGTTGCTCTATCATTTCAGCTTCACGTATCATTCCTAATGATCTGTAATATTCAGCCCACTGTAATGAATAGTCTGGTTGTCCAGGTGCCTGCGACATCTGCACTGGAGCACCATTTTGCGCTGATGCATCAGATCCTTGAGCTGCGGGAGCGCCCCACTGTTGCTGATATCCTGGAACTCCCCATCCTTGCGGGTTGTAGCCCTGTGGTGCCATACCAGGATACGCCTTAAAATTATTTAAAGTAACAATGCATGCACCGAACGTTATAATAAAATCACACGAATGTATCTTACCGTAGGTAAATTGTTAGGGTTACCGACAGTTACAAAATTAAGTGGCATTTGTACTTTATCACTAATAATACGCTTCGCAGCCTCAATTTGGTCAGGCTCGCCACGAATTATAAATGTCTTCTCAGTTGCATTCTGATTTTGATTCTGAGATCTTCGGTCTAATTCGCAATGAGCACCAGATTGTTGATTTATGTGTTTAATGGTTTCTCCTCCTGTAATATAAACATAAAAATAAATGCGTGTGATCAATACATAATCACAGTACAAAATTTCTTCAAATGGTATTGCATAATTAAATAAGTAAACAATAATAGTATTTGTATATATAAAAAAAAACTATGCCTTAATTATAACTTACAGATAATAAGGATATTGTTTAAGCCAAACAAAGTGGATGTACATTTCAATGATGAAGCAACTTTTGTTTTGGTTGAAAATTATAAATATGTTACATCTCAACACATTATTCACTTTTCTACCATTAATATGCAAAAATGTATCATATTTATATTCAAAATTCATTATTTCATTAAAAAATAGCAAACAAATAAATACTACAAACCTCTGCCAATTATGACTCCACATTTTGAACTGGGAACTGTAAAAGTAACCTCTTGACTGGGTTGTTGTGGTCTTCTATCTTCCCATCCACCGTAATCTTGATTTCCACCGTTACGGTTACTTCCTCTGTTATCATATCTGTCGCGATTTCTGCCGCCGCCACCTCCAGGACCTCCACGACCGCCCCCGCCTCCACCACCGCTTCCACTACTACCGTTTCCGTCGGTGTCTCTTCTATGTACGCTATCAATTAATTCCTCTATTCTTTGTCTTGCCTATAAAAATTAACTTTATATAGAAAACACAAATTGAATATATATTTTGACATACTTGTTCAACATTTTGAGGTTTTCCAGAAAGGTAACACCTTCTTTCGCCGGGACCTTCTTCCCTGGCCTGTTGGAACTGTACCCTCGCTCCAGTTTCTTGTTGTATTTTTTTAATCATGTCACCACCTTTGCCTATCACTACTCCAACAGCTGCTCTCGGCACAAGTACCTAGACAAATACAATTGCGGTTGAAAAATTTTCCTCAAAACTAACCATGTGTGGCAATAAATGAAACAAGTGGAAAACACCACATGGAAAATTTAAACAGATTCAATTAATTTCAAATACGTGATAGTGCAACATCAGTTTTTCACTTAACATCAAATATAATATATTCAACATATGTAATACATAAACATTAAAATCTGTTTTTACCTCTACTTCACTATTTCCATAATCATATTGTTGCCTGTCATCCATGTTTCGACCACCGCCGCCGCCGCCGCCCCCTCCTCCTCCTCCACCGCCGCCGCCCCTTCTATTATAGGCTTGCATTTCCTTCTCGGCGATGAGATCATACACCAACTGCTTGGCATATTCGACTTTGGACGGATCACCACTAATTCTCAATGGTTTCTCCTGCTCTTGATTAGGACCGTCTTGTATAACGACCATTTTAGCTCCGCTCTTCTCCTGTAGTTGTTTGATGGTCTCACCACCTTTACCGATAATCAATCCAACTTTGGGGCCTGGTACCATAATTTCCACAAAATTACGACCACCGCCGCCGCCACCTCCTCCACTACCGCCTCCTCCTCCACCACCGCCTCCGCCCCCGCCGCCTCCTTGGCCCCCACCACCGCCCATATTTGGATTGCTGTTACTCATACCTCCTATAAGAATTTAAGTCATTAGATCAAAGTCACAAATATGTCACGAAAATCAAGCAGTCATAAAACATATGTGAACAGTACATGGGGAAGGATATGCTCCAGGAAATATATTACCATTTAAGATACAAAGCTAGATCAGTCATATATATCATAAAAAATTAATGAATTAAAAATGTAATTAAAATAACCTTAAAAAAATAAAAAGAAACGCTTTATTTATTCGATCACATTGTCTTAAAATAAACACAAATAAGTACATTGGTTAAGAAATCTACACTCCGTAGCGCACAATTATTTCAATTTATGTCATTAAGAAAGTAAAGAATCGGCTTACTAATTTGCAGCAAGTACCAGATTATTTAAAATATTTATAATCCAATATTCAATTCAAAACGTATTGTTATGAATACATACATTAAAACTTCCTGTGATAATGGCTTTCACTGATGATTGTGTTTTAAATAAAACTACAGCAACAAAATCTGTTTGGTTATTATAAAAGTGTTGTTTTGAAACTTAAGAACAGCTGTAAATACACCCTTTTTTACTTACATTCTGTCTCACAAACAAAAAAAATCTATCTGAACAAAAATTAACCAAAAAAAATTACTAGAGATAACCTTTCATTCAAGTAAAATACAACAAAATACAATACTGTATGTAGGTTTATAAAAATGATACAAATTCATACAAATTCTGATACCTTACTGAAAAACCACAACAAAATATAACAGAACTGAACTGGAAATTAACCGAAAAATTACGACCTTCTTGTATAAAAATAAATACGCATTTTTCAAATGCTCCGTCGTAATAATTAACCGAAAGTAACTACCCAAAATTTTCCCTACGTTCACAAAATAAATATACTGCTGAAGAAACGCATTAACAAAAGTTGTGTTGAACAACTATCTAAGAATAAATTCATGCACCAACATTTGATCCATTTTAAACACCTTTTGAAATAATTACAATAACATTGTATGACTTGAATAATCCAATCATTCAATCTTAACATAACTATTTAAAAGTTTGGAATAACAGGAAATACATACATTAAATGGTCCTTTCTGCAACAGAGAAATCAAAAGTTAAAAAATCCAAAATTGATTAAACATTTTAAATGTAATAATTAATACAATTTTCATCGTTCATTATAGTGGTCTCATATAGAGATGCACTTAGTCACCTTTGTCGAAACTGAGCCAAATTTATATTTACACGATCTCAATGGTAAGCAATTAAACGTTTAGCTCTAGTACTGTAGATGTGCCTCTATATATCTAAAGGTATCATAAAATAATTCAGTTGTGCCAAGAAAAATGTTCATTTCTTGTAGTAAACAAGTCACCGACATGAAAATTTAATTCTTCAATTCGAACAAATTACATATTTATTTGGCAACAATTTATAATGCTGTCATGGATAACAGTTCTATATAACTATAAGATAGGATAACACTGAATCAGCAAAAAATTAAATTTAAGACCACGTAGTGCAGAATTATTCAAAATATCTTTCTATAAAATTAGTGCATATTAATCCTGTTAATTTGTCATATGTGACAATATATTATGTATTATGATAATGCTAAAATACATATAACAATAATAAGAATATACGATAAATACTAATGGCATGGCATAGTAATGAAACTAGAACATGAAGTGCTATCAATATCGGCGGAGTCTTTTTAATTTCACAGGTACAAGCAACAGTGTTTAACTTTTAATAACACAACTGTTCTAATTAATCATTAACAATAAAGGATGAACAAAGTAATGATAAACAAATTTACTGGCATTATCCCATTTTACTCTACATTTATCGATATATTCCTGTTACATAGTGTTGGTAGTTTCCCCAGTTTTCCTTAAAATTACTTCAAATTCATCCCTTCCACCAGTCTCTCATCCGCATGTCTTTATGTATATAAATGTGCCACAATCTCTTTTATTTTCTTGGTGTCATCTTACCAGCTAAACAGGTACTCATTCTGTAATTGATCAATTCGGCAAAATTAATGTCCATTCTTCGTTCTGTTTGATATTCGGTTAGCTGTTCTATTTGTTGCTCAGCACAATGTTCAGATCTGTATGAAGTTTAATGCTCATAAATCTCTTAGGCCTTCTCATGACAATTGTACTCTCATATTTTTTTCCAGTACGTATTATCACACTCCCCATTTGCAGCTTCGCAACTCCACCTCTTTCCTTCTGTTTTTCATAATAGTTATTATCGTGTGGAAAATTCACTTACCGATTTGACGCAATGACAAAAATAAAACTAATAAATCTTCAAATTGCCAGTGTATAAAAAGCACCTTATTTCCAATAATGAATTAAACGAAATCACCGAGTCTTCTAATGAAAACATCAAAGTTGGTTAAACAACGTTTTTAAGAGAAACTCTTAAAATAATAATTTTTACTTTTAACCATTTGCTTGTGATGACACGTCTCTTGACTTGTTTAGTTTTTAAACACTTTGCTTCAAGTAGAGATGTGTACATTATACACACACGTAAAGAAGATCAGGCTTGTCTGTGGTCTGTGCACTAAAAACAATGTCAAATTAGTGACGATAGTAAATATAAATATAAATGTTATAAATTATTATACGATCTTCTGTTATTTGCTAGGAAGTGATGCTTGAGTGATTAATTATACAATCAATGTTTTTTATTAATTGTGTGGTAAGCAACAACATCAACAAATTTATTAAATTAATTAAAAACAACTTAACTCCCTCCAAAGTACCCGTCTTGGCTTGCGACACATTTATTTCAATGTTGGTGCCATTTTTTAAAACATTCCAAAAATTATCTTCCATAAGTAAGTGCAGGTGTTGAATTGGTCTGATGTTGGTTGCTGCATTTTTAAATTCAAATCTAAATATTGATCTCAGGATTGTTACCATATATCTAATATTTTATGTTGTAAGGCTAGGACCAGATGGACATGTGTTTCGTTGCAGACAACTTTGTGCAATAGACTTGGAGACGCAAATGTGTAACTACACGGCCATCAATGAGTGTTGTGTTGTACAACTGCTCCAATCGTAATTCGATATTGAAGCGTTACTGCCAACAAACGATCAGTGCATTTAGGCACAGGTTCGAAAGAATGGGCTACATTGTCAGACTGTGCAATTAATAATACAATCTTAATGTTAGCTACCAGATATTACTTAAGATTTTAAAATATCTTAATTGTTGCCCAATATTTTAATGTCAATTAATAATAATTATATATCAAGGATTAAAACAGAGCTCTATACAAAAGGGAGAAAGTTTACTCTCCCAAAGTAAATAAAGCACTATTTAATCACGTATTGTATATCACTTATGTTTTATTTTTTACTTTGACTTTGCTACCAAAAATGACATTACTTTAGTAAACGTTATAAAGGTGATGGTATTGACTTTCTTGTTGAAGGCACGGTATAATACTGAATTGTAAGATATAGCTTTATGTTGGGGCAACAAGTGCGCAAATTTAAATAATTTTAATCTGCTCACAAATAACATTGGTCAATACCCAATTAGGTTTATCCAATAAAGAATATAGAACTATTGTAATCCATAAGTATCTCTCTGCTAGCCCGGCATACTATTTACAAATTCCAACTTTTACTGTAATTAATACTATAATTGCATTTAGGCAAAGTCAAGCTTACACTTCTCTTACACTTAAAGTTCACAAGATAATTTAAACGCAAGTTTGCATAATTATTTTACAGATATTTACAATTAAACAATAATTGCTTGGAATTTGACACAAGATAATATTAAAGCCCCAGCCCCCTCAAAATGTCTTCACTCAATAATGCAGCTGTTATGTAATTTATTGATCATTTTTAATAAATATGTTACGTTATTTATTTTCTAATTTTTGGCACTTACCCCAAGATACCTTCTAGGTTCACTTCATAAATGGTCGGTGAAATCAGATGACGTATTTAATTATACGAAATAAATAATATTAATTTATAAAGTTATCTTGACCTAATTCAAAATCTACGAGTAATTTTATTGTAAAATATTTGTATTGTTTTTGTAAGAAATAAGCGCATGCAATTCGAAACTAAACTGTCCTAAGCAATCATCCAAGTTTAAATTCAATTCAACAATATGAAAAATGTATTAATGCGAACTGTGTAAGAAATTGTGGCAACGTAGTGGGAGGAGTGAATTGTGTGGCTGCCAAATTAGATAAGAGATGATTTGTCACACCTGTACACAATACAACTGAAATGTTAATAAGAGGTCAATAAATACCGACATCTGAGCAAGAAACATAAATATTCAAATTTTCTCGTTCATATGTCTAATGCATATAATTTCTTATACTTATCACAATTATATACTTTTCGTATGTTAAGAAAGCTTCATTTTAATCAACACAAATTTATATAATAGTAAAAAAAGGAAAACGTTTGCATTTGTAAACAATGGAAGTAGTAGATTATTTTTTCAAGTTTCAATCACATCACTGTTTAAGAGGTACTTGCATTAGAACAGAAACAATGCCCAAATTACATCACTCGGCTAGATCAATGTTCTTGCTCTTTTTACTATTCTCTATTTCTCCAATTGTTATTCAAATGCACATTGAATCAAATGGAACTGACCATATTGTATACTAATCTGCATCATGTAGATGAATAATAAACAAAGTATGAAGTATCTAAATCTATAATATAGGTACAAAATAAAATGTTTCAATTGACAAATGCATATTGTTTGATTCATGTGCGTTGAACGTGCAAGAGATGTCATTTTTAAGCACATCCTATCCAATTCTCGTGAATCAAACAGTATGTGTTGTGTTAAATAAACATTCCAAATGAGTCATGACATATTTAACATGTTACCATAAAACGTGGTGCTTTGCATGCTTTATATCTTCTTAATTCGAGATATACAAAAAAGATTAAAGCAAGATATTTATGACATGTTATATAGTTAGTCTCATAAAAATGTTTTATTTGTACTACATTTCTCTACTCATAAACAACACATAAAAAACAGTTGTATGATTAAATACGTTATAGTAAGATTCGTCATGAAAATAAATTTACATTACGATTTTAACCATCAAAGGGCACCTGAAAAGGAAACTTTGAACGCATTTATGTGTAATTTAGGGAATCATTCATTCATTACTCACATACAACTATACAAAATACCTTGAAAGTTACTCTGACCCAGACCTGGACCTAAATCAAGACCACCCAAACCTTCAGAACGACCACGCTGATGAACAATATTCATAATGAGCTCTTTCGCTCTGCTGATGGCATCACGTGTACCCGACAAAGAACAAATACGTTCAGGCATTCCCGCAGAATCAGGTGCCATTTGGATCTTACAACCCGATTCGGCTTGCAATCTTGTTATTTGCTCCCCTCCACGGCCAATAACTGTAAAACAAACAAAACAAACGAAAATCGAAATTGCACTCTCGATTAGGGAAAAATAGACTGAAACGTCCGTAATATTTCTTAACGATTGTGGTAAAATCGAAATTCTCTGAATAATACTCACTTAAACCGACCATCTTGTCGGGCACTTTAATGTCTTCGTTAATCTGAGGCCCACCTCCCATAGGTGGCGGTCCACCACCCATATTTGGACCACCTGGTGGTCCTCCTGGACCTCCTGAACCTCCTTGCGGAGGACGACCCCCCCCTTGTAAATTAACTGGATTAATTGGCGGACCAGGTGGCAAACCTCCAGCAACTTTCTTCGCATCAGGTTCTAAAACATAACAATGGCAATGATGTTACACCAACCCATATTAAATCTCTACCTTTTATACACCAATTATAGCGTAAACTCAACAGAAATTATTTCATACTTTATTTATATATTATCATTTAAATGAAAACAAATATTAATATCACAAATGTATCATGCTTCCTACTCATATAACAATACTTGCAGAATGCTATTCAATATAAAAGTAGTTTGATAAAATATGAGAAATTCTTATTAGGTATTAATTATAATTATCTGTTTTAAATTTTTTATGAAACTCTTATTTCGATTCATTCGAATAAATTAAACATCTTCATAATAAAATTTACTGGCATTTACTTAGATTATAACGTATGATCCGAAAGTTTTGGGAAACAATTCAGAGGCTGATAATAGTTTTATATTTTTATCAAAAATTTTTAAACAATTTCTCTTAATTAAAACAAAATTAAAATAATCTACAAGGGACTGTTATTTTTGATTTGAGTATTACATTTTGTCATCCAATCAAACAAGGTGAATTTTTACTAAAACTTTCGTTAGGAGTCAAGTTAACCCAAATAAATAGCTGTTTGCTTGGTAAATTCTTTTGTAGATTTAATGAATCAGGTCAGATTTTCAGATCATAAAAATTACTGATAGCGCTATTACATTTTACACTATGCTAATGCAAATCGAACAACATTTATTTTTATAAAAGTTTAAAAATTGCACACATTATAATGTTCTGTTTACAGCAGAGAAACTGAAGCTTCGTGTTCAAACTGTCCACTTTTTCTGGCATAGTGGAAAGTTTGACGTCATGAAGAAATTACAACCTTTCAAAAATTATCATTTATATAAAATGTCACTTATCATGACTAAATTTAGCATCTAATATTTTTACAACTATGTACATACACATGGTTTAAACAATTCTTGTTTGCACTATCAAAAGATGGATGGATTTTTAAACCCATATTTTCATCAAAATTGCACAATAAAATTAGAACAATCAATGGAAGAACTTTAAAGTAAAAGCAATTTAATACCGATGATCAGGTTTAGGAAAGTAAAAGGTTTATATCTGCAGAGTTACAAAATTTAACCTTTTGAATAAAACAAACAAAATCAAACATAAGTAAGTGATGTATTATATTATTAGGAGTTTACATAAATAAGTTTATGTAAGCCGCTGAAAATGTTTGAATAAATAGAAAATGCTGTTAATATAAATTTCGTTGCTGTTACATGCATGAAGATTTGCAAATTTACGTTGCCTGTATAGTTTCATTCATCAAAGCATTTTTACAAAGAAACAATTCAAAAAATAATAACATTTCCAAAAAATATATATAACTTAATAGAAGACAAGACTGGGCTTAAAATAATGGAATAAAAAAAATATATTAATGAAAGTTGATAACGTTGCTCTTCATTGTTACGTACGTCTCAGACTAAAAAACTAAAACTAAAAAAAGTCTACTTGCACACATGTCGAAAATAGTCAGCAAAATACCAGACGGATCTAAATTCCATTTAGCATAGAATAAATTACACGAATTAAAAATGCTCCAGTAAATCGTGAGCATCCAAATTGCCATCTCATCACGCATCTCATTTTTTTAATTCGCAAAATGTATGGTATTTCTTATTTGCTCAAATAACTGTAGAGAATTTGATATTTCCAAAGAATTCAATAGTGACTTCATTTAGTTCATAATTTGCAATGGGTACATTTTCATTATTTCTTAATTTAATGCAGTTTTGAGTCATAGTATCATCGGTCGAATTGTTCTTGCAGTGTAACATTGTGTTTATAAAATTGATTACACTAAAATTAGCTAAAAGTTAAACCAAAAGGATGATAATTTATAACAAAATTTCGATTGCACTTTGCGCACAAGCAACAAAATGTACACGTTCTTAACTCATGCAAATCGGGCTATAAATATATTTGCTTAATACAAAATACATCCATGAAAAGTTAATTTTTTTAGCCTCCTAGCTGATAAGTCATAACATAGGTTGTCAGTTCTGTTCCGTTATATATATCTCAAACAGTTTTAGTAGAAGAACTTTGGGTATTGGAAATGTCTCAATCTTGATCATGCGTCAACAGTTTATAATGATTACAACTTTATTTCGATTTGAACCAGATTGCTCTTCGTAGATTATGGTGAATACTGGAGTAGCATCGAACAACTGTAAGTTGTCCACAAAAATCAAAAAGTTATGTTTGATTGGACTATAAATAAACGACTATTTAAAAATCATTTAATCTGCATGTGGATTATTTGTAAAAAAAATTAGATTACTATCATAGGGAATAATAGTTGATGATTTATGATGCAATGAACATTATTATAATAAAATCAAGTATTGTAAATGGCATGGAAGAAGACGTCCTGTTTTGGAAGCATTATCTCAACCGGAAATTATCAACTTTCTCGAGTTCTTTGAGTTACCGAAAAAAATAGTAGTGCATATTAGATGTATCTTGCTACCACCTCTTTAACAGAATAATATAAAAAGTATGAATTTGTATGTTACTTTGTGTGTATTTAAGGTAAAATGTCACATTGGCTTTGTCAAATTTGTCCACAATTACTGGTTAGCTTTAAAGTACTAGTAGTTTAAAAAAAAGTCCTGTTACTTTGACCTTAGCCAGTAGTTATTCTTTTTGTCCTGGGGTAATAAAGTAACATATATGCGACTTCAAAAATGTATGGGGAGGCATTAGATAAATTTTAAAGCCAAAGTTGTAATAAGGAATGTAGAATATGGCCTAATGAGTTTGATTACACGAAAGGTCGCCTAATTAAAATTCTTAGTTGTTTAGTAACTAAATATATTTGTCACACTTTTGAATACCATAAATAAATAGTATTGCCCAATGCACATGCATGTTCGAACATTGGTCCTCGTTCACAATACACGTAAGCCTGCTTATGCAGAGTTTCTGTCACAAAAGCAACACATTTTAGGAACATTTTAATAATTATTAAATATTATATAATTATATCCATGAATTAAATATGTGTATATTAAATACGTATACATCTATAATCTTTGTAGCCATTGCATTAGTAAACTATGAATCTATCAAACTATCAATTATTTTTATTATTTTAATATTGTTTGTATAAATTTTAATAAGGAGAATTCCATAGATAGTACAAAGTTGTATTTATTTCAGTTGACGTTATTAAATTTGCTTTTCGTGGATCGTGACATAATAAGAGTCGTAACAAGCAACTACGGAAACCAGCTGTCCACATCCCATCAACAATAGTTCAGAGGACAAAATGTTTACTCAGGTTTCTGTAATTCCTTGGATCTAAACCAAATGTTATTTCCGTTACCGAAAACAATAATGAACATTAAAAACCTATAGGAAGAAGTAACATAACAGTTCCTGTACTGACTTACATAATACATTAATTATAAAAATAATAAGAGAAATATTATTGACACAAGTAAAATAATTAATTTATCTTCAGTAAGTTCCTGTTGTGGATTTGGGGCAGCCTTCCCCTTCGATTCCAATCGTGCTTTGATTGCTTTATTAACACCCATAATTTTCAATATACAATTTCTAACTGTAATAACTGCTAATATTTTCTTTATTAATTTTAAGCACCGAATTTCAATCTAGCTAAAGAAAAACAACTAACCGGAATGCAGGTCTGGGTTTAATTGATAATTTTGCAATGGAGATCTGCCCAACTACTTTCACCAAGCACTTGAAATTATAAATCCAATTCTTATTGATTCAATAGCTGTATTACTGAACTGCACAATTAACTTTCTAGTTTATTAATAATTTCACTGCATACAGCTTTAAAGGATTCTTACAGAGACCTATTCAAGCCTAATCGTCGACACTTCCTATAATATCGAAACATAATATGTTGACTTGGACTTTTAAAGATTTTGATTTCTTGATTTATGCATTATTTATCTTCCATGTGAATAGTTATAATTCCGACATATTTCACCTGAGCAGTGATTTTCCATTAAATTCATTTCATTACAACTCCCAAATTTCAAGCATGACTAATGGATGATAGTTATTTTAACTAATTGATGACTACTCAATCATTTAAGATGAATAAGGTTATAAAATAAATCTTTAAAACTCAATCGCAATGCAACGAAACTTCACAGACATATTAAACAAAAATGAATTTAATTGAATAAGATTATAAAATACATAGACGTTATAAAATCTGCAAGCAACCATACAAACAAATTTCTAGGCCAGACACCAAACAAAAATGCAACAAATGGCTCTCGGTTTTCCACAAATAAATTGCATGATGTGGTGGAAATCGTAAAACTTAAAATTTAAAAACCTTTTACCTGGGATTTTAAATCTTGTGAGAATTTCTTCGCAGCAGAAATAATTTTTCGCTCCTGCGCGATTGCATACCTATTTCAGAAACACTTACGCCCACTTGTACAAATACACCTCAAGCTCGGCTTTGGAAAATTTTGTTTAAAACGTAATTAACGCAATGCCACTTTGTTTAGTAAACGAGGTTTAAATTAAAGCTCACATGAAACTCGCACTGTTCAACCGTTACTCGAGATAAAAGCACTTAAACAACAAGGCATTAAGATGCATGGTCCTAATGTGAAAATGATAAATAACGAATAATGACTGTTTATATTACACATTAATTTTAAAATCCAGATCATATGATCTCGTGTTTACCCGATACTTATTAACTACCGGATAAATAAAACTGTTTAAAGTAACGAACTATGTAAAATGGATATTATAATGGAACACATTTACTAAACAAACATTCACAACAAAAACAACATCTGATAAGATTAAATACACCAGGTTGTGGTATAAACATTCATTATATCACCATGTTTTATTTTATTCTGCATTATTTTATTCTGCAATGCAATGAAATTATTCAATTTTTTTACAAAGTATATGCTTGCCCGTCCTCACATAGCTCCTGCATTGCACAAATTTAAGATCGCCATTGTTTCTATTAACTAAAATGAGAACGGATAGGCAAATATCCAATAGGTATCACAAAACCTACATCTACTTAGTACATTTCATGTCTGCATGTACATTCCATGTGTCACAACAATGCATGTCTCTGTAATTTATCATGACAAATATATTTCCTTTAGCAAGGGCCCTTAATTAAAAATGTAGTTACAATACTGTTCTTAGTCTTTAAAGAATTCAACAACTTTAGTTTGATCGTCTTATACTAGCTGTGCAATTTTTATTAAAATATATTTGAGTAACTGAATAAAATTAACGGTTCCGTCGAAAAGTTCAGAATTTAATATTCACAATTAATTAAATGAATAAAACTAGTAAGATTAAATGGTATTTTGATTGAAAATAAACTGTGTGCAACTTAGAACAAACAACAAACACAAAATTTTCAACAATAAAGAAAAATATCGACGGAGAATATCGGAAACAAAGTACGCACACCAATTGCATTAACTATATCTTTTGAGTCACTAAAACTGTTTTTTTAATGATTTATATATTAAATAAAAAGGTCATTGGCAAACTGTGTTCCCACCATACTGATTAGATACAAGACAAAAGCAACAATTATCTCACCCAAACTGTCTTCTAGAGGCCTCTTTGGTCTAGAATCACCAGAATTCGACCCCGGATTAATTTTAGCGGCAATCTATAACAATAAATTAGTCGTAGATTATGAGCGGCCGAACACATCGGATGTTTATAAACGAGGTAGCGTTAGTGTGGATAACGAATATCAAAAACATACATTGCAATTTACCTGTTTGGCGCGTTGTAAGGCTGCTGCAAATGCAGTAGATTGATTAAAATTTTGAGGTGGCGGAGCTACCGCTGAATAGTCACTCATTATTTAACATCAAGATTAACAGACTGCACAAACGAAGAATTCTGATATGGCTCTCACAAAACTAGACAGCGTTATTACCAGGGAGCAACTGCCAACCATGCAAAAAAAGGTAACCAGAACACATTCATGTTTCTTTGTGTTTTCAGTGTTTTCGCGCAACAAACAGCACAACAGATAATATTTATAGAAACAATGTATTTTGTACTTATATCAAAACCAAGATAATTGGTTAAAAGGCTGAAATGATAAAATTGAGAAAGGAGCGATATATTTCTGCTTCGTTGGCAGGACAAGTCTTCCCGCCATATTTTAATTATGCTACTTCTTCATGAAGGTTAGAATTGCAGATTAAATTTGCATTATATACATTATATCCTTTTAGTATCTCACGTTAGTAAGTAATTATTACTACACAAAAATATGTAAGTGTAATAAATTGACGCATAACCAAGTCGGAAGTTTTACTACCAACGAAAAATAGTAACGCATATTAAACCGACACATTTCGACATGTGGCAGTGGCATTGATTAATTTCACACATTTCATATGACACAGCGTCATTTTAACATCATATCGACAGCGGCACAAACAAACTTAGAATCTTAATAACAAAACGTTTTTTCATTTTACCTTTATGCATCATCTCAATACGTCAAAACGAACGACAGGTACAGGCGTTTAATTAAATAGAAGCCACGACTGACCCAAACGGTCGCTGTACAATATGCCACGGTTAAAATAATTGCATGTTTTTCTAGTTTACCTAACACCATTCACGATCGAAACCACCACGCATTTTAGGTAGTGGTAGATTTAACAAGTTATGATCCGATGTGATTTTCGATAATAGGTCGGACTTTTTATAATTTATCTTAAAACAACGTCGCCCTTAGAAAATTATGCGTCGGAAGAATGTCGTGAAGTCCATGAGACACATACGCCATTCCAAACCTTTCCGGATCGTGAAAACGTGTACTCCGTGTATTATGCAGTTTGTCGAAATCAAAAATATCTACCTACCGTGTGCGGCTTATTTGTATGATTGGTGTGGATTATATGTGTCAAAACTACAAATACACATTTCTCGACGCTTGAATTAACATAACCTCACTATTATTTTTGACACACGATGCAGCGTTAGCAAACTTGTCATAGATCCTTGCGTCTAAAAACGTCTAGTTTGGCCGCTTAACAAGACACATTTTATTATATTAAACAAAACAAATGCACATTTTAACAATATTTAAAGAACTGAATATTTTTGTTCAAATCTATATTTTTATCTTTTAATTGGTTTCTCGTGTCTTTGGTTATTAGGCCAGCTTTTGAAATAATCCTTTTGAATGGCACATAAGTTGCTGTAACACTTAAAAATTTCATGGCACCATCTTTAGATATGGAAAAACATTTTCTTGCTTATTCCAAAATACCATAGGGTTGGTTTTTCTAGGCAAACAGTTTTTATAATTTTTTAATATTATTAATGTTCTTACCTCTGGGTTTGCAGTTGAAGAAATGCTTTTAACTTTAGCATCAAATTCTTGCCACAAATTAAATTGCGCTTCTGTAGTAGCAGATATACTGAACTGAACTGAACTGTTGTTAACGGATGTGCCACTAAGAACAATATTACATTCCCTAAAGAACAAAACCTTCAAAAAACTTTTTTTGGTAACCCCTCCGCTTTCATTATTTTCAGTTGTGAAAGCAAGTGTCTTATAGCGAGGATCTCAAGATGCCGCACTGGCACAAGACGCCACCCTGTTGCCTCATTTAAATGGGACCGTAATGTCTCGTAAGATGATGTTGCAGTCCACGTCAAATGTTAAATGACACGTCACATTTAAATATGACTCAGTGTACGAACATCAGTGGTAGCTGACATTGAATTCACTTGTAACGTATTCTTCACAAAAAGAAGAAGTGTTCGCGAAATTCTTCTGCTACTCGGCAATGTGTATCGAGGCTCTACATCTTTTAACAGATTTTTGAACCCTTCGTCTTCCACTAGGGATATGGGTCTTTTACAATCATCTCGATTACCAAGCTATTTAACTTATGTTTTCGAGACTCTATTGGAATAACTCCGTGGGTAAGAGTACTTTACATCATTGTTGCTTTTCTTAGTGGTGCCATTGTACCACTGGAACTGACACTGACACTGTATCCCCGGAACTCGCTGTCACTACATCCCCTGAAGTCGCTACCACTGTACTTGTGCTGATACTGACAATTTTCACAATGTCGTCAACGGTAGATACATTTTCATCTCTATCCACTAATTGGTATGATTGCATCAAAGTAGGGTGCTTCCGTTTTAAATGACCATTGTTTCCACTATATTTAAAGTCTTTTTTTACAAATTTTACACGTTATTTTATCAGTTCCGTGTTTTCCAAAATTGTCCCACACATGCCCTCCTCATTTTACAGGTATACTGGAAAATAAAAATGTTTGTACATTATCTGCTGGTGCTTTTGCAAAAAACAACTTTTATTGAAAAAAATGGTATCCTGCTCTAACTAATTATATATAACCAATTAAACTGACAAAACTAACTCACGAACAAAACCGAATAAAAGAAATAAAATTTATTAGTAACTTATAATAGTAACATGCAGTAAAACGAGATTTTGAAAGAACTACACAAAAATATTCTTCACTTATCCAGGTGGCTATATATTTATTGAAGCACATTGATCATTCCCCGACAGTGACTGAGGGCTATTTCAGTCCGTTCTGACGGTCATGAGGTTGCAAATTATGTCACCACCTTGTCTCCCTTCCTTTGCATGGTTTCCCAGTTTGTAAGCGCAGAAAGTCACCGTATTTTGTCTTCGTATGTGAGACCATGGACCTATATCCATTAAAATTCATGTAACGTATAAAACGTCAAATGAAGAATCTTGAGCTTACTTAATTGCTACGAATTAGATATTATTTTACCCGATTGTTAACCGTTTTAAGTAGGTAAGGTTATAATAAATTATTGATGTATAACATGGATCATAAGTTTATTAGAACAAAATAATTATTATTAATAATTTATTATATAATATTAATTAGTTTATTTTATTACAGTTAATGAAATTCCAAACACCTTATTGAACAATTAAACAAAAGTTTTCTGATTAGTCTATATGTTTCCTATTTACTAAAAGTAAAAACTATCGATGACTAAATCTAATGTTATTATTTGTTTAAATTACATTATTATTATAATTTTAACTTTTTTTACATTTTAATGTTTTCTACTGCATTTTTCTATTCAATTATCTTATGTTGTATTCTATTGATATAAATTTTATTAATTTATAATTCGTTTTGTTCCTTTATATATTCCTGTTATTTTTTTACTAATATTTGCTTTAATTTAAGATTATTTACTTTTTTATTTAATTTGTTTTGCAATTCGTTTAGTTTCAAGTGTTTAAAAACAGGAATGTACTCATTTACTTTTTATTCTTTTGTAGGGGTATTTGTTGTATCTATGTTATGTAAAAATTAAATATGATCATTAATCGTTGAATCCTCATCCTGATGGCGTTGATATGAATCTTCATTAGATAATTTCTTCACATTATGGTGGTATTTTTGGAAATTCATCACAGTACTCAAAGAAAATTTTATATTTGTGCAAAAATTATCGACAACTGTTGATAATCGAAATTTTTACATCTGTACCCATATTTATTAACGGTAGCCTCAGTGTCTCTGTAGCAATGACTTCCCACACTGTTTGTAACGTTCTTCGTTAGTTCATCATATATGTGTGGTAAACACATGGATCTAAACAGCTCCTTCATTTCAAGTCGTGAATAATGTATGCACTACCTTATGCATGATATGTTTGCCCCATGCAATAGCGAAATACACATGCTGATTTGCGATTTAATATGTAAATTGTTGTATTATTTATTAAATTTACAAAATATATTCTACCTAATTTTACAGCAAACTTCAAATAAATATTCTAACCGTTAATTTCATCCTTTTTTGAAGAAACATAAAAGTATTGCATGTAATGAAATAATTTAATTAATAACGATGCAAAGTTTACCCGGCAAGTGACTCAACACGAGCATCGTATTTGAATCATCACCGTACTAAATACTTGCCCCAATACTATAATGTAATCAATACCATTTATAACCAAGTTTATACATATCAATCCTGTTACAGGATTACAAATTCTAAAAATCATATTACTCAGTATAAACTACATTACATCGACGTTTACTTATTCTAAAACAAGTTCAAATTGATGAATTATTTTTTATTGACTTGCTATATATTTTGAACAAAAAGTAGACCATTAAGGTTTTATGCAGAACTTCTTGCAGTTGGATGTATAGGTAACATTCTCATTTTGCGAAAACTCACTGATCATGTTATAAACCGATTTAAAATTTGTCGCATTTGAAAAAATTAACGAAATACAATATTAGACAAAGTAAATATTTAAAAGAAATATTTTTCACTGCTAACTATTATGAAATTTACTTTCATACTAAAGAACAATTTTATTTAACGAAACGTGCCTTTTTAATTTGTAATTTGTGTGTGGTGAAGAACAGCAATTTTGCAGTTGAATTTTGTGAGGCCAAAATAAATGAAGTAAATCAAGTGCATTAATGTACAAGTTCACCAAAGGATATATAAGATGGAGATACAGAAAAAAGACACTTATATAAAACAATTTATTTAACGTAAAATTTCCACTGTAAATTTGAAGTTATTGTAATGCAACGAAACTCATGTTAAAATATTAGTGTGGTACGTTATCTAGAAGTTACAAAAACTTCAAAAATGTATAGTAAATGGCTATGATTAATTAGTAAAATTAGTGTAAAGTAACTAAAAATATACATAAAACATAATTACAATTTCTATATTTTAAATAGCATAACACTACATTTTAATTCTTTAAGGGATTTATAAGATTATTTCTTTTAAGTTAAATTGTAGTAACTATTATAATTTTCTTGCAATTAAATTAAAAGCTTTTTGTTTTATACACGAGCATTATCAATATCAACAACTTTTATATTATCGTTTGCGAAACAAAGATGGCTGGACATTATAAAAATTTGAAATCAGTATCACAAAAAAAAACAAGAAAAAAATTAAATAACAGTCCATATATGTAAACGTAGTAAATATGTAACAATATATATACACACACATAAGTGTATACATTTTCTTCACTTATGTACACAATTTCTGACTTATGATTCCATGTTAAATCTTCCTACAACTTACAAAATATGTTGTTGATGCAAAACTGGTATTTTCAGATCGTCGACATTCAATGAAACAAAAGTATGGAGAGTTCGTGGAGATTACGACATGGAAAAATAAGTTCCGAGTGACAGGAAATTTGTTAACAACAACCCTTGTAATCTTACTTTATACAGAGCCAGGATCGGATGAAAATAAATAGTCTTTTTTTTTCTTAAACGTGTGAATAAATTGTAGCTTTAGAATTCTAAATTGTCTACTGTAACTGATTATATAACAACTGCTCACTGTCTATGTCTTAGATTGGAATCTTTTCCGTGATCTGGTGTATTCTTTCTGAAACAAAAAGGAAAATAATTATAATTTCGTAGACACAATATTATAAATTGACGGTCTTAAAATTAATTATTTTTTCATAGCTAGTATTAATATAGAAGAAAATTACTCACTGGTCTGGGCTCTGATCTGTGTCACTTTCCTCCAATTCACTCTTGTTCCTCTTCTTTTCATAAATCAAAATTATAGCGCACAAAACAAATACTTCTAAACAAATGCCCAAGAAGGGCCACAATGCTGCATATTTATCTGCAAAAATACCAGTTTCATTAGAATGACAAACATTTAAACGAAGAAAACTACCTTTAATTCTAACCATCGTTTCATCAGTAATGGTTTTATGTGTTATCTCGGACGTTCCTACACATTTATAAACTCCTCTATCTGTAATATTGATATTCTCCATAAGCAAAATTGCATTGTCTGTGTCGGTTTGATCGTCTTTTAATAACTTAATGATTCCCCTGGACTCGGTATATGTTTCGTTTCCTATAACAGTAAAATTAGACGTTACATGTAACTAAAACGACGTTTAAAAATAATTGTGTAAAAAAAACTAAATGAATAAATAAACTTACCGATAACCCAAGAAATTATTGGTTTTGGTCTACCAGTTGCGTGACACACAAGACGGAGTTTTTCCCCTTGCACCACATTTAAATTGGACTGCATTTTGATCCTTATATTACCTGAAAATTAACAATAATGGATTCTAATTGACTACTAATAAACGAAGTGTAATAGTTAACCTTCAATAAGTTTTTAAATGTATTATATAACAAAATTATTATTATTATAAAAATTTCAATTTCAAACATTGATAAAAAATTTCTGTGGTTTATTTTTGATCGTGTGTGCGCTACCTAGTTTCACAAACATATTGGTTTGTGTTAACATTCAGCACATTAAGAAAAAGAATAGCAAGAAAGTACGAAATCGACGGTTTATGCACAAAGAAGAGTTGAATGGACTACATACCAGGATTATATGAAATAAAAGAGTCTGCAGATACCTATCATCATGATTGAGTAGACAAAAATTAATAAAGATAAAGTAAGAAGCTATTAAAATTGGGGAGGACAAAAATTGTCATAGCGGAAAATAAAAATAATTTGACATGATTGACTTCGATTATCTCAAAAACAACTTTGGATTTGAAAGTTGAGCAACGGTGGTGACATTAACGAATAATCGTGTACATCAAGAACAAGTAATGAAATCGAAATATACGAAATTGAATGCAAAATAAAGGTCTTTTTTAAATATTTTGAAACACATCAAATTAAAGTAAACCAATGTCCCACTGATGACACATCTTCCACAGATTCTTAAAATTAACAGGCAAGCCAATACATCATTAGATTTCTAAATATTTGGTCTATAAATACCCGCATGTGAGACAAGTACTATGATGAACCATGTAAACTGTTAAAAGTGTTAAGTTTACTATACGTACAACAAGTTTAAGTTAATTACTGTGGTATCAATAAACATATATGAAATGATGGAATTTAAACGTTGTGACACCACACATTTTAAGTGAATACAAACTGTAGATTTTAAGCGTAATTTCCTTCGTCAAATTCATCAATAATACCAGCTTCTTGTTCTTCTACATAAACTGTATTCTGTAACAGATGGTGTTTTACTTTGACGCTAAATACGTAATAAAGCTTGTGTAAAATAAAATTTTACACAAGCTCCGAAACAAATGTCCATCTCCACTTGTGTCGGAGTAAGAGACCAAAGGTGAATGTTTTGCATAATGCAAAAGATCTTGGACTCCTAAACTACCGAAGATGGAAAACTATCATCGTAGTTTTTTATTAAATTCTCTACAACCTTATATATACGAAATTTAAGTATAATTTTTACGGTTTGCTACTCACAAAGATATAGGGACGTCTAAAATTCCAGTTATTATTAGCTTTAAAGGAAAAATTTAAACTTACAAAAAACTATTCAAGTACACAGGGCAACTTAAAAAATAAATTTGCATTCTACTGCTCCAATCTCAGTACGACACTTTATATGAAACCGCATTATATAGAACACAATGGGGTAATTTTTATTCGAAACATTTTCTTACAAAGCTAATTATAACAGATATATGGAGGACATCCAAGAAATACTCACTAGATGCCAACATATTTGCCCTGCTAAGTTCTTTGTCATTCTCGTAGGCGACACAACTATAATTGCCGGCATCGTCGTCGTCGGTCTTCATTATTGCAATGGTGAAATTTCCAGCAGACTCACTGTATTTGAGTTTCTTGGCGTACTTTTCAATATCTCCTATAGGCTTGCCTTCCTTCTCCCTAGAAAAATATAATCGACATTAATTCTTAAAATTAAATCTCTTCAAGTCCTCCTCATGTGGGTCTTGAAGAGTTTGTAGCAAAAAGTACTAAATGTATTTTTCCTTCAACGTTAAATTAACCATTTTTTATTACACAGTAAGATGTAAGTTATAAATATCAATATAAAAAAAAGTAAATTATTATTATTTATTTATTTGTACATAAAATATTATTTGCGATGCAATGAATGGAAAGTGTACCAATCAGAAAAATAGGCGTTTTTTGACTGTGGATGATAGAAATGATGGCATGTTTCTAGTTTTCGTCCTAGAAGAAAATGATTATCATTTAATTATTTTTCTATTTAAATAATCTTAGTTCTAAAGCTTACAGATATTAATACGAATATCCACGACACCTTCCTAGTCTATCAGCCTTGTTTCTCGTCTCATATATAATTTAAAATCATTTACTCACTTATACTTATAAATTAATCAATAACAATTAACTAACAATAATTAGTCACCCATAATGTTACTTTATGCACTTGCATTAGTTCTTTTGAACGTAACGTTCGATGGCTCTTACTATATAATCCAGAATTTACTGTTAAGGGTTAAAGGTTTTCGAAAAAATAATATCAAAATTAATATTGCTAAAAATGTTTCGTTCATTGTCACGACGACACAGAAATAAGTGTATTTTAACGTCGAGAATTACATCCAACGTTTATTGATTTCGTTAGATACGAAATCAATAAACGTTCCCTTTCGTTTAGTTTAAGTTTCGATCGCGTCGTTTCCGTGTCTGCCCATGCAATTTTATTTTGAAATTACATACTATTTACTAATACGCTAATTGTTCTTTGCTATTTAATACGAGTATATTAAATTACATTGCCTATGGATTGTGATCTGCTATTATATGAAATCTATTAATAAAGGAAAACATTATTCATTGTTATTAGCATATTTGTCGCCGCGCACATTTATGTACAATCTTAATAATCATACCGTTTATTATTAATTTAATATATTAATTACTAAATATAACACATTTAATATATGCATCTAGGACAAGTGGTCATCGACAGATTTGCTTTATCTAAATAATCTATGACGTTTTATCACACGATATACTCCCCATTTCTATTAAATTTTTATTAAGTCTTAAGTTGTGAACATAACAGGATCCTGACTGGCCAGCACTGTTTTCATTATTTAAAATTAATTCTGGTTTACGATTTTCTCAACGTCTTTACTTGGTATTTTCCGATAATCTAGTTTTAGTACTGCATTTATTACCCGTTTTCGCATCGGCCAGATTTATTACATCCCCATATAACCCAAATGAATCTTAATAAATGTTAGTGCTATCCTTGGTTTCGTCACACGACGCCAATAAACCTCTTGTCTTCGAGGATCTTACGAATTATTTCTGCTTTTTGTATTGTCCTTAAATAAACATTCTTAAATACGTCACTATTGTGCTGCCCGGCGAACATATGTCGAGAAGCCCATCCCCACACAAGCATGTGATATTTTAATAGAATTTGTCCATTAGTGGAATTTCTAAATCCCAGAACACACATTGCCTTCTCGGGCTTTTGATGCCCATAAATTCGAGAGGCGTGGCTTCTCGATATCTCTTCACCGGACATAATATATAATTGAATCCGACGGTTCAGTGATTTGCACCGGCTCCAGATCTACTATTCCTAGCCCTGCCAACGCGTACACTTTTCGATCTGGGAGTGTAGTAGTAACAATTTATACCAGTAGTCATGTATATCATAAATTACGCCTTTGGCAGGATCGCCATGTAATAAACCAATTGTTCTGTCCATTAACGTCGTTTACAAACACTACACAGGCTACACCCAGTCTAAAATTAGGTTAAGAAGTTAAAATAGATTTTAAAATTCCTCAATTAGTTACATAGCGATCAGGTTATTATTGTCTAATTTATTTTTTGATTAAATTTGGCATGGTCTTCTTGTAGTTTGCTATCAAATCCTAGGTATTTAACACCCGTTGTCGCCAGTTAATATAGTAGTATTAAATAAAATACAAATTTAAAGTATAAATTGCACATTAATTATAAAATGTGGCGCCCACTAAACACATTGATTTTTTGGGCGTGTTGTAAATTTAACAAGCATTAATAAATTATCAAATTAATTATATTGCATAAATTATTTTAATCAGGAATATATTCACAGTCAATAAATGTTGATTTCGACAACAGCAACATTTTTTGTGCATTCATATAATTACCACACCTAATATAAATTTGTGTCACATAAATTCCATCTAATAAATCACCGTTTCCAGGATTATCAACAAAGCCGTGCATAAATAATTAACGATGTCATATTTGTGAAATATTTGCCAACCTATTGTTCTATTCTGTTGTAAATACCAAGTATCATTATAGACGCAGTAAATTATGCAGTACATTAAACATTACACACATGGCACGATGTTACATGTAGTCTACTTATAATAATTTTAAATTGCAAAATTTTGTAACAATGACTTTCCATGTGTTACCACCAAATATAATTAACAGAACAGATATATAAAACAGTCATCAGTGGAGGATTTTAAATCGACTCAGTGATGAGACAAGCTATGGCGTTTAAGGGACGTTCAAATATATTACTTCGCTACAATTCAAAGGCATAGTAACAGTGCGCTTGCTCAGCGCTTCGTCGTTTCAAACGGACATGAGCACAGAAACTTTCAAGACGTCACACTAATAACCTAGAAAGCAAGGCGACCATATTACAAGCAATGAGGATACCAGAAATGCAAACAATCGAACTTTCTCGAATATTCCCAAAGACGTTCGCGCACACCGGACGCTTCGCTGGTTGAAACGACCTATCAAACGACAGTCGCGTCCATTCAGTTCCAAAGTCACCAAACAGAGAAGTAACTCTACCCGACTCATCATCAAAAACATTGTTTCTTCAAGATTCCAATTAATTAGTTATATGGAATTAACAAGCTTAATCGTTATTGTTTAATGTTGTTATAATATTTTTCAGTTTTGTGATTTTTAAATGTGTAGTTAATCACGTGTTTTGTTTATTTGTTATTTTTATATTTATATACATTTTGTGTTTCACACATTGAAAATTATTTCCAAAAATAGTGAAAAAGATTTGCAGATTTTTTTGTATTCTTAGATTTATTTAATTTCAAAAATGACACATTGTTAAAGATTTGTAAGTTGTGTAACTCGGAAAGAGTCCACACATTGCAATTTTGTCTTGAACTTGTAGTAATCAAAAGCCCTATTAGTTATTTGGTGCTCAAATACTTTGATAAGTTAACTGGTTTAATTTTTCCACTTGCAAAAGTATTGTGGTCTCATGCGCCTAACATAAGTAGGTTATTGTAGGTATTCGTAGGTTAGATTATACAAACATTTTTAATTAGAAATCGTAACACTTAAAACGCAATCTAACAAACCATTTGTTACGTTCACCGCGTTCCCCTTAAAAACATTTATTCATTTATTAAAAACATCATCAATTTCGTTATTTTTAATAGTTTTACAATTTTGGCAATGAAGGAACCAGCAACTAAATGTTTCCAATTGATACGATGCTCAAAGATTCATTGAAAGCGGTACCTGTAGGATTATTTGCAGGACGATGTTTGCGTTTTTTCTAACTGAAAACTTTGGTTCGCGACTGTACTTTGAACCTGAATAATGAATTACGCCCCAAATGGATTCATCAGGAAATTGGAGTTCGTAAGAAATCAATGGGGTCAGGGAAACTTTTCGTCGTTACCTCATATTGATTGGCGATGGATTATAAATTGGGAACTTCGCGATTCTGATCGTTTTAGGAAACGAGTCAAGTTTTACTATACTTACCAGACCACTTTGATGTTCGGCGAAGTTTCCGTCACCCGGCAGCTTAGTTCTAATGTTCTATACACATCGAAACTTGTGACATTGTCTCTAGCTAGTATAGTCACTGAAAAAAAGAAAATAAATATGTTAATTTGTAGCCATTTTAAATGGTCATCATCATTTCAAGATTGACAGTGATGTGTATTTATATTCGTATAGATCTCATATATTTGCCTTTTTGAAACCAATACCGAGTTGAGTTAGGTTGCCGTAAGAACGTTATTATTATAATTATTGAAACACTATAATAATATTAATAATAATATTTATTATTTATTATATTAGTATAATAATAAGAATTTAGTGTCGAAAATTTTACTTCATCATATTTTGAAGGACAAAATCACGCAATGTTAGTTAGCAACGTGATCACAAATTAACTCACACTAGATCATTAAATTAAACAAGCAACTCTTGGATAGAAAAAAAAACTTGGAAGCTGCGATTACGAAAAGTAATTGAAGATGACACATTCCGAAATCGTACGGGTACTTAGTCCAGCTCAAAAGACTGAAATGAATGATATAGCGAATGAAGAATAACGTAACGTGTTAAAAGTAGCCGGTTAGATAATATTTACAATGCAATATGTACACAATTAAGGGTTACGATGTTACAAAACATCGGCATACATAGCTCAGCTGCTACGCTGCATTGGATTGCGAAAAATAAAATTGGCCATACATCCATTTTTTTAAACCATTTTTTTCAATTAATTGTAATTATATTTGAGATTATTTATTGTAATACAAATAAATTTGACCAAAACTAGGCTATAATGCGTCCCACTTTATCATGAAAATCGTTCAGAAGTTAAGAACCCAAATTATCAATTTAAATGTTAATTGACAATTGCAATAAATGTTTAACAGTTAATTAGTTCGATTGGGTTGTAAATTTGCGTCTAGGCCGGTAGACATATTGCGTGATTTTTTTCAAATAATTTGTGTAGGTTGGTTTGGGTTATGTTTCGGTTGGGTTGGGTTAGGTTTCGGTTGGTGATGGTTGGTTGGTGATCATAAATGATACATGTTTGTTCAATCTTCGACACTAGAAAACGTATTAATTATAATTTAATTTGATTGCTCCCGAGATTAAAAGACAAAAATCGTAAATCCAATAAAAATTCTCGACATTCATTGGAAAGCGACAAGTTGTTTGTAAATTTTTATAATAGTAAAATGTAGTTTATTTAAAAATAATCAAGACATTCACCCTTGCATAAATTCCCAACAAGTTGAAAATTTGCATGAACGTTAGGGACAGTATAATTAAGTTGTGAAAAGTCCCCATCGATCCCATGTGTGCAAAAAAATGTATTCAAGGTCAAAAATGCTTTCTTTTGATTTTTCAGCGAAACTGTTAGTTTTATGATAAAAATATTTCAAACAAAAATTGTGCAATTATTTACAAAAATTGTCCTGAAAGGTTTTTCATAACATTAACAATTTCTGAGAAAAAGCGATTCTAAAATTTACTTTGGTTGTATTCTCCATAATATGCACACGTTTCCACGCTACCTATGAAGAGTGTACGCGTTTTTTTTAATGTTTCCCCGATAGGCCTACTCCAAGGTCTATCTCAGTAAAATGTAATGGCATGTCAGGTCATCTTATTCAACATCATCGTTATCATCATCTTCTTCTTTGATTTATTGCAGTTTCTATAATGAGTACATCAGCGTCATTGTCAGCTTGCTTGACTAAAATATGGCCAGCGGTAAATTTTTCTTCTGGCATGTAATTAACCGAGACTTATTATGAATGCTTGACAGAAATTGTTGTTGGCTAGTTGGAACTGTCATAAATTGGTCAACGAGAATATCAGATGTCGATGATACAGTTACTCTTTGACTAAAATGTCTGCTTATATACTGAACATTATTTATCTGAGATGTTGTTGAATGTATATTCTCGATCCCAAACGACACGGTGCAATAAAGATCCTCCATCGATAATATATATAACATTTAAGTTGTCTATAGCGATGTCTACATTTTCAAAACAATCAAAAATGGCTGATTTTTGTGATTTTCGCATTCCAACCTCATCGAATAATGACAACGAGTAAGGAGCCAATTCATATTCAAAATATTTTTCAACTTTATCGTGAAATGCTGTAGTAATACTCGTGCGTTGAAATAATAAAACAGGGTCAACAGGTACTTTCTCATCGTGAATTTTTATGGTGTGGTGTTACTCTTTAGCATTTTTCTTTACTCGTTATATTATGCGTCCAATGGTGTACATAGTCAGCGTAGTCATTATGGAGAATACAAGTAAAGTAATTTTTTGTAGATAATTGCATGATTTGTCTGAGATATTTTTATCATAAACTAACCGTTTCGCTGAAAAATCAAAAAAAAAACATTTTTGCGAACTTCGACCTTTCCTATATTTCCAATTGCGTCGACCATTCTTTGCAAAAAATTTTCAATTCCCATTGTGGTCATCTGTCAAAATCATCTACTACTGCACTACGTACTAAATTGTGCAATTCATCAAAATTTAGTTACACACATTCCAGATATGTACCGAAATGTTCTACGTTCTTTTTACAATAGTTCGTTTGCAGTTAACATGAGATTTCGTTGCTAATATGTTATTGCCGATAGGTCATTCATAAAATTCTAGTAAATTTTGAATGGGGGGGGGGGTCATTACGCCCACACTGTGCACGTAATATGTAATATGTATGACTACAAGGTCATCCACCCCCGTTCAAATATTCCATTGTGTTAATAACTTCTCTCATTCCGGGTTCTGATTTTCGTCCACAATAAACTGAAACGATTAACGTTCCTTTGTGTTTCGATTATCAGCGAAATAGTTCTAATATCAATCAACAACTTTCTTATCAAATAGATAACTAGTAGTCACAAACAATTAAAGATTAAATATATCCCAATACATACAATTACTACTAGCGATAACGTTACACACTACTAGACATTTTTTAAATTATTCTTAAAGATTTGCAACTCGTTTCAAACGTATTAAAATAAAATAATTCTCGTTTCACAGCAATTACATTGTTTGACATTCATTAGGTACGAACTATTTATCATGTATTAATCGCGGTCATGACGAAATCGCATTATTAACACATGCCGCATCGCCCATTTTGCCAATTACATGTCTACCACTTCTACAATTACGAGTAGTTGTAGATAAAACATTTTTTTCAATTTAATTGCTCCCATAAAATGCCGATAACTTGTTACGATAATGCTTTTGGCATTCTCGCCGATATCGTTTATCGATTTGGGTTCTTCGAACTTTGAAAAACATCCAGCATGCGGTAACTAGGTTTACTTGCCCTGCGTTATTATATCGAAATAATTCGATCCTCGCCCAATGTCGGAATATTTTATAAATATGCAACGGAAATCCAGTTCACACCAGGTACAACTTATAAATAGCTTCTGAACTATTAGTGAAGGCTTTATCGTTAGACCCCAAGATCGACATTTTTATTTTTAACACAAATCATCGATTATGTTGATACCCCTTTATATCACGTTATTCTAGATCTGTTCATTTCTTTTGTTAAACTGATTAAGATACAATAGAGCTATCAGTTCAATGTGGATGTGTATTTAATTCAAATTAACAGCAACAAACAACGCCGTCTTCATACTACACGATAGTCCGTCCCAGTGCAGCCAGATGTGCGCGAATCTAGTGTAATTTCAATTCGTATTAACAGGCGGCACTAAAACGAAACATCAATCGAGTTCATCGCATAATACAATAAAAGTCGGTGTTACGATACACACATCTATTTTTAAGAAGCCTATCTATGAAATAACACATTTGGAATTCAGGTAGTCCTGTAACTTGTATCCGCACAGAACTGAAAGTCGCGGACTGTTGTAGAGATCAATAAAACAGATTTAACTCGCCAGACAGAGCACTGGTTTCATCCGACTCTTGATACAATGCGAGTTATTTTCGCAAGCTGCCGTGATTAATCGATATGCATTCGGAGTAACACACAAAAGTTAAATCTCGGGCGATAATTAAATAATTAATTTAATTTCATAACTAGTTTTTTTTTTTTCGAAAATGCTAGCTGAGAAAATCTCAAACTAATATATATTGGAGATTTTTAATGTTTTATGTCGGCTGAAAATACTTGAGATGCAAGTAAAAATAATGATGTTTATTTTGTATTCTGTTTTGCTGCTGCTGCTGCACAGATCTGTCGTTTGAGTAACAATAAAACGTCTCTGCGAGCACTTTGCGAAAATCAAAAAATCAAAATTTTCGGAATTTTTATCCTGTTCCTCTACTACTATCACAGATCTGTCAGTTGTGTAACAACAAAACGTCTCTGCTTCAGATTTCTGTCCATTTATAGAACCCGTAATTTTTAATTGTTTTGCACTAGGTATTTTCTTCAGGTTTCCTTTTTCTATTTGGTCTATTTTCTTCTTTATTTCCTAACTATTCACAGATATTTGTTAATAATAACTAAAGTTGGTATTCTTAACATCAACTTATTAAACTTCAACCGGAAGCGGGTTATTTTGGTCATCTGCTTCTGCTTTGTAACTGCCATAGGGTTTCGCAGTTTACAAGTCGCGCACTTCAATCGAAGTCAAAGTCTATTCTAATTGAATGCCTTATTGCTTAAACAGCCGAACTCAGTTTTCGGCCAGTTTGAGGTTTTGCGCGGAATCGTCTTAAACAACCTAATTCACCTCATCCGCCATATGAGTAAATTAGAGCAAGTTACTATAGCTGTAATACATGTGGTGCTTAAACTCCCTAATTATCTTACAGTGTTTAAGAAATAACCGTTGGCACCCTTATGTTTGGCGCATTATTAACCTCAAAACTTAACAGCGGTGTGTGTTTTACAACAGTGCAGTGATTCGATATTCATTGTAATAGTTTATTTTTGTGATGGAAGAGATTCAAGAGGCTCCAGAACCCCAACAAAACGTCGCAGATGTGTAAGACATGACGAGCAATATCGAAGAAATATTACACGTAATTCTCGAGTTAAAGACAAGTAATACAAGAATTGCAAAAACAAACTTATAGCAGCAAAAGTCCTTGATTTAGGAAACTGCAGGTAAGTTAGTTATTAGCTCTATTCCTGTGTACATTGTTTATTACAAATTTTTGTTTCAAAGATGCCCGAAGAAATGTGGTACAAAAATACGGGTGCAAAACGCATTGTGTTCGAAAAATTTTATAATATGAAGTCAAAAGACCAATAAGATATATACCTTCAAGGACTCATAGAATCCCAGAATGTTAAACAGCGACGTAAACGTAATCCTGGAGGAAAGAGTCATAACAACCCATTCTCCTACTTTGTGTGTGTTGGTGGACAAAAGAGTAAAGCCTGCCAGGGCATGTTTGCTAAGATTCATGCTGTTAGTACAGAACGACGAAAACGTATTAAACGTCTGCTTAACGACACAACTCCACATGATAAAAGAGAACAGTATGGAAAAGGTAATGCCTTAAACGACGAAATTGTGGGTTTCATTAGAAACAACATTCGTTCCTTTCCTGTAAAACAGTTTCATTATTCTGGACGGGAATATAAGTATCTCGATGCGAGGTTCGATGTTGTACAATATGTTCCGTACAAAATATCCAGATTCCGAAGTTACTTACAGCTATTACATGAAGTACTTTAATGAGAACTTCACACTTCACTTTGGCAAGCGACAAGTGGACACGTGCAATAAGTGTGAAGGATTATCCCTAAAAATTAAAAGTGTGTCCTGGGAGACTTACCAAAAAAGGTGCCGTTGGTGAAAAAAGTTCACGAACGTCGAGCAAAAAAAATTCTATTCTGCAATAAAGAAGGCTACAGAGGAGTATAAAACAAGAGAAGACCGAGCTGCATTATCATTCGATTATATGCAAAATCTGCAATTATGATCAACAGAACGTATTTCTATGTTTATCCCAAGAATGTTGCTGCCAAAGGCCCTGATGAGGTATGTTCATTTTTAATGAGCTTTATAGAAAAATACTTATTACCAACTATCAGAAAATTGTGCTTGTTTTCAGACAACTGCCCCTCAAAATAAAAACTATACCATAGTTCGCATGTACATACAACATTTTTTCCCATACGTGGCCATTCCTATTTACCTTGCGATAGGGACTTTGGTTTGGTAAAGCGTAATGTAAAAAAATTGGACAGAGTTTATGATATACATACGTACACAGAAATAATTGTGACTGGAAGTTCACAAAAGAAATTCATTGTACAAGAAATTGACAACCAAGATATATTAAACTTTAAATCCTGGCAGAGTAGGTATTATAAAAATGAATGAGAGTGCCATTCTCTATATCGAAATTTCATCATTTTGTACATGACTCGGTAAAACCAGGTTGTGTCACTGCTTCTGAGTTTATAAATGGCTTCACCTTCCATACATTTCGTTTGATGCAAACCAGAAAAATGAAAGGTGTGACTGTAGACTTTCCAAAAAATCGTTCATGTGAACAAAATCTCCCAATGCTGGAAAGTAAAATACAGCATCTTAGGACCATTCTTCAGTGGGTTGAAGAACCATATAAAGCCTTTTATGAAACAATAATAATTTTTTAGTTACAGTTTAATATTCATTATTAAAATTAGGTTCTTGTTAAATCTACAGTTAAATGTCCAACCTTTGCTGTTTCAATATTTGAATACTGGCGATTATGAGAAGATTTTTTCGATTTCCCACGACTCAAAAAAATTGACTTAGGTTATTTAAGAAATAAGTGATTCAATTGAGATTTTTGAAGGCACGATTCTGGTTTGAAGGCCATTGCTTACTATAAAAATGACGCAAATAGTGATGCAGTGACATTTGAAATTGTTAAATTGACACTTAAAAATACAACAAAATCAGATAAGGTGATAAGACCAAGTAATCTTGTGGTATAATTTAATGTATCTTGCTGCAGACACAAACTATTACTGTATTACTGGTATACTATTTTTAGAATATGTAACGAATTTGGTTTTAACAAATTTGATTCGAAATTTCGATTTACTCAGTCGATACGATGAGCTTGTATACTCCGATAGTAGTTGACTTTTATAAACTTGGCAGTCAGAAAAAAAATCAATCTGTATTCAAAAAATAAAAAAAAATCAATTATTGAATATAGAACACAAGTCGTTACTTCCTCCAAATGATCAAAAAATGTGAAACGGAGGGAGAATCGTCAGAATTGTGTGCATGGAGAACATTTTACAAAGTTTATTATTTTGACATAAAACCTGTCACTAACATTAAACTTTCAAAGTGAATACAAAATCTATCAGAAACGTGTCTTAATTAATTTCGTTTTTGATCGCACGTTACCGAGATGACAGGAACAATTCGTTTAAACCGATAAACACGCCCAGTAATGAAACCGATATATTTAATTACAGACATTTTATGATCTATAAAAACCGAACAACTATAAATATATAAGGCCATGAAAAATTGATAATTTTCACAAAGGCAATGAGTAACGAATCATCAGTCTCTGTCCCATTGTTTGAAACAGACAAAGACAATTTTAAATCACCACTAATAACAAGAAATGCTACATAACCTGTGCCTTACATAAAATGATTGGTTTTCCAAGTGCCAAGAAGACGCAATTAGCAAAATTTATTGATTAACGGCCAATTACGTTAATTAACAAACCAAACGTAAATATAATCGTCGGTCGATACCAGTGCGAATCCCTAAGTTATTGATCGCGCGAATTTACAATCGAGTTCATAGAAAATCGTTTTTATACTTAGGCTCATGTAGGACAAGACTTGACGTCAAGGTGAAGTGTAGATTAAACACTCGTGAGTCGGTTTAAACCAGCTGGCTACGGTTCTAACCAAACTGTCAAAGCTAGCATTTCTAATTAGTTAAAAATCTTACTTCAATAGGTTCATTTAAATTACATCGTAAAAATTGTATGTTAAAATAAAGCAAGTCACTACAACGAACTATTGCAATAAAGGATGTTCAAAAATGTTTGTTTTGTATCAAAATAGCACATAACCTTAAACTTACAAACATTTTATTAATATACCCTATAAAAATATAAAAATAACCAATGCACGATGATCGTTTAGATACAGTCGATGCCAATCACCGCAATTTCGTATATAACAACGCAAAATTAACATTTATACGCTCTGAGAAATTTCGAGGCAGAAAAACATTTGCATCAAATTACTCACCCGAAAACACTAGGTTAACTAGTTGGAGTAAAATAACAGTTAGCACTAAATATTTCATTTTAAAAACGTTCAGTTCCTTAACTTATCGCTACACAACACAAATGACATCGACCATGTAGAAAAACACTATGTACAAAAATACGACAAGTACAAGTTTATCTCCTAGGAATTACAAGGTAAAATGGCGAACTCTATCGCTCTCATACTAGTCACGAGCGCAGTGCTTACGTAACGAGCAAATTCATGACGTCATGACATGCGTTCTGAGACCGCCCTCTTTTGTCGGCTCCGGGAAAACTAAATTATCAGGCAAAGTTCGATATTTTTATTTGCCTTGTTAACAAGATAACGGCCAATTATCTGCATGAATTTACCGGTTTGCGGCAATTGCGAATCTAGGATTTGTAAATTTAAACGTGGTCTTAAACCTATAAGGGCGTTTATTAAGCGTGAGCCCTGTAAATTTAAATTTTTTAATCATTAATGGTCCAACTCAAATTTCTGATAAAAATCAAAATTGTTTGTATAAATGTATTTTTATAAACATTTTTATAAACACAAATAGATATATTCAAAATGACAGTGTGGGACTAAGTAATTAGTGGGCTCGACGTTATATACAGTCGCGGGCACGGAATTTCGGGCACTACGTACGTCAAATTGACTGACATGAGGTCTGAAATAGGCTTTACGTATCCTAACCTAATTTTAAACTGTCACTGTTACTGCGAGAGTTGAATAAGTGACATAGGCTGTTTTAAGAATTGAGTATGGGTTGTTATTTAAACTATATTAAGCAAAGAACAATGATAGTAAGTAAGAAGAATTGGATTTTGAATTCAGATTTTGGTACTGCTAACGTATGTCAAGTAAATGACACAAAAATGATTAAAATAAATTTGTCATAATGATAATAAAGCCTAAGCTACATCGATTTTTGTTAATGTGTCAGAAAATTGCTGCCCGAAATTCCGTGCCCGCGACTGTACATCACCATTACTCGTCCATTCTTGGATTGTGTTCTTTCGAAATCAAGATCAGAATTTTCGGTGGAACTGTTATAGCTCGACTTTCTCAGTCTGTCTAATGTTTGGTGGCTATGAGAATATTTTTAACAAATACGTTGGAGCGTCAAGCGATAGATTATTGTCGTCATTTTTATGATTAATATTACTATCGCTGGGGTTTGTTTTCATTTGACAAATAAAACTTTGTTTAACTCCCATATCAATTTGTGTTTAAAGGTCACTTTGTGTGATATAATTTATTACATTCCCACAATGTCAAAATTTATTGTGGTAAAGGTACATTAAACATATTTCTTGTTTACTATCCAATACGCTAATTATAATTATCATCGATATTAGAACTTTTTACATTTACACTCGTCATTTATACATACACGACTGGCAATTGCGTTGCCTTTTTTATTCTTTTTCAAAAAATGATGGGTGTTAAAAAGTTGTGGTTTTTGGTTTTGACCCCATAACTTTATTTTTATTTGATTTTTGTTTATTTTTCCATATATTTTGATTGTAAATGATCAAATCTTCCATTCCCCAACATATATCTCAGTTCTGACTGAATCCGAGACATGTGTCGACCAGCGGAACAGAACTGACCATTTTTTGTTAAAAACTTTGTTTTAAAATCCTAGTTTTTCTTTTCTACACTAAAAAACATTTGAACTCACTTCGTGATAACAAAGCAGTGCCTACAGTACTCTATGGAACGTGCAAAAAGTCATTGGTGAGGTTTTTCAGCCAGAAGAAATAAAAATAGTGTAAGTCATTTTTCGACATTTTGCTCTGTTTCCCACATGTTTATTCGTGTTTCTTCACCGCAAACTGTTTTTGCTTCTCTTGATTGTATTGCAGATGGGTAAGGTGACCGGAAGTCATCCGTGGCATCCTGAACGAACGAAATGTCAACGTTTCTCGCAGGTCGCCCTAGCCAGGCAATTCAACCTCAGCAAGTCGATGATAAGCAATTTTGTGTGTCGTTATGGATCCTCCAGTTTAGTTCAGAAGATGTCCTCACCAGGACGACTTCGCCAGACCTCCAAAGTGATGGATAGGAACATCATCAAGACCTCCAGGTGGACAACCCTCGCCTGTATGCACCGCAGATTCAGGTAGGAGTGACTTGCACTGTCGAGAAAACTCCATCCGTTCATACGATCAGACGTCGCCTACAAGCAGCTGGCCTGAACATTTGTCGCCCTGCAATTGAATTCCCAGTGAGAGAAATTGATGAAAGTGAAAGTTCGTTCCCCCGGTCTCTAGAGTTGATTGTTAGGATACAAGGCTAGATAAATTGTTATACATTGATCATGTTCTTTGTTTTTTTTATGTGTGGGCATTCACCATATTATTTAATTAGTTGGTTTGCCATAAGGGGTTTGTAAGGTGTGGTTCATGTCCTTACTTGGACAAGTCACACTCCATTGAGGTACAATGACCATCCATGGTGACTTGTCATGTGCGAAATTATCGTTGGCAAATATTTGGATCAATTATACAAAGAAAAATAAACAAAAAATCGAAGACAAAGTTATGGAGTCAAAACAAAAAAGTACCAAAAACTTGTGTTTGGTGAAATTCGCAAATTAAGCCCTTGTTCCTGGTGAAATTCACCTAAAATACTCTATGACGGTCCTGGATACCTGTATAAGTTTCAAACTGATAGCAAAAACCAAAAATTGGTGTATTTATGGCCGCTACGGTACATGTCCAGGTGGAGCTCGCTGCAAACATGGAGTCCACATCTCCTGCTCTTGTTATAAGGGTATGAAGATCCCTATCACAGAACTAGTGATTATTAAGAGTCAAAGAGAGAAGGTTGGGTCTGTTGGACAGCATCAAATTGGATTCTCAGATCTACGTAACACAAATTGAAAAGCAGAAGAGGCAAGAAGATGATTTAAGAAGAATTTCAGAATATCAGCAGAAAGGAAGAGATATCATTACAAACAAGTGAATTTATTTCGCCACATTCTTCTTCAATTGAAGCTCCTAAGATCGCAGAAGAAGGCAGTAGCCGATATTGTTTTGATTGCAGGGATCCAGAAGATAATTAAATTAAGGAATGAAGATGATAATACACTAGGAGATGTATCTGTTCAGCCTAGGATAACACGCGCAGTAATTTTAATGCAACTTCCCTTTTAGAACTAACAGACTGGTCAGATAAAGTAAAAGTATATGAACCTCCACTTACGTGTAAACGCAGAATATCAGAAATAAGAAAATTTGTTGAAGAGCCAAAGCAAATTCCAAAGTAGCCATGTCATGGACAGTCCATAGAGAGGTGTGTGAAGCAAGTAACAGAGGCTTCTGGCAAAGTGTACACTCATGAGAAACGGGACGGATTCGTTAGGACGCAGGAAGCAAGCAGAACAATGATGTCTAGGAATGAACCGAAACAAGATTTGATGAATATTGTGGGTTGAAGCTTTTTAAACTCTTTTTCGATGTTTTTTTTAATATTTGTTAATAAAGAAAAAATATAAATAAAATGGTTTAAGTAAGCAAATTTTTTTGGCGTTTATAACAAATTATCACTTTTTTTAGAAATTTCTATATAAATTTTTATCAAACGCAAATTTACCAAGGTAGATGTTTATGAATAAGCAAAAACCTTTCAAATTAGGATAAAACTCACCAAAATGCATATTTTTGGACCCCTTCATTTACAATTTTTTTTTCTTAAAAATTCCCTATTACCTTCCACAGGTCTTACCTATTACTTGCAATCTGTTGTATTTATTATCCAACAGCCCGTTACAAAACACACCTTATCTCAATTCTCAAAATGGAACACAGAATTTTAGTAAATAATATTTCTGACAAATATTTGAAAATAAGTACGTATTGTTATCATTTCTAATAATTTATGATTATTTTGTGTCCCAACTTATGACATTTCAATACTATACAAACAGTGGCAGAGCGAACAACATAATTGCAGAATAATTACTTACGCAAGTTCCTAGTTCCTCGCCTTACGTAAATGAGACATAAAGCTCATTATATAAATGAGGCGGGCAAAACTAAATTTGCTGTGTATACACGTTTTATATATTTATAAAAGCGCTAATGATGCATCATAAGGAATGATAGCGCAGGTCTAAATGATATTTTATGCACAAAAATTGAAAAATTTTAAATATGAACGCAAATGTTTATTGGTGACAGATTTATAAATAAATTAATGAATAATGTGTCTGAGTCGGTTAATTGCTATCATAGATTTACCGCGCGAATTTTAGATTAAAGGTTTATTCACACTATACGGCACGCTCGTCACGTAACGGCAACGGTACGTACCGGCACCGGTAAGGCAATTATACGCGTATATTCAGATTGCACCGACATGCATCCGTCAGTTAGCATTCAGCAGCCGCAATGAATCCATCTGAAGAATTTTGGGATATCTTGAATGTTCCAAATTGCATAGGTGCTCTCGATGGGAAACACGTCGTCATCCAAACACCCGCAAATAGTGGATCACAGTTATTTAATTATAAGAAAATGTTTTCCATTGTTCTCTTGGCATTAGTAGGCGCCCATTACAAATTCATTGCGGTTCACGTTGGCGGATATGGCAAGAATAGCGATGGAGGCTTATTTGCAAACTCAACATTGGGCAAAGCTCTTGAAAAAAAATTGATTTAAAATTCCAAAAAACAATGCGCTTCCTAATACGCAGGCTATTATGCCTTGTGTTATTGTTGGCGATTAGGCATTTCCGCTAAAACAACATTGGGCAAAGCTCTTGAAAAAAACAAATTGAAAATTCAAAAAAAAACAATGCGCTTCCTAATACGCAGACTATTATGCCTTATGTTATTGTTAGCGATGAGGCATTTCCGCTAAAAAATATATTTACTGCGCCCATACCCTGGTTCGCAAATTCAAGGCGATAGATCGAAACGAATTTTCAACTACTGGCTGCCACGCGCGCGTAGAGTTTCGGAAAATGTATTCGGAATATTGAGCCAAAAATTCCAGCTCTACAATCGCAGACTGAAGTTAAAACCAGAGAATGCAGATAGATTAACGAGGTGCATTTTGCAGAATTATCTCCGAGACATTGATATTAATGTAACAGAAAATGTAAATAATCGCAACATTGATAATGGTTTGCAAAATTTGCCACGACAAGGGAGTAGCGCAGCGAGTACAGCATTTAATATTAGGGATGCTTTCAGAGAATTTTTTATTACAGAAGTGTTGAATGACAATACACAATTTTGTAAACATTTTTTTTTTAAATAGTAATTCATCATCTTACCTGTCTGGCTGATTTCCTTTGCGATTGCTCTCCAGGCATTTTCCTTGTCACATTATCACTGTGTCTTGAGTGGCTCATTACATATAACGTTTCCCATGATTTCACGCTCTTAATTAATAATATCATGTTCCATTTTTGCTGTGCTTGGTGCGTCATCCACCGTTCTCTAATTCAGACTAGCAGACAAGCACCGACACGTACCGTAACGAACCGGCAAAGCATTATTTGCGAGAATGTCGGCCGGCGCCATTCCGTGGCGTTGTCGGAACGTGACGGCCGTTGCCGGTTAGTATGCACACTTTCGCTTAAATCCATGCGACGAAGCTTTGTCGTACCGGTACCGGTGCGAGCCGTTGCCGTTACGTGGCAGACCGTGCCCTATAGTGTGAATCAACCTTAATGCTAGTTACTGGGACATAAAGTGATGGAAACTAAATTTGCTGTGTATACACGTTTTATACACTAATTGTTGCATTATAACGAAAGATACCCTAACGCAGGTCTAAATAATATTTTATGCACAAAAATTGGAACAGGAAATTTAAATATGAACGCAAATATTTATTGACGGCAGATTTATAAATAAATTAATGAATAATGTGTCTGTTAATTGTTATCATAGATTTACCGCATGAATGTTAGATTTAAACCTACCTCCGGTAGGAACGTGGAGGGGGTAAAGCAAGAAAGGTTATGGTATTGATCAATTTACAATGTTTTGATCCCGTAAGTTTGTAAATAAGTACAAAATACTCGAAACGCCCTATAAGATACTCGCACAATCTACGCCGAATATGTCGGGCGACGGCGGAGTTAAAGTTTCTTCGATGGAAACAATCGAGTCGCTTATGCACGAAGCGGAAGCTTTGAAAATTAAATTGGAGGACGAACGACAGAAACTTAACGATGTGACTCGTGAGTAAACTTGCCTTGAATTTGAACGTTCGTTAACGGTTAATTAATCTACCAAGTCTATTTGTCACTAATTCATGTTTGTTTTGTTGTTTATTTACACAAGTGCACAAGTCCATTACTTACTTTAAACAGTTACGATTTATTATCAATTAACTGTGAGGGTGTTGGATAATGAACATGTGGAAAAGTCATATTTATGTTTAAGATAATGAAACAATATAATTCGATTCTAATTTAGAGGAATCAATGTTGCCAACAATAGTTTTTTTTAAATACAAAATGTTTCTTATTCTACTCTCGATACAGGAAACTGAATTCTAAATTCAACTGTAGCAAGAAAAAAATATATTTTCGTTTCTTATTTAATCTTATAACAAAATATTAGTTGCATTTAGTTCATGTAATAATTTTTTTGTACATTTGAATTGAAAACCAAATGCACACTTTCGATTGCCTAAGTTTTACCACCACACAACTATCACTTTACATAACTATCACTATACATGACTATGACTATACATTACTATCACTATACATGACTATCATTATACATGACTATCACTAGACATGACTACCACTACTATACATGACTATCACTATCCACCCCCACTAGCTACATTTACACGGGTAGCTGAGGCCAAGGGCTATATCTCACATTAAGTTCAATTGAAGTTACTAAGATCGTTTTAGTACTATATACCATAGTGTATGTCAAATAGCCCTTTGACGAAGCTAAGTGTAGCCACTAAAAATCTCTACAGTACAGATTGACCTAAAACTTTTCACCTATCAATGGCTTTAAATGGAATGAATTCATAAAATAATTTTAATGAAATTTTGGAATAAATTGGTTGATAAGTTATTTATTAACACAATTGGTTAACACTGGTCGCATAAAATCGATTGCAAAATAATTATCTCTTAAAATGAATCAAATAAATTCTTACAACAATGAACGATTTAGTGGCGTCTGTTGCGGAGAGACTAGAAATTATAAACTATATGAACATAAAACCCAGAAGAACTCTAAAGGGGCACCAAGCGAAAGTATTGTGTTCAGACTGGTCACCAGATAAACGTCACATTGTATCATCGTCACAGGTATTCGTTTGGGCTATTTGTCGGTTTGGTTTCATGAACTGTTTCTCTAACAGGACGGTAAGATGATAATTTGGGATGCTTTTACTACTAACAAGGAGCATGCAGTGACAATGCCTACCACATGGGTGATGGCTTGCGCGTATGCACCTTCGGGAAACTTGGTGGCTTGCGGGTATTTCAATTTGTTCCTTACTAAAATAACCATCTTCATCACTCGTCATCTTTTTTTTATAGCGGTTTAGATAATAAAGTCACCGTCTATCCGTTGAGTTTAGACGAAGATGTAACGCAAAAGAAGAAAACTGTAGGTACGCACACCAGTTACATGAGTTGTTGTATTTTTCCGAATTCTGATCAACAAGTAAGTTAGTAGACGTTCAATAATCTAATATTGACTTGAATATCTTCACAGATATTGACAGGCAGTGGAGATTCTACTTGTGCCTTGTGGGACGTTGAATCAGGACAGTTATTACAGAATTTTCACGGACATTCAGCAGATGTTATGTCGATAGATTTGGCACCTTCAGAAACTGGAAACACTTTCGTTTCTGGGGTACATTATTCAATTAAATAGATAGTTTGCTGAATGTTTCTTTTCAGAGCTGTGACAAGATGGTGCTGATTTGGGATATGAGGTCGGGTCAGTGTGTTCAATCTTTCGAAGGTCATGAATCAGATGTTAATAGCGTTAAATTTCATCCAAGTGGAGATGCAGTTGCAACTGGCAGTGATGACTCTACGGTGGGTAATGAAATTATTGTCTAAACATATGTCTCGATATGTTTTTCACAACACTGGAAATTAAAACGATTAATTTTAGTGCCGTTTATTTGATTTGAGAGCAGATAAAGAAGTCGCAGTGTATAGCAAAGAAAGTATCATATTTGGAGTCAACTCTGTAGATTTCTCGGTGTCTGGTGGGTGAAACTAGTTTATGTTATATTGCAATATATTAATATCTACTCTTTAGGAAGGCTATTGTTTGCTGGATACAATGATTACACAGTTAATGTATGGGACACTTTAAAATGTGTAAGAGTCTGTTTACTTTATGGTCATGAAAATCGTGTATCCTGTTTACAAGTTTCACCTGATGGTACTGCTTTATCTACTGGCTCATGGGACTACACATTAAGAGTAAGACCATTTATAAATTGAAAGAAAAACACATATATTTTATTATAATTTTCAGGTCTGGGCATAAGTCATTTTTTCTTCAAATATTGGATCTCGTAAAAAGTATTATATCTCAGTGTTCATTAAATCTTATTTATAGCATGATATTTAAATAAGTTTTAAGTGTTATTAAATCTAAATACTTGATTCTTATGTTGACCTTTCCATAAAATCTAGTTTCTGATACAACTTTACATTTTGAATTATCGAGGGCCACTATAATGCAGATATTTAAAACGTTGTGTAGAAATAAATTATAAATAAATATTTAAAAATATCTTTATTCAAAACTCAGTTATTTCCTATTAGACTTCTGACCCTTTTTCTCTTCTCTTATTTGTGCCTTACTTCTCTTCCTAAAAACTTCTTTCTTCTGTTGCTGAAGTTTCTTCGTTTTCTTACTTTCAAGCGCCTCGATCATTTGCTTATGTTTTTCCAATCTTTCTTTAGTTTGAGCTTTCAGTTGCTCTTGTTTATGTTCGTATGTTGTTTTAATCATTTTCATAACTTTAGAAACCTACAAAACCAATTATATTATTAAAATATTTAACGGTGACTGCAACGAACCTTTTCTTCATATGGATCTTTCACAACCGCTATCCTTTCCACTGCCTTCTTCTTTTCCGAGGTTTTTACATTATGTTTAGGCTTATCTCTATACGGTAATGATTGTTGGAGTTTTCGAGGTACAACAAACGGTTTGAACACTTTTGGCTCACGGACAATTTCCTACGTTTTAATAGAATATGTTTTTGCAATTGTGTTACTGATGAGTTAAACTTACCGTATATAAGCTATCTTTGTTAGGTTGACTACGAATTCCTTCTGTTCTTTTAAGTTCACCTGTTGTTCGAATACCTTTCCATACATTTTTCTTATCATTTGGTAAGAGCAACGAAGTGACCGGACTGTAAAATTGTTGTACGTCGACTTTGTACCAGGTCCTACAGAAAACTATATCTGCAAGGAAATGTTGTTAAGATATCACCAAAATAAAATCTGAAGTTTAATTTAATTCCAAGATTGTCACTTCAGCATTCAAGTCTAAAGCCACATATAATTCCCAGTTTTGAAAATAGAAGTAATGTAACAACGGTGGTATCTAAACTTGAATTATTACATAACGTTTATTATTTTTAATTTAATAAATGCTCATGGTATCTTTAGTAAAATATATGTATGTACTTGCCACTAAGCTGTATTTTGTCTTCAAATGTGGCCCTAAAGCAACCTTCTGGTTTGCTCGCAGCTTTTTTTATCTGCCCCCTAATTCCAGATACAGTTCTGATTTTAGCACCTTCAAATTTAGCCACTTCTAGGGCACTATTAAACATTCCTGAAAAGATATTTGTCAACAACATAACTTTAATTGTAGTCTAAGTTACCTTTTATAAATGCAGTCTTTTTGTAGATTTTCATTGGATAACCGACTAATTTCAATTTCTTCATAATTTGTGTCGATTTATCCAGTTCCTGAACAGCACCCGTTGCTGCAATTCTAAATCCCTGTTTCTTTACAACCTATAATAAATCTTTTTAGAATGTTTTGAAGCATATAAATAAAGAAAATTTTCACTAATCACTAATATTTTTCACATTTTATTAAAATATTATCGTACCTCCAATGATCCTTCACAGTTTTGCAAGGCTAAAAATCCAGTGCCTTGTGGTGTTATTGGACCCCAAAAATGCGCATTACAAGATAAATGCAGTGGAGTATATTTCAAATACCGGTACTTTAGATCATCCTCCAGTTTAGAAAGTAAAGGTAAAGTCTGAAATCTCCGCCATCCGAGAGAAATAATCAACGGATCGTTGGCTTTTAGTATTTTCTTGTACCACCTGTGCTTTTTAATTTTAACATTCACGTAACCAATATTCTCCTCGCCCATGTTTAAAGCGCCGATCACCAAAGGATATGTGGCATCGAAATTTGCAATGAATTCATACGGAACGTTCTGGAACTCGATGCGAACGTACATTCCCGGCCTGTACCCTTCGATTTGCACCCTCAAATCGTCCGCCATATTTTCAAATACAGATTTGTTGAGCTGCGTTTGCTTCTCTGCGTTGAGTTTCAGCTCGTCGTAATACGTAGAATTTTCGGGATTGTCGTATTCAGAATCGAATTTCTGCTTCAGTTTGAGTTTCTTCTCCGTCAGTGCTTTTCTGTCGGTTTCGTCGGTGTTTTCTCTCTTGCGTTTCTTGGAATCGCTTGTCGTTTCGGCATCGGCCGCGAATTTTTCTCCGGTTTCTAAATCCTCGAAGTCGCCGAATACTTCCGACTCTGGATCGCTTGGAATTTCTGCACTGTCTAATTTTAGGAGTTCACTTGCGTCTTCCGATTCTTTCCATTTTCCACTGACGAAGCAATTTGCGATTAGTGACTTGTTCTAGAATGAAACCGATTACTTCTAATCTAAGGAAGTTTTTATGTTTGGTGTAAATTTGTTGAATTGAAACATTTACTTAATTTATTCTTATTCTTAATATCTTTTATGAAACTTCTACAAACATATAGGATAATCTATAATAGTAAATCGGAGACTGTGGTTGGAAAAATAAAATAAAATAAACTGCATTCTATAGGATAATCCATTTAAACAAAATGTAAATTTCTGCATATATAAAAATAATATAGGTTTTTAAAAGACATTATTTTGTCATTTAACTTCTACAAGCATTACTGGAAATTGTGGATTCGTTTATATACAAAATTTTCGTAAGTTCTTAAGTTTTAAAGTTAAGAGAAGCTATTAAAAAATCTCAGGTATGTATACTGTATCAGAAATTTTTTCTGATAAAATCTTATAAAAAACGCAGATATTAAAACCATTTTTCAATCAAGTATAAAGTAAGAATAAAATAACTATTTAAGATAAAACAAATTAGTGAAAAATGACAAGTAGGGCACAATTTCTTCACGCAAGAACGTCCACTCGATGCTAGTTTCAAGGAGAAATCAATTAGAGGAACGAAAATTAAAGCTGGGTGCTGACAAGACCGGGGTGACAAATACAAAGTTGGATCTCGGTCTCCCAGAAGATTGGTAATCATAATAATTATTTTTCAGTTTTGCATCAGAGGACTGAATTGTTGCGAAATAAAATTAAAGAAATAGATTCAATTTTGAATGATTTTGTTTCCTTTGAAATTGATGTTGTGTTAATAATTTTTTATATAAGAATTATAATTTTTATTATTACCTTAATTATAATTATTCTTTCAAGAATTCTGTCTATATCTCAGCATTGGCTTATCGTTGAGGAAATACAATTATTTAAATTACAATGTTACGAATTTCAGGGTTTCGTATATAAGTATTTGGACAGGGGATTATTAATTTTTACTAAAAGTAACAGTAAATTTTAACTTTTAAATTTGCGAATAAATTATGTTGAGAAAGATTTTGCATATTCGGCAATATATAGAAATGTTGAGGAGGCCATTGATATCATTGTAGGGCAGAGTAATGTGTAATCGATGAATAATGTAAAATTTTTGGGGTTGCATCTGAGCAACATTGTTCCCACCACATTCAGGATTTAAATAAAAAGTTAACTTTTTACACTGTGTACTTTGTTTATGTTCAAAGTTGGTATTGGGTTTTGGGAAAATTCTAAAGATGTTTTATCTACATTTGTTATACAGAAAAAAGCCATGCACATATTAAGTAAGCTGGGTCAACAGGGTTCATGTAGTTATAAGGAGGGGTATTTATTTATTATATATCATTTGTCTGATTCTGTTAAAAACAAACATAATATAACCAATTTCAAACAAGGTATTAAAACATTACTTTCAGAAAATTGTTTTTACAACTTAGAGTTCTTTGGTGCAACATTGGCAGATTAGGGTGGCAAACTCTGACTGAGTAATATGTATATGTAATATATTTACTATATACTTACTCTATTGTATACTTTTGTTTATTGTATCTACACACATTGAGACATAAATCTAATCTAATCTAAACAAATACATTTACATATAATTATCTACATTACACCACTATAGCAAAAATTACCTCTGGGTCTCGAAAATCTTTAACAGGAGAACTCCAAGGCATCAGTAAAGATGATTCGGTTAAATTCATACTGTCTTTTTCCATTTTCAATTTTTGTTGTTCGTGTGATAGAACTTTAAAAAGACCACCCAATTCTTCTTCATTTTCTTTTTCTTCTCTTTCCACAACTTGTCGATTATCGAAAACACCTAAAAACGATAATAATATACATGTTTAGTTATAAAATAATTTCAAATTACCATAAACAAGCTTCATTAAATTTTGATGGGATTGTAGACGCATTAAAAACGCATCTTCAGCTTTCCTTGCTAAATTCTCTTTCCATTTCACTGCCATATCATCATTATCATCACTGGATTCATCTTCACTTTTATTTTCTTCACAATATTCCTCATCATTAGAATTCACACCATCACTTTTAGATATGTCATTATCATAATCATCATCATCATCTTCATCGACTTCATCAGATTCATCAGACGAATCAGTTGTGTATTGCATTAGTTTGTCAAATTTCTGTTCATTTTCATTTGGTTCAGTGTTAGATGTATTCAATGCTTTTAACACATTCGTTATTTTCATGTGAACACCTTTATCTTTATTTTCTTTCAACTCGGTGTATTTAGAAGTACCCTCTTCCGTGTCTAAATTATCTTCTGATTCAGAACTGTCACTATCGAGATCTTTAGCGATTTCATCGTCACTTTCTTCAAATACAACCTTCCTTCTGGTTCGTCCCGAATCATCCACCTTTTCTTCCTTAAGCACTTTCAAATCTTTCTTGCGTAGCTTCTCCAATTCCTTGTCCAAGTTCGAGTCATTTTCAACATTTGTATATTTCGTCGTTAATTCCGAATTTTCATCGGCGATCTCGTCCATCTCCTCCATATTTTCTGCCGTTAGTTTTTCACCGCCAGTGAACAACTGAAGTTCGGAATGTTTCATTTTGATATCTAAAGTTTCTTTCGCTTCGATCAGGCTAGCTACGATGTTGTTCGACTCGTTATTCTCATCTCGTTTCTTATGACTGTGTGAACCACCAAGCTCAACGTATACTGCATCTTTATCATATACAATCCCACCGACTCCGGAGAATGGGGCATATATGAACTTTTCTTTTTCTATGAGAGCTCTCTTTTTAATGGTTTCGGGTAGTGGACATGGATCAGGTAAAAATGAAATGTCGTGAATTTTTATATCACCAAATCCTAAAAGAAATCAATTATACACTATGTACATTATTGTATAATTGGAAATTATGTGTCAAATTAATGAAACTATGAAAAAAGTTGTAGGAAATATTTAGTTTTCACTAAAAACATGTCCTGCAAATTTGACATTTAAACTTTAAAAAATAAAATGTATAAATAGTAAGTTATGAATAAGATAAAGATTAACACATTGACTGCCCAATACGAGATAATTCGTATTAGCACTCTTCTTCAGGACGCCCAGTATGAGTTATCTTGTAGTTTCTTGACTTGCCACTTTGGGTTTGGCTTATACGAATAGAAATTTTATTGAAAATGAATCAAAAATATACATTCAATGTTTACTCGTTAGTTATATAATATAATATAATATATTTATTGTTTGTGATAAATTTTAAAACAATCTTCAACACAAAGAGCTAGCTTCTCTTCATTGACTGGACAGAAATAGTGCGTTTCCCTGCGTTTTTGAGCTCTTGTACAAACTCGACAAAGCTTTGTCGGCCGTTGCTTCTTTGCAGTATATATATATATAAATTATATAAATTATAATAGCGTTTAAAAAAAATCAAAATTTCTGTATTGCGGCGCAAAACTGAAAGTGCGAACCTGAGAACAGTGAGCGGATGCGTACGGCTGCCGCAGTGAAGACAAAAATGAATAAAGTGTGAGCTAAGTTAAAAAATAAATTCAAAAAATTACCTGCAATATGTACCGTAGCACTTTTATTTAAAGGTACACCTCTGACGTATCCGTACAGCGAAATATTCCGATCACATTTGGGATTTTTTCGTACCAATTCTTGATTAGTTAAATCTTCATACCGATCCCCTAATAAATAGCTGTGTGTAGATCTCCAAACCAAAGGTCTAAATTTCATAACCGATATAAATCGTCCCAAATTTTTTATCTCGTTTCGGAGATATTCCCCGTGAAGTATGCCAGACAAGTAAAACAATTTGGCACCTGAATAAACTTCAGTCCAAAAGCGGTGTTTCAGCGTCTTCTTTGCGTTCTTCAACGTTTTGCTATTTTTAATCATGTCCAAATGAGTCAAAACTCCCATAATTCTTGGCATACCGTGAACTTGACATATATTCAAAAACTCAAATATTTCCATCTCGAAGCCGAAACTTGCGTCGCACAGCAGCAGAGCTAAATCTACGACTTTGGCAATATCGATCATACTGTTTATGTCATTGTTACATTCTATTAACGTAATCCTTCTCTTTTTTCCAGTTACAATCGTAACGGGACCTTTAATTTCAGTTAAAGGTGATTTCGTGAATAGTTTGATTAAATTGTTGATCAATGTGCTTTTTCCCACTTTCGGCGGGCCGACGACCGCTATTAAAATGGGCGGCGGTTCAATTGGAGTGCGATCTACCAAGGGAATATGTTGTTTTTTCGTCTCGATATCTTGTTTCCTGCGAAACCTTCGCTCAGCTCGAACGGCCGAATTGAAGGCGAAAGCTTTTGGATTTTTTTGTTTGTCGGTAAGATCTTGAGGGCCATTTTGGATTTTCTTTTTTAAATCCTTTTTATTTGCTTTGCGACCTGTTAAAATAATAAGCAATTAAAATGTCTGTCTTTGAAGCTCAATGAACAAGTAGCACCTGAATGTCTATCCCTATGGGCTTTCCGCTTATCAGCAAAATCACCTTCTTCTCCCATGGTTAAATTTATTGGAACATTTAAAATAATCTATTAAATTCAAATCACAACGTGATGAAATATGAGGTTAGTTTTGGTGATTATAATTAAAAGTCAAAATAACAAATATCACCAGAAAGCATTGCCAACCAAATCACAAGTTTCGTTGCCAATCGAGCAAATAACATTCGTTGGTTGGTCATTGGGTGAAATTTAATTTTCCAAAGGTTCACTGACCTATGGGTCAGTAATGCCAATCGTACATTTTTGTTGATTTTAGATATTTTTACTTTTGCCTACGTATATCATGAAAATTTTGAACTCGAGATTTTAACGAAAATACAGGTTTTGAGCTTCTCAAAGCATATTCTCGTCTCGGTGTGTGTGCATGCGCGCCCCCTAGCGCCAAAACTCTTGGCTAGGATTACGAAAATTCAAACTTAAGATTTATATGCACATGGCTTAAAAGGAAATCTCCTATTTTTGAACGTAATATATTAATCGGAAGTGTGGGTTTACTTTTATCACCTTTGGTTCTTATAAAAGATAATGAAATCTTAAAGTTTGAAAAGTTCTTTGGAAAAATCTAACATTTACAGCAAAATCGTTGTTGAAACACTCTGTACGATAAAATTTCCCGGACACTGTCGTAGGGTGTCCGCAGTCAAAGTTGCGGTGGCTGTCAAAATTACAGTGACTTAATAGGAGTCAGTGATGACAATAGAACCGAAGCCCCGCCATGCCATGCCATGTTGTGGCAAATTCAAATAAGAAGTATTGTAGCATTTATTTTTTTAGTCAAGATTTTTTTGGTAAAATACTGGAATAAAACAACAAATTAATGTTACAAATTATGGTATCAGTTTATTCAGTAACATATAATACAATAAATAAAATTAGATGATCGGCCACACATTTGCTTTTCATGTCTTTTTGCGCAATTTTTTTTAATCTTACGATAATATTTTGTTTAAGATTATGTCAGATGGGTAAATCAATTTCTAATTTACTCCACAATAAAATTCTTTTATATTTATATTTTGCTGTGAAACAATGTGAAAAAACTTATTAAAAATTGTTTCCATTTCCAGAAAAAAAATAAAAAAGGTTCTTCGGAACAGAAAAAAAAAACGTGTTAAACGCTTAATATTCATAAATCTACTAAAACTTTTGAAGATGGGCGTTGTAGACACTTATGCATGTTGAACATGTTTTGGTAGTTTTGTTACACTACGTAGAATGTTACCGCTGATATTATATAAGGAATTAAATTCGTTATGATTTAAATTCATTAGAGGGTCACCTATTTCTGCTAGAAGATAAACTTCTTCATATTGGGTTCTGTCAAAGTTTCTAAAAAAGCAGACAAGAATTCTCATCCTCTTCATAACTGTTCTCATAATTCCGAATATGTCAAATATTATGACACAAATATTAATTTCAAATTGTTCTTCACTTGTAGTGCATTTGGAATAATTTGTTTTGATCAATCATATAAAATTGTATTTTAGGCTGTTCAACAAATGATGGGACACCGGTTTGAGACGCTTCCAAATTTTTTTCGATCCATAAAATCTTTAAAAATTCAATTGATATTCGCATGCCTATAACAACATTTGTGGGTAGAAAATACATTCGCAAATACATCTCTGCATGTTTTATTAACTTCAGATGGTACACAAACAAATATAAAAAGATTGTAGTATTGATGGAAGGAAGGTAAGAATTTATATAAATTAGTTAAGGCAAATTATCCTTGATATACAAAATCAACTTTGAATGTGAACTATGTAGCAGTTAATTATCTTCAGCAGAGTCTTCATTGACAGCGTCCTCTCCTCCACTGAACACTTGGCCTTCTTCTTGCTCTTCTTCATCATCGTCGCCAGCAACTTCTGCATTTTCAGCTTCGGCCCTTTCCATTTGTTTCATGAGCTCGGCTTCATCAGTAGCAGTAACAACTTTCGGCTAAAAAAATATATGTGAATATTTTCTATACGTACATATACACATACAGAACACTTACTCCCATCTGTATATTGAAAACTCCACCAGATTCAGTGATTTTCGATTGAATTTCAACAATAGCATCTTGTAGAATTTTCAGGCCCTCTTGTTTTTCAGGAGTGGACGTTGTCATAACTAAAATAAAATTGCTAATTAGTAATATGCAACGTCAAGTTAAAAATTAAATGAAATTTAAGATATTTATTTGGCAATAACATTCAACAATTTTAACAACATGACAACTTAAACACCAGATTCATTCAGATTGAATTGATATCTGAGTTGGGTTGGGTTGGGTTATTGATATTTGATAATTTTTAAGTTTAGTTATATTACCATATCGGGGAGGTGCAATTAAATTAATTTTAATTGGCAGTTCTTCAGTTGAAAGTGCAAGTCCAGCTTTTAAGGCGGCTTTAACAGCATCTATACCCTCATATCCATAACAAGCACATTCAATATCGGCCCGGATTTTAACAGCTTGAGAAGTAAGTTTGCGTTTAACTTGGCTCAACAAAACATCCTTGGTTTCATCATCCAATCCACACTCGGCTAATATACTAGGGTCTCTAAAAATACAACAAAAATAAGCTCTATTATCAAAAACTTGGGATCAAAGTTGAACTGGGTAATAAAATTCACTTAATTAACCAGTTCTATATTTTCTAAGTAACGAGAAATTTAACTTTCAAAGCTAATACCAGAAAATAATCACTCAACAAAGACAGTTCCAGTTCCTCCTGGTCCAAGACAAACTACACATTAACTGTAACATGCAAGGAATGTTTCCAGTTTTCTATCATAGTGTATATTTAAGTGATGTAACAAAAATATACAAAAAAAATTAATAATTTCATTGTTTCATTCATAGACTTACATTACAGCTTGTTTAAAGAAATCATAAGCGCTGGCTTTCTTTTTGTATTTTTCTTCAAAATGCCACGCCGTTTTCTGATACAACTCTTCTAACTGTTCGTCATTTTCGTACTTTAATAATTCAGCAACGTGCCTTAAAATAGAATTGACCGCTTTCGCTTTAGCAAAACGTTCGGTGCATTTTTCTACGTCTTCGGTGCTAACTCGTCTCTTCGATAAGTCAATGTAACCTTTTTCCTTGTCTACTCTGATAACAACTACAGGTTCGGTCTTTCCGACCCTAATTAACTTATTTATGGATCGAATACGTCTTCTCGAAAGTTCAGAAAGCAAGATCATGCCTTCGATGTCGTTATATTCTAGTAAATGTACATAGGCACCCATTTCCGCTATAGATCTTACGTTAACCATAACTACATCTTCCACTTCGGGATATTTTTCTTTATAAAATCGACAGGATAACGGCATTTTAACCTATAAATATGTCAGTGGTTTGAGGTTAATATTCGTTTATTTTTTTACTGAGGTGAAAGTGTTAATAGCACTGTTATATTGTATACATGATAAATGTATTACCTCCTTTTGCGACCCAGTATAATCGAGAAATGTTTGTGATCATATAAAAATTCACGTGTAACAAACACTTTTCTGGCAAAATCAGACAGCGGTTCCGAATGATAATGCAGAAAACTGTTGTTGAAAATGTTATGTTTATAGTTACTTATATTTTTATTACGCCAATAATAAACTGAATATAAAGATCTTGGAAATTTATATTAAAAAAATTGCCTACGTAGACTGAAATTTTATTACGTTAAATATATATTACAATAAATTTTGGCATTGTTGTACTTTCTTTTGATTAACGTGGCAGTGTACACAACGCAAATGGTTTTATTGCTATATGTTTTTAACGAGTTACTTTATTTATACATCAGTTGAATTCGTAATTCACCGAACTATTTTGATTTTACAAAATGTTACATTATCGGAATCATGAAAATGCGTGAGGACTACAAAATCAAATAAATATAGTTAGGCAAGTGAATGTTCTACTCGTGCATGTGTTTACTTTCCGTTATACTTAGTTGGACTATTGTGCAACGCGTGTGATTTCTCATTGGACATTTCTAGACGCGGTAGTGAGCTGTGAACATGTCGAGTGAGGGTGAAAATGCCAAAAATATTTCGTCGGAAGTACGTATAATTTTTTTTATTCTATTACATTTACTTATCCAATTATTGCGGCTTCTTTCGCACGATTTTAAGCCGGCATATAGGCCTTTCTCTTCGTATTTAACCGAATAAACAACATGTTTGGTCGTATGAAATTCAACATGGCGTATGTTGATGTGTGAAAAGCGGGAAAATGGATTGAACCAAAATGTTGCGGTAATAATTTTAATTTTTACATAGGGCGACGACAAAAAGAACGAAGACGGGAAGGATTCACCGCAAAACTTGGAAGTAGACCAGGTTGACAAGGAAAATGATAAATCCTCTGAAAACGACGAGGACGACTCCAAGGTAAAGGAAAATTCTCACAATGATGACGGTAAAGAAAAAACTAACTCCGAACCTAAATCGGACGATAACAAACCCGATACGGAGAAAAAGTCTAACACGGTAGAGAAAGATATGGACAACGATACGAAATCTGAAGATACGAGTGAGAAAGAAGAAGATGACGTCGAAGAAGAGGATGAAAATGCCAAGGATGACGATAAGAAGAGCGTACCGTTACTCGACCAACCACTAGAATTATCGGGAACTCGCGAACGTAAGAAGGTTCAACGTTTTAACGATGATTTACCCACAGACCAAAAGGAAGTATGTATTCATTTTTAATCTAAGATCGGATATTCATCCAAATTGCAACATAAAATTTTATTATAATAGTTGTATTGGTTGTAATGATCTAATAAGATTAAAAAATCACAAATTTTACATTATTCAACATTTACAAATTAAAATTGTTAATTATATAATTAAAATGTTAATGTGGTTGTAAAGCAATATGTTGGTTTACTTGATAGACGTTACAGAACTTTATTATAAACCATACAATAACACCATTATTAAAAAATCAATTGTAACCAAAACATCTCATCATAACAATATTGTTAATGTTATACTTTTTGGAGCATGTTGATTTTTTTCAGGTTAAGTCCATTGACTTTATTGTTAGATGCAGTGATGCCAATACTTAAAATTAACAACAAAATCGAATATTCAACATTAATTCGCATAATCTTCGTTACATGGATACCTTAACACTAAAAAAATATAGCTGGAATGTTCCATCCTAAGTGGCCAAAATTAAAAAATGATCAGCTCAACCACTTGGCAAACATAAAAAGCGGAACTAAAAAAAAAAAAATGCCTTTTACTTTTACATTTTTACTAACATAGTCACAATAATTTCTACAAAGTAAACGCCAGTACTACAAAAAAACAAATAGAGAATTAATTAAAAAAAAAATATATATATTCAGAGCGACTAACTCACTAACATTTCAAATTCATCCAAGGTATATATAATCCATAAATTTAAAACTGGCTGTTTCAGTAGATCTCCTGTTACACATAATCTTTTAAAAATTCTCCACGTTACAATGATCAGTATTTTTTGCAATGCCGGGAAGTTACCTTTCAAAATAGATATATTTAGTATATGCACTAGGGGATGGCAATCTTCTCACAAACTCTTTTTATAAGTGAAGTTCGTATTTCATCGAAACCGCAACTCTTCTTGCTGGCCATGCTGTTTATCACTGCGACGATTTCAAAATTGCCCATTGGTATAAAGACCATCGTTTTGTTGCACATTAAACCCGTTGTACATATCCTGGAATATCCTTCAGAAAAATGGTCGCTGGGTTTTCTGCTAGCAATTGTCGTGAATGTTCCCCGAAAATATTACTAATGCATATTGGGTCATCTATTTCCTTGCCATCGTAGACTAGCGAAAAAGATTCTTGTCTTTTTGACTTACCCATTTCTGAGTTTACAAATTGCCATATTGCCTGTATTGCTTTATTTGAAGCATTGTCAAGTTTTGAATTGTAGAATTATCTTTTGGTGTGCCTGAATAATTCTTTATGTAGCTTCAATTTAGTTTTATAAATAATATTTAAATCCTGTAAACTCGCATTTGATTTTAACCAGTAGATATCCTTTAAATCCCTACTGGATGATAATACTTTAAATATATCTTAACCACTTCTCTTATGTAAAGTGGGTTTTTGTTTTGTTTTATGTATTTTGCAAAAATAACGCCTTTAATAAATATATATTATATTCTGTTGATTCGGAGCTGTGAAATGATACGTAAGTCAAAATCACATTTATTTCCAAATGTACATTTCGGATGCAATGCATTCATCTTCAGTAGAAAACAATTCGACTAATCTTAAAACTATGCAATCCAAATATATACACATTGCCTAACAGTGCAAACAAAGCACACTTATTGTCAAGTTTTGGGTTTTACCAGGTTCAGTAATGTGATACTAAGCAGCGACAGGTTGTTATTTAGGAGTTTCCCAGTAATATTTCTTCATGTAAATCGCTTCTAAAGTATTTAGGTTGCAATTGGTGCTGTTTCACCAATACTTTTTATATATTATATTTTTATATTTATGTACATTGTCAATGAGGACTAACAAAAATGACACCACAAATTGAAAAGTAATTCAATTTGGGCACGTCGATTTATTTCTCATGTATAGCAAGAAAACTGTCTCCTTAACCTACTGTAAGGAGGAAAAATTATAAATGGAACATTGTGTTGACTCCAACCTCCCTAACTCCATTATATCTCAGTCAATTTCTAAAAATTACCTATTTAATATTTCATTGTATGTTTGTTGTAATTTCTTTCCCACGATTCCAACACACCGCAGATCCATTTTACACGTGCTATTTTTATAGGGCACTAATATTCCACCGGGTAGTGGTACACCCCTAGGTGAAATTCCCCGCATCGATGCGTCCATATCTAGATTTAAAAACGAAGATCTGAAGTTGCTTCATCGTTTGCTGTTCAAGACCCCCGGAAAAACGAACATGATAAAGAAGAACATCAAGAAGTTCAACGGTTTCGAGTTCACGAAGGACTCGGAGGAGTACAGCAAAAAAATTGCGAGTGCGCAGAAGTTCGAAATCAAACAGTTGAAAAGCATCTGCGAGATGTTAGATTTAGATAAGAAGGGGAACAAGGAAGAGATCGCCGATCGGGTGATTGAATTTCTGATCGATCCAAAAGATTCCGGTAAACCAGTCGGCGGCGGCAGGCCCAAGCGTTCGGCAGCAGTCAGAGCGAATAACAGAGGTATTATTTTAAAATTAGATTTTTAATAAGTGAAACTGCCGTTACCAACACATTTCTAAAATCAATGCATGTAATTTATTTCTACAGGGTATTCATCACATGATGATTCTTATTCAAGTGATGAGAAGCGAAGTACAAGAGGGAGAAGGGACAAGGGTAAACGCTCAAATCTGAAGGATGAAAGTTCCAGTGAGAGTGATGAAGAATTTCGTCCATCTGACGCCAGTGAAGAAAAGACAACCAAGAACAAACGTAAAAGATCTGGCCCGGCGAAAAAAGCACAATCTGATGACGAAGACTTAAGTGAGGTAGAAGATAGTCCGAGCTCTGAGGACACTGATGTAAGTTACTAAAATGAATATTTGTTCTGATGTTGTAATTTACAACCTAATCTAGGACGAACCTAAAACTAAGAGAAAAAAGATAATCAACAGCAAGGCAAAGGGCAAGGCTACTCCAGCCAAACCGAGGGGCCGCAAACCCTCTGCACCCGTTGCAGCAACGACACCTAGTCCCAAGAAGAAAACGCCCGTTAAACGAGGTCGCAAACCAACACAAAATAGTTCGGAAGAAAGTGAACAACAGGAGCCAGAGGAAGAAGGTAGTTCGTCCGAAGACGAACCACTAGTTAAAAAACCTAAAAATCCACAACCACCTACAGTAAGTTTAATTATTTTTTCTTTTGCCGTTTCTAATTTTTTTTTGGTAATAACAGGATGAAGAAATAAAGTCGTATGTGAAAGACATATTAGAAGGAGCAAATTTGGAAGAAATCACTATGAAAACTGTTTGTAAGCAAGTTTATGCGCACTATCCAGAATTTGATCTCACCCATAAAAAAGATTATATTAAAACTACTGTCAAATCTGTAAGTATTGTGATTTAAGTGTACAAAATTTTAATGGAAAATAATTTTGCAAGGGATTAGAAAAAGAATCTGAATTTGAGTTGAGTTTCAATTAAATACTTCAATTCACATATCTGTTTGGGAACATATCATTTTAATGCTACAAGATATTGGTTTAATGTATCAAGGGAGAATTTATTCTTATATATGATTTATTTAAGGAAATGTGGTGGCTGAATTGACTAAAATAGACGTATGGTCGTACTTAGAAGTTATTTCTTGCCCAAGAAAAAATATTTCAATTGCAACAAAACTTCTGTAAAGTGTTTGTTAACATGATTTTAATGACCTGCCAGATTATTTTTTACATTTAAATTTTGGCCAAAACTTATATATAATATCATAAAGACTCCATTTTTTTGTACACAAAACATTTTATAGTGTATATTACTGATCAGTAGTTGAAGCAGTTAAATAGTAAGATATGTTATTTTTGTTTAAAAATCAATCACTTGTTAATTTTGATACAATGTTTACAATGAAATGTTTTCTTTTTCAGTTGATATCTACGTGAACGGATTAACTAGATGTTTAGAGTTAAGAAATCATAATATAATTAAAATATCTGCATATTATAGGTTGAAGTACAAACAAAAATGAAATTTTATATTATTCATTGTTTAATGTTGTACTTTTTACAATATTTTAAAATACAAATTGTTTATTTTAACTTTTGTGTAGTTTTAGATATAATTTAATGAGTTATGTACATTGGTGAAAAGTACGAATGATTGAAAGGAGATATTTTTCATAAACCACGATACTTGTGTGTAGATATTATTGAAGTCTCCATATGTTTCACTTTAATTACATTGACAATTGATTTTTTTCCTTAATGTCTACCAATGTTTGAAATTGTATTTTTGTGTGCATCCAGTATTGTGTTGAATAAAAAAATTTCTATTGAAATTTTTATTGCGAATGTAGTTTCAACTTATAATTTATATGTTGCTATAAAATGTTGAGTAATACATATTTTGTTAGTTTTGTTGCTTTACTATTTTTATGTAGTTTTTCATTGATATATTTTAGTTATTTGTTATGGAACATAAATTGCTAGGTTTTTCGTACTGATTAAGTCTACTATTGTTACGGCATTTTATTGACAAAATGTGTGCAAAACAAATTAAACTTTTGTTTAAATACATCTCAACAAGTTAATTAAAGCATAATGACTAGAAATGTGTATAATTGTATAGATTTGTGGGCATAAAAGTGATTCCTTACCATGGTCATTATTTTTAGAGATATTAATGCAAGACTTTTTCGAAGGTAGTTTCTTTATGGTAGCATTATTTTAAAACATTCAGCATTGAACATTATAAATGTTTGAATTCTGCGCTTGCTTCGTTTTGGTTAAGTTTGTACAGGATACAAAAGTTGATGAATAACAAAATTAGACGCTAGATAGCTAATAATATGATACCGTGTCAAAATAATTTTAAATAAACTTCCTTCAAATTAGATTGGTATATATCACTTTCGTTTATCTAAAAATAACGACCTTGAGAGTGGGAATAAGCATAAATTTTTCAAAATTTGTCGGGTTCATTTTATAATTTTAATTGAATCGAATCTGTAACTGGTTATGGGTTTGTGAAGTGCTACTTATTTAATAAACGTGGACGTTTTCGAACAAATTTGTGCAAAATATTGGTAGCATTAGGGATCGTACTCTGTAAAATATTGAATAAGAATTACATTTAAAATGTTTGGATAGTCAACGTTAAATGCATATATGTAACTAAAGAAACGAAAATCTATTTTCTTATCAAAATAAAAATTTTATGCAGTGTGTTTTGGTTATAATTATGAAATAGACATACTTTTTTTTCTGTGAAAATCATTGTTAGATAAGGTATAATTTGTCATCACCCGGAAAATAAAAAAAATAGAAATGCTTTGTTGTGTTAAGAAGATATTCAATGCGAATGTAGCTTAGAATATTATTGTGCTGAAGATATGAAAGTACATTTTTATTATGGAAGTTTATTGTGTTTTTTATTTTTCCTTTCATAATAATTCCATAGTATTAATTATAAATATTTTTCAATCATTTTAATAATGTGGCCATGGCCATAGATGAACTTTCAGTTAGGCGATAGTTTAGTTGTATTGAAATTATGATTACAGCAAATTACAGCGGACTAACACTTCTTCGCACGGCATTAAAAGTATGAGATGTGAATATAACTTCTCAGAGGATGAAGGTGAGTATTTTACTGGTCTTTGGAATCAGGTAGGTAACCCGGCTATCTTCCAGTTTTCGGTTTTAGCAATGGCCCTCGTCATGCTTTTCAGGTGAAAACATGATTGGAATATATCCCTCTTTGTGCCGAACTGGGTTATTTGTGCCAATGGGCGTTTTCTGCAGTTCTGAAATACATTACCAAATTACTACAGAGTATTATTATGCTCCACTTTACGTATAACCCATTTTTTGATTGACTTGTTGAATGTTTGCAATGGATGTTCTGAAATTTTTATTGCAAATTATCATTTATTGTAGTTGAACTCTATAGGATTCTTTATGGATTTTACAATCAACAACTTTATTTTAGACTTTTTTAAAATTGTAAAGTGCACAGGTTTATTATTAAGCAACTTACTTTCTCTAATTAGTTTAAAATGTATTTGCTTACGGTATCTTAACATGCATTGGAACACATTAAATATGATCAGGATACTTATTTTATAACCTCTTCCACTATAATTCACATTTATTTGTGGCTGTTACCTTATTTGTACCACTTTTGCATACATGTAATCAAATAGTTTAAGGGCTACCCAGTTTAAGCCATAATATTTCTGTGAATTGCTACGATTAAAATAAAACTCAAAATTATGAAAGTTGAAAAGTTTATTGTAACTGTAATGGAAAAATAAACATAACAACACACAACAGTTGCACTTATCGCATAATTCAAGGGTCGGCGATGGTAACTTCGACTTCTACGCCCGGCTCAATAGAGATCGAAGTGATCTGCTTGACAATTTCAGACGGCGAGTGAAGGTCGATGACACGTTTGTGAATTCTCATCTGGAACCTGTCCCAAGTTTTGGAGCCTTCGCCGCACGGGGTCTTACGAGTGGTAATGCGAAGGGTTTTCGTCGGCATACGAACCGGTCCCTTCACCCTCAATTTTTGCTTCTTGGCCCCGTCAATTAGGTCCGCGCAGACCTTCTCGAGGGAACGCACATTGCGAGAAGTCAATGTGATTCGAATTCGATGGATCGGCGCCAGCTCCTGGCCGGGCTTCTCGAGATTGTCTTTTGTAGAAGCCTGCAATACCACGATATTATTATATTAAGTTTAAAGGATGAAAGACTCATTTTTCACTGATAATGTAACATTTTTTAAACCGAACACGTGTTTCAATATGTATAACGATGTAGTAACGTCGAAGCGATATATTGTGTAATTACAATTATTTACTCACCATTTTACTTTTCTGGCCGAGATAATCAATTTTTTTTTAAGTAAAAATTGATCAGCGCTGAACCAGAACAGTTTCAGCACGAAGACGTTGACAAAATGGACGAGACAAGGTACCAATTCATTCAGTGTGACCAACTTATTTCTTATATTCAGAATCCATTAATTTCAATCCCGCAACTTATTAAATCTTTAAAATATATGTCACCAAAAGCCCATATAACGAATATCTAGTCCCAGCACGCCAGTTTTTTGTAATTTTATATTGAAGAAAATTGGGTCAAATAGCGTCCGCATTTGAACAAAAACCGATATATTGGCATCCATGAACAAAAATCTACCAGATCATGAGCGTACGCGAATATTTTATCTGGGAAGCAGGGAGGTTGTTACAGGTAGGTATGTTACGAGAAATCTTCGTTCAATGATAATGTTCAGAAACATCTACTACCCGCATAATAGATAAAAGGTTTTGGCGTTATTTACCAAAGTAGATTTCGTTGAAATGTCGAACTTGTTTCTTAAATTATTAGTTTTCCGATTAACAATAATGACCATGTACTGATTATATCTTGGCATTTTAGGACGACAAAGAAAATAACTTTATTTAGAGATACGTTTTAACTGTGGGCAATAAAAAGGTCTCCATACGAAAACTGTCTTATATTATTTATTCCAGTTTCCCGTTTTATCACTACGCGACAAATTTTACATTCATACTTGTTTTTGTATACAAAAAATATATTTGTTACATATTACTTACTAATAAAGTTAATATATGCTAGTGGCGCATAAAATAGTGCCCAATGGCAAATTGATTATGAAACTAGCATTGCCCCCGTACCATTCAATGATTTTTTTTTTTAAATAAAAAAAATAATTACGGATCTACTATAATTTATTATATTTCATTAAAAAAAAATCTGCAAGAAGTGCGTGAACTTCGATTCGAAATGCAGCGGTAATTGGTTTTAGAAACTGAGGACCTTCTTAAATTTAATTTCAATACTTTTCCACTCCAATGGGACAACAAAATTGGTAATAGCAGGCAATAATTATATGATAAAAAATTCAGATGCATATTTTTGATCGCCAACATGTATATTTTTGAATATATTTCTGACGGACGAATTTATTAACAAGAAACTAGTTTATCAAGTTATAAATATTAACATCTGGTTGTTGTGTTCAATCGGATTATTTTTGTTGTGAATCCGTTTATCGCTATTTTTAAAACAAATTTCTATTTATGTTATCATCAAGCTTGGGGATTCGCATGCATTATCGACGGGGCGTGACGGCATAGCTATGTATATACAGTGACGTAATGTTTTAAATGTTCAACGGACATCTTGTGTTACTACGCGTTGTGTCGCGGCCGCGAAAAAGTAGTACCCCAAAGAATTTACCATCACAAACCCCACGAAACGTCAATAACACTGTTATTAATAAATTTCGCGTACGCTGAATTTACGCTCTGAACTAAACTCGAAACCCGCCCGAAATAAACTTCTGCAAAAATGTGGAACAAATTCTCATTTGCAGGTTATGGAGTGGTTTCAGTGGTTTGATTCAGCAGTGTACGTTTTGTTGTTTATGGTGGCCCATCCCAGTTCGCTGTGAATGTGCGTGCCGTTTCCATAAGAAATCTTATTACAATTTAATGGATAACGTCCACTTTTGATAAGGTAAGCACTCTTTTTTATCATTTTAAAGGATGCACGATTTTTATCGCGATATGAACAGTATGAATCCTTCGTGCGAAACATATACCTGTTCAGATTCAGGTAAATGCGAGCGCTTATAATAGAATGCGTGCATAAACGAGTTATTTTACGAATCCGTCATAACGCGAACGAAATTTGTGCTTTTTTCGATTACGATTATTAACATATTTTAATAGAATAGTTCGCGTTTAAATATCCGTGTTTACGTTTTTATTACACTTGTTATTGTTTATTTAATGAGCTGATGTAGGTGTGCACGTTAAGATTAGGCAAATAGGGTCGGTGGTGGGTGGCGGCTATGTTGCTAATAGTTGCCCTTATATTCATTGTTGCGTAAATACGGTTTCAGAAATCGACATATGATTTTTTTTCCTTCATGTGAACGTATAACGTTATTCGGCGTTGGAGTTTTAATTTTGACAGTTCTATTGTGCAGGTTAGGATTGATAACATTTAACACTGATTTCGTATGCATACGCATTTGAATGTGTAATTGAATGCAATAATTAAAGCATTTATCTTATCTAACAGTGATTTCATGAGTAATTTTAGCTAATTATGAAGGCTACTAAGTATTGAACGATAAATTCAATTCATACCCACAAAGTTATTTAGGTAACGTTTTACTTGCCTTTCGAAGAGTAAGTTACACGTAGTGCATTAGAAAAGATCTGCAGTAGAATGTGTCGTTGGTTCAATTTGCTCAATAACTGATGAAACGTAAAAATGAGAAACTGCTCAAAGTTATTTTTCTAAGGTACGTTTTCATTTAAATTGACATTGCTTGGGTTTTTTTACTTTATCAATGTACGATACATATATAAGAAACATTGTTTGTTCGAAGTAATCTTAATGTCTTTGCCAAAAATTGTGTGGGCTGGTCGCCAATATATTCGGCATTGTAACCGTTAATTTTAGACGATTTTAACGGTTTCTTTTTTAGCTTTCGGGTTAATTTTTGCCAGTTTTGTAATTTTAATATTTGAATATTTTGGAATTTATTTAAATTGATAATTTTGCACTTTTTCTGAATTACTACGCAATCACAAGGTCTGGTTCGACCGACCAAGTCGGTACTGTCCGGATTTGTAATTGTACTGGTCACGATGGCCGTTTCGCACTTATGTGCTCATCAGATCAACACACTTAGATTCACTGAAGCGACTTAGTGGCGCGAAGATGCGTTAATGCTAACAAGCAAACATGCCATTCATTTTCTTTGTTTAGGTTTTTAACATATTTTTAAATTTTCAACTATATCGATTGTTTTTAGAATTCGATTTCTTAATTAATTTTTACATTTTTTCTTTTTTTCTTTTTTTAATTTAACTATTTCTTAGATTTTTATGATATACCAATTTTTACGATTTATAGCGATTTTTTCAATCTTTTATTTTTTAGATTTTTCGTTGCAACGATTTTCGCGGCATTTAATTCAAAACGATTTTAATGATTTTTTAAGTTTAGATTTTTTAATTTTTTTCACGATTTACGAATATTTTAGATTTTTAATGATTTTTGCGATGATTCGTTTTTTCCATTACACTTTTTAAGAATTTCATTGATTTTTTCCATTTTTACATTTATTTTCGATGTTCTACAATTTATAACGATTTTATTTTTTTACGAATTACAATAATTTTTAAATTTTTTCGATTCGTTATAATTTTCATCATAGTTTATGATTTTTAATGATTTTATATTTTTTCTTCCTGTTTTTTTAATTTAACGATTTCTTAGATTTTTATTATATATATAAATGTGCCGCACTTATGCAATGCTGTTATGCTAGTAGAGGGAGAATAACATAACCTCAATAACTTTTGTTGATGACGTTTGGTTAAGGAGTGGAGAGGAATATTGCCATTCCCCATTTATTAACTGTCCCGATCGAAAATATGCCTCCATAATAAAAACATTTTCTTGCAAAGTGTACATTTTATGTTGTATTAACAAATTTAATTAAAAATTTGAACTGAACTAGTTTACACTTTAATGACAGGTGAAAGTTGACAATGAATGAATGACAGCTATAGATAATGCAATACAAATAACAATATAGCGGAACATGAAAATTTACATGCAAGAAAATTTCACAGGTAACTAGATGTAATTCTTTTTCTGACACTCTGTAGTAGAATTTTTTGTTTATCCTTTGCAGCGATTTTTGCGACATTTAGATTTACAACAATTTTTAATGATTTTTAACTTTTTTTTACTACGTTATGATTATTTTAGATTTTAATGATTTTACCCACTTTCAATTTTGTTCTACAACTTGTAAGGATTCGATTTAATTTTTACGAATTTCATTGGTTTTTTTTTGATTTTTGACATTTTCGATTTTTTTTACAAATTTTACAAATTGCAATGATTTTTCTATTTTTGTAATTTTCTACGCATTTTTTCGATTTTTAATGATTTTCGGATTTTGTGACTTTTTCGATTACAACGTTTTTTTCGACATTTTCGATTTTTAGGCTCTCCACAATTTTTAAAGATTTGCAGTATTCCACATATCGGAAATTTTACACGAATTTCACGCTTTTCCATATTTTGCCATTCTTTTGATTTTATGAAAATTTTTGTATTTTCAATTGTTTTTTTACAATTTTGATATTATTTGAATTTTAAACAATTTATCTACAAGAAAAGTTTTTTTGAACTTTTTGGACAATTTTGGATTATTTATGCATTTTTCACAATATTCAAAAAGTAGATTTTTGACGTAGGTACGTGTTTTTTTAATTTTTTTTCCCTTTTTGTATTATTTAGATGTTTTTGAATTTTAGACAATTTTTATGTTTATATTTGACGTTTATCGCACTTATTTAATTTTTGTATTTTCAATTGTTTTTTTTCACAATTTTGACTTTTTTAATTTTAGATAATACTAATTTGATATTTTTAGACAATATTTACAGTTTTAATAAAATAATATCTCCTCGTTTTAGACTTTTTAGATGTTTTTCGCAATTTTTGTATTTTTCTATATATATATTATATATATTTCGCAATTTCAGACCATTTTTGATTTTTTCGGCAATTTTTGATATGCGTTTTAAATATTTTTGAATATATTTTAAGTTTTTTGACATTTTTACAATTTTATTTATCTTTAAAATTTCGTAGTTTTAAACTACATATTTAAAGTTTTTCACAATTTTGATATTTTTTAGATTTTTTTCCAAATTTTGCATTTTGTACGAAAATTAATATTTCGTAAAAAAATTGACGTTTATCGCACTTTTGAAGTTTTGAATTTTCAATTGTTTTTTTCACATTTTTGACATTTCTTTTTAATTAAACAGATGTTGCTCATACAACTTATGGTTATAGTGCTCGTGAATCGGAACATATTTATGTTAAAACATAAAACAAACCTTGCGCTAAACGATTTTGTAATATTAATGAGATGCGGGTCTACCTTTTACTTTTTTATGAATAGTCGTTGACTGCGTTTTCAGATATACGGTGCATGCAAAACTCCACGATTGCATCATAGACGTTCTTCACATCGTTGCGTATACAAGAAAGGCAAACTGTAATTAGGTAACCCCAAGTAAATCGATGTATAACGAATTTAAATTGCAGTAGATCTGCGGTTACGTTTAATTATTACTAGAAAATGTATGACTTCACATCTGATGTCACCTATTGTAGATTAGTATAAATAGGTCTCGTTTAGTAAGAGAAACGTGACGTAATTATAGGCGATGTGTATTTTCAGAATAAACCCTGACCGTGACTTATGACTTATAACGTGATTAAGATTATATGTAGGGTGTTAAAAATATTGAGCATTCGAATTGTGCGAATGGAACTGCTTAAACTATATAATTTAATTTTTACAATTTGGCGTAGTAGTAAAACAATAAATAATCGTGTAAGTGAATTAGGTTAATGGAAAACCAGTTCATAGTGAGATAAAACGTCTAATAAATCTTTCACGACAACTGTAGTAAAATAATCCACTCAGTCTCCGTGTATTTATTATTGCACCGTAGAAATTCGATTAACCGATTTCTTACGCCGATTAATGGATTCATGAAAGTATCAAAACTTGCAAGAAAAAAACACTATATGATACTATTTTATTTCTTGACTCGAAATACATATATCCAGTAATTTTGTTAAAATTTGCGATCAACGATGGATTTGTCCACCGTTAAATTAATAAATAGATAAAGTAGCAACTTATCTAGTGTCTAAAGTTGCAGATGTGTGTCGACATCGACCAGTGTAAGTTTATAAAAACTTGTTATTTCCTGAAGTCCATTAAGCGATAAAGTTAGACGTGAAAAGATCAGATGATGAATTCCTGCTGGCCGCGTCCAAATTTAGCCCAGATCGCCCGTGAACTAACATCAACAAATATCGTGGTGCTCGAGCAAGACCGACTCGCGGTTAAATTTGCGTTAAGTTTGTTTTGGTAAGCGAACGTGCCGAGGTTCCAGTTTGTTTTCGATGCTTTTCGGTCCGCGTCTGAAAATATTTGTCCCGGATGGTTTCGGCAGTGATTTTACTTGGACGTGGCTGCGGGCAGATAACAAATAATTCGATTATTTAGCTGTAAGTAAAAACTTGGTCAAGTTGAGTTACATTCTTCAATCTTAAAAGGATGTGAATATATTAGCGCAGCAAATGATTCGTGAGATAAGTTGTGAAGCAGAGATCCGTCTTATTGATACAAAACGGTTTTTGTATATCGAATACGATTTTTTTTTTGCTACGACAAACCGCAAACTGCTATTTAGTTTCACGTGTACAAAGTGGCGTTTATTTTCTGAGCTAAGAGGAAACTACAAGGATTATTTAATAGAAACACGTTTGGATGCGAGGCGCGAGTTGATCGTGATGATAATTACATGCAGTATTTTTTGGAGATGAGCGGAAATTGCATTTATTATAGAAACTCCGTCAAAAGTTATGCGCGTTGCTATTGAAGGATAACGAAGGACATCAAATTATAATTAATTCATAACAATTAGTATTAACGTTAACACGCTACATATGCGTTTTTATAAATGAAATGATGCCGGAGATATTCACAACAAAACGTATTAATTGATTCACTTGACATGTCAAGTTTTTCTTCAATGTCATTGTAAATAAATTTTGTTTTAAAACTATCAGTAATTTCTGTGATTTTTGTAACATAAATTTCAATATAAATATAATTTTCTATTGTTTTTTTCTTAAATTGAAACTTTTTGGTCAATTGTTAAGAACAAATATGCACAAAAAGTTACCCATCATAACATAACCAGAAATGCGCATTTTATCACGAACGTAAAAATATAAAAAGAAATAAAATTTAAAACACTTAAAATACAAAAATGATTACACGAAATTTTAAATTGTAAAGGTAATAAAAAATCAAAAATATTACAAAAATGCGAGAAATGAAAAAGCTCAAAATTTGGAAAAATTTTCAATATAAAGGAAAAATCAAAAAATTAAAGGAAAACGAATGTAATTGAAAATGTAAATAAAGCTAATTCTTACAGAACGTCAACAAATAAATAATTAAAATGTGATTTGGCGCAAACCTGACAAATGTGTAATTGCAAAAAATACCCTCAAATGCAAATTCGAAAAATATGAGACAATGAAGAGAAACCATAAAAAGATATTCGACAAATCGAAAAATTAAAACAGCATCAAAAAATGTAAAAACGGTCAAAATTATGAAAAAACAAAAATTAAAAGAAAACATTTCAAAACCAACCAAAAAATATATATTCATACAAGACGGAATAAAATTGAAAATGTCAAAATTTGAATGAAAATTCAAAATTCAAAATGCTCAATTTTTCGAAAATCTAAAAGCAATTCAATAATAACATATTGTCAAAAAATATGAAAATGTCAAAATTGCAAAAAGACTTAAGATTGCAAGAAAATTAAAAAAGATGCAAATATGGTAAATCAAAAAAAAAAAAAAAATCTGCATTGATCCGCACTGAACTTTCTTATACTACATTTTCGAGAAAACTTTTCAAATAAAAGTTGTTTAAAATATCGATATATTTAACTTTTGTGAGAATATTTATTTCGACAACTCGTACCGTTTTGGAGATACGGAAAATGGCGATAAGAGTAAACCATCACTTCAGGTTGAGATATTGCATTAAAAGACAATTTACAAAAACAGTTCAAAAAATATTATGAACAAATATTTGGAAAAATTGATTCAGGTAAAAAAATGTCAAATTCGAACGGAAAAGTCCAAAAATTAAATAGTGAAAATGCATATAAAATTTTTGGAATTGTAACGACGTTACAATACTAAACTCCACCCAACTCAACCCAACCCAACCCAATCTATTATAAAATCATTTCACATTGGCTAACTGTCTTTCAGTAACTAACGCGTTCTTAGAAAATATTGCATCGAAGGTATCCTGCGATATATCCTACAGATTATTTACGAATATTTATTGTACTTGCAGAAGGTCTAGTACTAAATTTAACGGAAAACTTTCTGCAAACTAAAAGTACTGAAAATGTTGAGGTTTTTGATTTTTGCTGATTTTTGCATTTTTTAAATTAATGGTTTGTGAATTTGAGTTGAGTTGGGCTGTTGGTTTTGGTTGGTGGGGTCGGTCTAACCCAACCTATAGTTTTCCAAAATTCACAAACCCCAAAAAATTTGAAAATTCAAGAATCAAAAAAGCAACATTTTCATGTCGAAAATTTTATTGTCAAAAATGTTTGTTTAAAAACTACTTTGAATTTTTAAAATGTTTTAATTTTATATATTTTTAAAAGTTTTGAAAATGATTTTGTTTTGCATTTTTGTCATTTTTCCTAGTTCGCCCGAATCCAAAAATGATAAAAGATTGAGGAGAAATTAAGTTAATTTTCAAAAATTGGTTAAATAAATAAAATTTAATGATTTTCTAAAATTCAAAAAAAATATTTTGCAAACTGTCAATTTTGGTTGCAAATATTTTTCGCATTTTTATTAACCAACTTTCATTAGTTGGAAAGTCCTAAGAATTTTTACCACAAAAACTCGTTCTTTACTGCAAACAGTAATTTACAATCGGTCACAATTACCAATTTTGTTGGCAGATTAAAAATCATATAAAATCGCAAAGTTTAAAATTTAAAAATAAAAATATCATCTTTGATCATATTATTGGTTTCACTTAAGATCGAGTTTGATAATGGATAGGAATATAAGATATGAAAATATATCCATATTCTATCCTAATGCGAACTTTTTACTCACATGTTATATGTACAGCGGGGTGTAGAATGTTAACGATATTTTTATCCTGCGAGTTGAAATATTTGACATTGACGTTAGAATTAATGAATGCTTAAGAGATTCGATTAAGAGAAGATTTTGCATTGGCATAGCTGGGATGCGGACTGTCACATAGGCTATAACAAATGGTCCACCATGTTGAAACAAAATGTTGGCATTCTGTCTGTCTGAAATTTTGCACCGTCAAAGCTGGAACAATGGACTACTCATTCATGAAAAACATAATAATCATATCACATAGTTTTGTATATTATAGTTCACTTGACATACTAGATGAATATGCGGTGTAAGTATTTGTATTTCAATGTATTTACGAAATACTGTGTTGCCAGATTGTGAAACGAAGTGTAATCCAGTAACTGATTAACTTAATCTAAACGTACAGTTGTATCTATAATGTAGTAATTGTTTTGGTTGTCAAAAAATCGCAACGTTTGTAGATGCGCATTGTTATAAACAATACTTTATGGTGATGGTTTTAATTACAATGAGAGTAAAATTAACGAACTTTAGTTAGAATAAAATTGAAGAGAAACTTCATAATTTTTAATGAATTTGGTTTTTGAATTTTTTATAGCGATATTATGTATATATAGCAAAAATATTGTTACCGGTGAAGTATTTGCAAAAAATCTTTTATTGTGGGCATTTGAAGTGATTGAAGTATGGTGATATATAAAACTGGATTTTTTATTTATATAACCTACATCTGTAGCTAGTCAAGTATCTAATTAGTTCTAATCTACAATTTCCTTTGATTGACTAAATCACAGAAGAACTAAAAGAGAATGGAGCAAGTTTACGTTGTACAATCGCTATAAATTGTATTCAGAACTTACACCGATTTTAAGCACAGTGACAAGTGTTTTTATTTAATAAAAACGTTATAAAATATAATCGCGCAAAATGTACGTGCGTTCCCTTAACGAACAAAATTAAGAAAGTAATAAAACAAAATCGACAATATGTCTTATAATACCAAAAACAATGATAATAGCAGGGGAGGATAGAAAACATCGAATAACAATCCGGGGAAATCGAACAAGTTGAAAACTTCAAATATTTGGGATCAATAATCGAAGTAATGGAAGACTAGATAAAGAAATAAATGAGATGATACAAAGGACGGGAAAATTATTTAACATGATGAAGAACAGCGTTCTTGGAAAGCAGGAAATACCAAAGGAGATACAAATGGACATAGTGGAGAAAGTTGCGAAACATGGACAATGACAGATAAACAAAAGACGAGAATAAACGCGAAATGAAATTTCTAAGAAAAACAGAATAAAACCAAGACGGACAGGATACGAAATGAATAGAATAAATAAGGTGGTTAGGAGCCGAATGAATGAAGATGTTAAGGAGGAAGTGGGGAAGTAGGGAAGAAATGAATCAAGTGGAATAGAATCAAGACAATAACACATGACAGGAAGAAGTGGAGACGAATATATAAAACAAAATAAGTAGAAGTAAAAAATGTCATACATATATAATAAATAAATAGATATGCTTTTGCAACAAATTGCATGTTTACTATGAAATAGCACCCCATACATTTTTACAACTTTGTTCAAATGCACTACTATCTTAAAGTAATAAATAAATAAGGTATTATTTAATTTGAAATGGTTATGTGTTATATTTTTAGACATATTAATTTAATTAACGTTAACAAACGTTACATTTTTAATTAAAACATGCTCGGCCTATTTTTATTCATTACTGGAGGCTGTCAAATTATTTTTCCCCAATCCACCTCATTTATGCACAAGTGTTTGTTCTCTTTGACGTAGCCCCGCAGCGGTGAAAAATCAAAGGAACGTAAAGGCGGCCACATATACGAAATTAATATTTTTACAGCAGTACTTTCAAAGTTAACGCATTGGATGTTATTAAATTTAAATGCCCACCTACTATTTATTTTCAATATTTAAAATTGTTGTTCGCACTTGAACCCAATAATCAAAATGTGTGAAAATATACGGGATGCTCCATTAATAAGTTGTTATTGCGAATGACTCCAAAACGGAAGTTTCGATTGTTTTTGTGTTTTCAGTATGTTAAACAGCTATAAATCATTGCTAATTTAAGTAACTTCGTATATTCGATAAAGTAAGAGTTAGCCACGGTGGGTATTTAACAAACAAAATAAATATGCTGTACAGACACACGTTGTTCAGTGGTTAATATTTTAGATAAAGCAGTGAAAGCAAACACCTTTGGTATTTAAACTTTTTTAAGTTTAATACTAACTAAGCAATTGATGTAATGTTACGGGTAAGGTTTTGTCGCACTATAATGCAAGATAATTCAATGACTAGTTATATACTCAGTGACATATAAACTGCACCACCTAGAAGGGATGGGAATTTTTGGACCACATTTGGCAGAAACATTGGACTAGTCTAAGGTAACAATTGATTAAAATTTGATAAAGAAAACACTTCATCTTTTTGATTTTTCTTTAATAATGTGTTGGTCCGCCCCTATTTCTGATGCACTCATTGACCCGCCTTGGCATTGATTCCAGCAGGTGATCAATGTCTTCTTGGGGTATGGCATCCCAAGCAGCCTGTACTTCATGCTAGAGCTTCTATTGTCAACGGTGGGTTCGGTAGATTCCTTAATCTTCTACCCATCGTGTCCCACACGTGCTCAATGGGCGACAAATCGGGAGATATTGGCGGCCAAGGCAAAAGATTAACATTGGCCTCTTCAAAGAAGTCAAGAGAAACTCTTGCTACCTGAGGTCGTGCATTATCTTGCTGGAAACGTGGGTCTTCCAGCCCTCGAAGATATGGAAGAACATGTGGTTCTACCACTTCGTCAATGTAGCGTCGGGCGGTTATACTGCCCCGAATGAAGAGCAAGGGTGACCTACTGCCGTAAGCAATAGCACCCCACACCATCAACCCCACAATTCGGTGAGCATGCCTCGCAATCGAAAAATCAGGAAGGATTGCGCCTTTCTCCACGTCTTCGTCTAACAGTCATCCGACCATCATGCATTCCTAAATAAAATCGCGATTCGTCATTAAAGACAACTCGATGCCACTCCAAGTTCCATTGAAGTCTTTCCGTGCAGCAGGCCAAACGTTCCTGGCGATGTTGGGCAGTGAGGGGTAGCACAAGATGTGGGCGGTAAGACAGAAAGCCAAAGGTTCTTATTCGACGATAAACTGTTCGCAAGCCTATCGGACGACCTTGTTCACCTAACCATTGATCAGCTATTCATCTAGTTGTAGAGAATCGGTCTCGCAAGGCCATTAGTCTTAAGCGGCGATCTTGACGTTCATTGGTTCGTCTTTGAGCCCCAGTGCCTGTTCTCCGACGTTCAACCCCATGTTCAGACCACGCTTGATAAACACGCATTATTGTTGAGTGGTGCCGTCCCAAACGGTTGCCGATTTCTCTAAACGAAAAGCCTGCTTCTCGTAAACCAACAATCCGCCCTTGGTCAAAGTCACTCAACTGCTGGTAAACTTGAGGTCTCCTCCTCTAGGCATCATTAAACACTTGAAACACTTTAAACTAAAGGACGGGATCCGAAAAAGTGGAACAAATTCAAAAAATGACTCGATAATTGCTTGTCTATCACCACCTGTAAAAAATGACACAAACGTCAAAATTTCCCATGACTACTTGATGATTGGGTTTCAAATTTTAATCCACTATTTCCCTGGACTAGTCCACTATTCCTGCCAAATTTGGTCCAAAAATTCCCACCCCTTCTAGGTGGTGCAGTTTATATGTCACTGAGTATATTTATCTGAAAATTATAACGTTGCATTGTTGCACCAAAGAGGCACTAAACTACTTTTAAATTACCGCTATTAATTACCATGAATAATTATTAATGTTTCTATTAACGATTTTGTTTAATTTACGCAGTAAAATATATGACTACCTATATTGCAATGAGTAACGTTTCTCGTAGACTGACATAACGTTTATGCATGCCTTAATATTATAAACACAAATATTTATAGCGTATGATCAGATTCTTGCACGTATCAAGGTAAACGTGTGCACGCATCGTGAAAGTATCGAGGTGCAAATAGATGTCTTTGAGCAAGCGTTCGCCTGGCAAAAACACTGCGTTCTCTATTAATCAACTTACGAAAGGCTATTATATCAAGTGCTGCATGCGTAGCATGTGGGAATTTTTAAAGTAAAATATCACACAGGTAAATTATTATGTAACTGGGCTGTTTCGGCATTGACGCCAGTTCCGCCCGGAGCGCGCAGGCATTCCAACTATTTACTCATCCCGGATAATCATAATATTACTAATAAATTTTAGTACAAACAAGAACTGGTATTACATGACACGTAAAAGTCAATACACTGGTTACGTTGTAACGATATCGCCATCTACAATTAAAAGCGCTTTATTTACTATTGTAATTACACCTATTGTAGTGTAATGGTATTTGAATGACTCACGTAATGTAAATGCTATTACGGTAAAATGCGATTTTTACATAAGTCGTAGATCGCCGATGTGATAACCGACACTGGTGCGGAAATTGGGTGTAACGTATAGGGAAAGGCGCGTCTTGTTTGTAGACCTTTTTTTGAAATTGGATCGTTAAACATGGGTTAATTGATGAAAGAAATATGGTCGTCATTTTTACGAGGAGAGATCGGTATTTACAGTCCATAATACAGAAAGAAACAAATTGAACAAATATCAAATGTTTATTTTTCTACATCATCTCCCTGAACGTCGATACATTTGGTGCTCCAAACCTTTGCTTCCTTTAGAAAAAAATTCTTTCGGTTGCTCTTCCAACTAGTCGTTTACGGCCGTCATCACTTCATTATCGTCGTAATATCTGGTCCCCGGAAGATATTCTTTTAATTTTGGAATTAAAAAGAAATCGCCTGGAGCCAAGTCTGGTGAATATGCGGGATGTTCAAACAATTCAAATTCTGTGTTCAGAATAGCGCTCATGGCAACATGGCTTTTGTGGACAGGAGCTTTGATGAAACAGAATTCCTTTGCTCAATTTTCCCTGTCTTTTTTCCTTCATCAAAATTCCGTCCGCGTCCCAACAAATTGTGGCCATAACTTTACCAGCTGATGGCAGAACACGAAATTTGCGGGGAGGTGGAGAACCTCGGCAATGCCACTCCATACTTTGTTGCTTCGGCTCAGGATCGAAGTGGTGAACCCACGTTTCATCAACAGTGACGAGAAAGAAATTCATACGGATCTGCTTTAAACTTTGCCAAACTGGCTTCAGAATGCAATACTCTAGAATGTTTCTGATCAGGTGTCAACATTCGTGGGACCCAACGTGTAGACAACTTTTTTACCCCCGAAATATTTGTTAAAATATTTTCTATAGTAATATAAGAAAAAAATCGTAATTTCAGCCATGGTCAGTCGTCTATCTGTCATTACGATATCGTGTATACGCTTAACATTTTCATGCGTAGTGATAGTCATTGGTCGCACGTTCACATGTTTGTCTTCCCAGTTTAAATTCTCGAGACATATTTTTCACCATTTGGTAAGAAACAGCACCCTCACCTAATACACATCATGCCTTCATGAATTTCTTTTGGCGACAACCCTTTCTTTTGCAAGTGTTTTATAACTTCTGGAACCTCTGATTTTTCAATTTTTAGAATTTCTCTGAACTTGTCTACTTAAATTCTAAATTATTTGAACATGTAACAAATGACAAAACTACAATTGAACCAACGTAACAACAAATGTCAGGGACGCTTAAATAATGGTCTCCCCTCGTATCTAGCATATGTGAGCTTCCTTTTTTTTGTTTATTATTTTCTCACTGATTTGCCTTAATATGAAGATTAGGTCATATATTTTTTCTTCTAAATCCACATTGAGTGTCTTCAGTCGTATTTTCCACTTTGTCTTTTATGCTTTTTTCCTGTATTCTAGCGATTATCTTCCCTGTTATACTAGTTAAGGTTATTCCTCTGTAGTTATTGCGGTTCCTCTTGTCGCCTTTCTTGTATATGGAAATTGCTACTCCCTTATTCTATTCTTCTGGGATTATTGTTGTTATCGTTATATCCTTTATTATGTCGGTTAGTTGTTTTCTCCCTTCCATCCCCATATATTTAATCATTTCTGACGATATGTTATTATTCCCGGCGTCTTCCCCATCTTCGATTTACTTATAGCTTCTGTTACTTCAAATACAAATGAACCAGAGGAAAACCCAGCAGGATACGCACACTTCCCATATATTGCTGGAGTTACGAACAGGCTGAGGACATATAGTACAGTTAAGAAAATAAAAGAACTGCTTCCGTCCAGCAAGGACTCGCTACCCATGTTACGAGTCAAAGAAATATACGAACTTCAAGGCCAGTCTGGAAAATATGTTATTGGACAAACGGGGCGCAGGATACAGTGCAGAGTCAAGGAGCATCGAAGAGATGTCGAGCAGGGAAATTCCTGAATACCATAATCGACTACGACGAAGTGAAGATACTCGCCAGAAACCATCACTACTACCCGCGGATAGTGAGGGAATCCTTGAAATAATGAAGAACCTGAATAATTTCAACCGAGAAGGTGGATATAGACTAAGTGAGAAGCAAAAACCACAAAAGACGCAGCCAGGACCACCAAGGACGAATCTAGGAGGAGCATCGGACACGGATCAGCAGACGATACGCAGCAGCGAGTGGGTATACAACGAGGAGCAGAAGACATCAACATCAGTTTTAGAAACCTTCTGAAGAATCTGACAGTATGATAAGCGAAATGTCAACTTTAGAAGATACATGATTATTGAATATTTTTGTGTATGGGCGCCACAGTAATTTTTGCTGCTATTGACAAACCATAATGACCCCCAACGACGAAAGGAGAATGGTTGTTGAATTTTATTTATTTATAAGATTTTAAATTGTATGCATTTTAGTGATTTCAGAGATTTTTACTCTTAGTACATCTCGGTCTTTTTATTGTACCTCGACACACCAGTAGCTATCATTGAAAATAAAATAAAAAAAGATCGAAGCACAGAACAGATCGTCGAATATAATTAGAATATCGTATTCGAGTAAATAATATACGTCCAGGAAGAAATTGAACGATGCAAGTTTAACGACAGTAAAAAGAGACAGGTGATATTTCCGACGTGGATGCAGTTGTGGCGTACGATAGTCTCGAAACGTTAGTAAATTAGTTTTGTGAAATGTCGGGTCATTGGAATTTTATTTCGGAATTAAATTCCACAATAATGATCGCATCTTTAAATTGTATGATCGTCGACTCCGATAAGGTTTTCCTCGTTGATAAACAAATGTTGAAGTGTTTATGACATCTGTAAACGGCCGTGGCCGCACACCAACACGTTCTGTAATTAGGTTCAACCTGTTGAGGTCCCACACCAGGGTCTTCAAATAAATAAATAATACATGATGGGATATGAATGGGAATAAACCGTTCGATATGTCAAGGCGTGTTGCAAATTAGAATATTGCAAACGGAGGAATGTAAAACTCGACATTAAAATATAAAATGCATATTTAATTATATTTAAAATTTTTATTATGAACAAAAAAATATATAAAGTATGGCACCTTGAAGATAATAAATTGCCGGATGTACATTCTGCTATATTATATGCTAAGTCTACGCATTTCACGATGTTTTTTTGCGTACAGCGATGTGCAAAAGATGATCAATTCTATTGTTAACTTGATCTTTATTGCAGGCTTTATTCCCGACGGCTGCGAATTATTTGCAAGTCTGAATAGTACGAACTTAGTCGATAAAGACCATTGTAATTATGTAAGCAGTAAGAGCGTGTGGGCATTCACGTCTAGATGGCGGTAATACTCATACACATACCCTTGTTACTATTTTTATAGTTTAATAAAAATTTTACTACTATGATTTTATCATATACGTCTTCAAAGCGGGATTTAATATTTTGCAATAAAACGCTGATTTTATCTGTTTCCATGTATACAGCGCGTTTTAACTGATTCCATTATGAGAGCCATAAACATGTTATAAAAGTACAAGGAAATGCTCATTAAAATATTACATTACGTGCCAAATTAGGTACCTCCAGTTCACAGTATATTTGGACTGGAGTATTTTTCAGAGTGGTAAATGATAATTGAGGTTCCGGATGCAATAACGCGCGAAGCTGGAAATAAGTATTGTCAAACCGATCGATATTTTGGGGAATTTTTTTTTTCGGAAAATGGATTAAACAAAAATACTATCTTGTGTAACTTTCCGCATCTTTTTTATCCGAACTATTTTTTGATCCGTCAATTAATTTGTCCAGAAAAATTAAAATAGTGAAATTTTTTCGTTCGACAATTCAATTAATTTCAATGCTTTTTAAAACTCGAATCGCGAAATCTCGGGAACTATTCGACCAAACTAGTTGAAATTTTTAATGGAACACTGTGACACTTCACTCTCGCGAATAAAGTTATTGCAATCGTCGAAATAATCATTTGTTGGATAATAATCAATAAATAATCAGTTGCGCTATGAAACCATGTTCTTTTTTTTTCGACTAGCGAGGAAGTTTTTCGATATTGGTCTTGCGGCATTCTCTTTGCGATATGATTGTTCCTTAGACGTAAATTTTGATGTATCACTTGGCGTGATAAGTTTAAAACCTGGAAAGTTGTTGCTTTGTAAACAAAAGGTTCGTTTACCGCGCACGACGCGTCAAGCGCTTCCGATCCATTCGTTGTATTCTTGCAAGCATAGATTAATGCCCAAATTACTTAAGTGTTTATGTGATAATCGTGATTGAAGTATACAGTTATTCTTCTATGCAAATACGCAATCAAACATACAGCGCATATGAATGAAAAAATTGCAATACGATTACCGGCTGTAAACAAAAGATAATTTTGGTCACACTCGCGATCGTATAAGGAAAAGTCGAATAATTATTATTGTTTTTATAGACATTTTTTCTAACAACGAAAGAAATACAATGAATAGTATTAACTTGTAATTATTACATCACTAAAAGATTAAAAACATTTATCATTTGGGATGAAAAATTGCTCGAGCACATTGAAACTGAAAGAGATTATATAGATTTGGTACAAAGTGCTCGAAATCCTCCATTTACTACTGTAGAACAGAAAGACTGCAAGGTGAAAGATCTTGAATCTTTAATTTAAAAAAAAATACAAAGTTCCGAAAGGACTTAAGATCAGTAAAGCAGTTAAAATTCAGTATTTTGCTAATGGTCAAATTAATGTTTTCTACGATTATGATAGCGAACCAATTACCTATAAAATAGAGACGATAGTGTCATTTGACGATATTGTAAATGCTGCAGAAGCTAAACAAATAGGGATTTCACAAGAAAAAATTAAAGATTTAAATGCACTGCTACGATATTTGACTCCAGGAGGTAGACATTATTTTACATCATATGTAGATAATATGCGTGTTAGAGTAAAGACGGCGACCAAAAGTAGTGAAGATAAAAAATCTAACAAGCAGGAATGAAAGTAGAAGAAACAAAAGAATCTGCTCCCTAATGATAGATGTTTTTAATATTTTAGTGATGTAATAATTACAAGTTAATACTATTGATTGTATTTCTTTCGTTGTTAGAAAAAATGTCTATAAAAACAATAATAATTATTCGACTTTTCCTTATACGATCGCGAGTGTGACCAAAATTATCTTTTGTTTACAGCCGGTAATCGTATTGCAATTTTTACATTCATATGCGCTGTATGTTTGATTGCGTACTTGCATAGAAGAATAACTGTATGCTTCAATCACGATTATCACATAAACACTTAAGTAATTTGGGCATTAATCTATGCTTGCAAGAATACAACGCAGTAAAGTAGCGCGAATGGATCGGAAGCGCTTGGCGCGTCGTGCGCGGTAAACGAACCTTTTGTTTACAAAGCTACAACTTTCCAGGTTTTAAACTTATCACGCCAAGTGATACATCAAAATTTACGTTACAGTCTAAGGAACAATGATATCGCAGAGCGAATGCCGCAAGACCAATAGCGAAAAGCTTCCTTGCTAGTCGAAAAAAAAGAGAACATGGTTTCATAGCTCAACTGATTATTTATTGAATATTATCCAACAAATGATTATTTCGACGATTGCAATAACTTTATTCGCGACAGTGAAGTGTCATAGTGTCCCATTAAAAATTTCAACTAGTTTGGTGGAACAGTTCCCGAGATTTCGCGATTCGAGTTTTAAAAAGCATTGAAATTAATTGAATTGTCGAACGAAAAAATTTCACTATTTTATTTTTTTCTGGACAAATTAATTGACGGATCAAAAAATAGTTCGGGTAAAAAAGATGCGGAAAGTTACACAAGATAGTATTTTTGTTTAATCCATTTTCCGAAAAAAACATTTCCCCAATATATCGATCGGTCGGACAATACTTATTTCCAGGTTCGCGGGCTCCGCGCGTTATTGCATCCGGGACCTCAATTGTATTATTTGTTCGTTTTAATCGCGTATTCTAATCTTATATTACCTTATATTTTGTACTATAAATATTACCTTATAGATGCAATATAGAATAATTCGAATAATGTTATTTGATTACTTCTGGGAGCCATTGATTGTGAAACCACGATTATGAGTGTAACACTAATGATATCATTCTATGAATCATTAAATTGCAGATATTAAGGTTAATTCGGTTTTGTATGCTTATCTACATTCTTCTTGGTTAATTACACATTTTGGTTTGAAGATTAAATTGTTGCATTTAATATGAAAGAAAAATTTTAAAATGAATGAATAGTAAAATTAAATTAAAAAAAAATCATATGCATGTTGCATTTGTATTTGACACGAGTTGATTTAGTCGTCTTAAAGTTTATTGAAGTTTATACTTTCGCCGTTAGTGATTGTAACATTTGTAATTTTATCGCTAATAAAGCAGTATCGAAAACACATTTTGTTACATTTATATCGTCGCTGTAGGCCATAAACCTTGCAATTGTTTACTTTTAAAGTGCAAAATACTGCGATAAGATATAACAAACTATAACGAAGTCAGCTTTAAAACTGATTGTAATAAAACAAACAAAGCAAACGTTGATCAATTAGGCATTTCGCAAGAATGTGCACATTATTTTTGGAACGTAAAATATAGCTCTTTGTCAGTTGCAATGGATTGAAAATTTGCAGTCGATTACAATAAAAAAAAATAAGTTTGCTCTGGTAAAACATATATTCCAGTTCAAATTACGATTTGTACATCTTGTTTTTAATTTGACGAAAATCTTGATTAACGTATCTAAACGTGTGTTATGGACGAAAGTAAATCGATGATTGAAAACGATGCATAAAATTGGATCTAAAATGAAAATAATATAAAATGCCCAATGCGGAATAATTGGAAACGTCAATTGCACCCTTAATAAGTGGCGCCTAATAATAATTGTTTTCACCTTCACATAGTCCCACGTAAGTCAAATATTTATTTACGTTACCACCTGTCTCTCGATGCCTACGAACCGATACAAATTATACAACAAGCAACATAAAAAGGCAAACGCAATTAGTGATTATGAATAACGCACGTAATTAGTATTAACGTATCGGGTGCTCCAGCTCCCTTGCTTAAGCACCGTTTGGATTGTGCCCATATATTCTTTATCCGACCCTCCATTGCTCCTCCATCAGTGGTATTCGTATACACCTAAGCGTAAGTGGGTAACGTCACTTGGAATAGCCAATCCATATAGTAAAGTCTCATCCGATGTACTTCTGTGCCCGCGCCCATTACCTATCTGAAACAAATAGAATGGACCACTGGACTCACTGACCTAGGTCGAGCGATCACGCCATTGCGTCTAACAACGACAACAACGCATTCGGTCTGCCCACCTATGGTATTTACTTACTCACCTGTAACGTTTCTCAAAGCAGTTGCCATTAATACTTCTATCATCACCCAATAATATTAATCACTTTTCCACCAATGACTATAATACTCATATCACAACTATTGCGCAAACACTCGCCCCTTGCCTGGCGAACATGCACGCCACTATAGGAGCGTACATGACCGTCGTTTGGGGTGGTTCGTTCTGAACTATTTTCGCAAACAACCCGATCGCTCAACCTGGCAAATGTGAATTAGAAAGCACTTAACAAACCAATACAAAGTTTTCATAAATATTTACTGAGCTAAACCTTGATATTAATTTATTAATATTTGATATTGCATGGTACACGTCTGTGTCAAATAAAACACAACGGTAACGCATGGTAATTCAATTTTGGAATTCTACAGTCGCGAAGAAACGTTTTAACACTAGCCATAGCGTTTATATTGTACTAAGCCAGTGAGTAGTGATTGTCGCCTAAATAGTGGCCCTTCTCGTGCTTAATACACGGATAACCCTTTCACTCCATATCACGATACCTCGTTTGAATAGCAAAGCTTTGGGACAGTGACTGTACATGTTGCATGCAATACTTACTGGCGGCTAATTAAATAATTCAAACCGGGGGGGTTTCTTACTACATACATTTTGACGATTCTTTGAATTCATGTAGCGAAAGTTGTTAAAAATGTGAAAATAGAACTTTTACGTTTGAAATACTACCAAAGAATTCGTTCGACCGTTCATTGCTAAGTTTTTTTGTGGACGGTATACTTTCCAGTGGGACGTGCGATACCGTGGTTCGTCCACTGTATTCGATCAGGTAGCTTTCGGTTTGCGTTACTGAATGCGAGTCCACTCAACTTAAATGAAATAAATATTTACAAATAATGTATATGTAAGTAAAACACTTGTGTAGATGAGTTGAAATAATTATTTTAGTAGTTTTCATGTTTTTTTAAGATTGCAGTTATAAATGTTGTTGATGAATACTTGGCAGAATCTGTTATTTAACTGTTGCCGTATTTCGAAATCATTTATTGCTTTGCGAAAATACCCAACTTTTAACCTTTAAAACATGAATGTATTAATTTAATTAAAAAAAATATTTTAAAAACATATAAATATGTAAATTGATATTATGGACTTTATTTTTTACTGGGATGCGATTTTAGGGGTTTGTATCAAATTAAACAAATTTATTTATTTCATTCATATATTCCTCATTCATATGAAATTCTTGAAAACAATTATTATTTTTCTCTACGCATTAATTTCTTTTTCATTTATTTGCCCCTTTACAACCTGTTTTTTTATTGCGGCGTCGACTTTCTTGGATAATTGCCCAATGATGCATTCCATGTGACCTTATATTTTTAGAAGGACGATCAGCTATTAAGCAATTTTTCTTATTTTTTCATATAATTCTTGTGGACATTCTACTTCAATGGAAGCACTTGACTTCCCATCCCATCTTTTCACATTAGTTAGTGGATAAGCACTAAGCAGAATGTGCTTGCTACGTGGACCGATTTGTTCTCAAACCATTTTATATCTCTTATATAATGGCTTATTTAGGTACGTACTGTTTCAAGTTTGAATACCCCTTGAATGGCACCATTTGTTCGTCGATACTAAGCATCTGATGAGGAATTTTCAAAAATTTTTAATGCAGGTGATTGACTAATGCTCTGATTTAAAGCTTATCTGTTTGAGGATCATTCAAGTGTAAACACTTTTTTATTTCTTCCCATCGATTTCTGCAATCTGACTTACACGAGTATTTTTTGGCCAATATGTAAGTGATCTTGGCAAACCAAAACTAGACTTGTAAATTTCAATTCCAAACAATTCAGTTCTATTAACTGAGTATCTTGTTTGGAATTTATTGTATAGAATATAAATTACTTTGTTCAACAATGTGATCTAAAATCACATCATCGAAAAAATTACGAAAATATCCAACTAGCGTTTTCAGTTCTTTCGCCTAAGGAATATTACCAAACCAATCTGGCAAACTTTCATTTCTGTTCATCTCCTTCCATAATTGTTTGTTCTTGAGTGTAGAAAATTTCTGTCATTTTCCGATTCTTCATTATTTCCTTCTAAATTCACCCTAGCAGCATTACTTCTGAAAACTAATGGGTCATACTCTTCATCACTCGCACTCAAGCAACTGTCTTCGCTTTCATCTGGTATTGCAAATAACCTCTGACATCACTGTAAAAATACTCAAAATCAAGTAACAAAAAAAAACACCAATCAAAAGTATACATATCTAGGACACAGTGGTAATTTTATAATTATTTTACCTCTTGAGTTTACAGAAAAAAATACTGCAAAAATAACTGTGTTACGTCGTCCAAAACTAGCACATAAACTGTCAACTACGTTAACTTTTCTTGTTACACTAACAGTTGGCAGCACGTGGTTATATTTTAAGATGGGAATATACTAAATATGCAACACTCGACCATTACTCTAAAAATATTTTTCTATCTCGCATAATCTCGCATAGAAAATGTATCTCGCGAATTTGCTGCTTTTGGCGTTAAGAGTTAAGATACTTCCTAGACCGTGTTATAATTTTTTTAACGGAGTAGTTTGTAACAATAATTGAATTATAAAAATTCGAAATTCGCCCAAATTGATGTTTTTCTGCAATTTTAAATTAATGTTTGATTTGATAGAAATTGTGTCGTACTAAAATGATCTCGCTTGGCTAGAACTCGGTGCTTGTTTTTCCAATTCCTCATATAATTGATGTCAACAACTTATTAATAAAACTATTGTTTTGAACTTCCATTCGTCTTTATTTGCGTTGCTAATAATAAAAGCTAAAATAACAATTAAAATTGGAAATACGGCGTTTTATTATTAGCAACGAAAATAAAGGCATATGGTGGTGCAAAACAATAGTGTTATTAAGATATATTCGTCTATAAATTGAAGTTGAACAACTTATGAAGGTACCACGCATATTGTGAATTAAAAAGAACGAATTACATATATTTTACATTTTTTAATAATTACAGTCCTTTATACATGGAACTCGCGATGTTGAGTAACGTGTGTAACAAATGTTTTGGGAAAAATTTTTAAATATAATTATTCAAACTAAAATTGTTTTATTTAATTTGGTAGTACAGAAAACGATTCAGTGAAGCTTTAACTATAATGATAATGTATCACATAGCAGCTAAAAAAGGCCATGTGTGCGAATGCCTCTCATCAGCCTTTGCACGGTAACTGGGTTAAATCTTTTGGTAGACCCTTCGTCGTAGTTCTTCTTCATTTTGGGCTTCCCATCCACCGTTGTAAACTTTTCTACCCAGTAAAGCCCAAAACTCTTCTATAGGACGTGCCTGTGGAACATTCGGGGGTTATCCTCTTTAGCTACACATGGGATATTTTGTTGCCTTAACAAATCTTGGGTTCTTCTCGCATAATGGCACGATGCCAGATTGGGCCAGCGCATAATATTATCATTAACATGATGCGTTTGAATAAAATTCGCTAATTTGAGGAGGCCACACTAGTAGCTTGTCCTCAACTTTCGTCATTAGGAACGTCCTCAATGGTGTCTGCATAAAAGCCTTCGTTTCCTTTTACGATGTCACGTTTGGGCATTTGGACAACCACATTGTAAATGCCTTTCCGCAATTCTCACTTGTAGGACATTTTGTAAAACTTTGTAAACACAAATGTATTGTCAAACTGCTGGTGAAACTTGACAGATTCTCAATAACCAATGGTAAGGTTGCTTTATTTTTAATAGGAAAAAAATGATATGAAAAATTTTCCCAAAACTTTTGTTACATTACGTTACTATTATTTAATCGAATTTTTTATCGTTGGGTATATTATTTGTAAATGATCAAAGTTCACTGTTCACTGGGACGTTCGATCAAGAAAATGCAAATTTATCGCAAATATCACATTGACCGTTTTCAATTATTTAGTTTTTTTTTACAGTTTTTGATAAATTGTTAGAATCGTTCATTCGCTACGTGATGGGAAATACCGTTTGAATCTATTCAGCACGATTTATGCTTTTTTAATGCCAACAACGATCATTGACGAGACACATTGTAATATTTTTGCACGACGCACGTTCTTGCGGGATCATAATTTATGCTGTCATCACAAATACTGTTTTTGTTTTTTGTGCAAGCAAACGAAACCGTAATCACTAGAATGCCTGCCATATGTGTAACGTCGATGTTTTTCCGTAGCAATCTGGATGAATTGTGCCTCTGGAATCGTTCGCTGGATGAACAAAAAACGCCGTAATTTCGTTATATTTTATTACGTATTCGTAAACGTTCGACGGTCGGGTGTCTCTTCATTGAAAGCTGTTTTATAGATGTTCGAGGTCAACTTTTATATGGAACAATTTATGGCAATTCAACTTAAGTGGCTTAAATTTACTTATTGGTTACCAAATATATAGGCCATTATGTAGCGTTAATTTCTCACCATTCGGTAATGATATCGAACGCTACCAAGTCTAGCAACGATAATTATTATAATTGATTTAAATACCGGGTGTCCATTTAGTGTGTAATTTACGACATTATATGTTACGATATAAAATTACTTCTATATACGAAGGGAGATCAGTATTTACGGTCCCTAACATAGAAGGAAACAAATTGAAGAAATATCAAACGTTGATTTTTCTACATAATCTCCCTGAACGTCGATGCATTTGGTCCAACGATGCTCCAAACCTTTGGTTCCTCTGGAAAAAATTCTTTCGGTAGGTCTTCCAACCAGTCGTTTACGGCCGTCATCACTTCATTATCGTCGTAATATCTGGTCCCCGAATATATTGTTTTAATTTTGGAAATAAAAAGAAATCGATCGGGGCCAAGTCTGGTGAATATGCGGAATGTTCAAACAATTCAAATCCTGCGTTCAGAATAGCGCTCATGGCAACATGGCTTTTGTAGACAGGAGCGTTGTCTTCATGAAACAACCTGTTATTGTATGTCCATGTTCCAAAAAGACAGTCGTCAAAATTCTGTGTTCGTCCCAAAAAATTGTTGCCATAATTTTATCGGATGACAAAACACGAAATTTGCGTGGTGGCGGAGAACCTCGGCGATGCCACTCCATACTTTGTTGCTTCGACTCAGGATCGAAGTGGTGAACCCACTTTTCATCAACAGTGACGAATCGAGAAAGAAATCCATCCGGATCTGCTTTAAACTTTGCAAAACTAGCTTCAGAATGCAATCACGTTTCTGATCAGGTGTCAACATTCGTGGGACCCAACGTGCAGATAACTTTTTTAGCCCCTAAATATTTGTTAAAATATTTTCTATGGTACCATAAGAAAAAATCGTCTATCCGGCATTGCCATATCGTGTATACGATTAATATTTTCTTGGGTAGTGCCAGTCACTGGTCGCCCAGTACCCTTCGCATGTTCACATGTTTGTCTTCACAGTTTCTCGAGACATATTTTTCACTACGTGGTAAGAAGCAGCACCCTCACCTAATACACCTACCATGTCTTCATGAATTTCTTTTGGCGGCAGCCCTTTCTTTCTTCTTTTACACTCTTTCAATCGTATTAATTGAAAGCGTGTAAGTATTATTAAGTTGTTACTTACTATAAATGTAAAGAACACTTTAATATCTGTTACGAGTTAAATTGCGGACGCAATAGATAATTTAACGATGTAAGTGAAAAATTTTGTGAAATTAACTAAGGAACATTTTTGATTACCAACGCGATTAATACGAGTCGTATAATATCAGTTAAATGCCATAATTGAAACTACAAAACATTTCATTATAAAAAGATAAAAATATACAATATAATGTAAATTAAAAAAAGTAGGAAACGAACGTGAACTAAGACAAAAATTTGACGAAGAAACGATACGAGGGAAATTATGTGGAAGAAACAGGGATTCTTTTGTAAACCACAATAAGATTTTAGATGCGATATATTTAAAAACGTTGATCGTCAAAGTTTCTTAATCCAAACAATATCGTAAATCACAGGATATTTTTTGTAGTTATAAATACGACTATGTGAACGTTATTTAATTTTGCAATAAAATTTAGTTTGAGCTATGTTAATGGATCTTTCATATCATTTATAATAAATAATAATAACAATTCAGCTCATTTCTCCAGAAGTGTTCTAGTTTTTATAACAAATGTGACGATATACACAATCTAGTGGCACCCGACGTTTGGTCAATTTTAAACATTAAACAAGCCCCAGTGTGGCTTTATTTACACCCACTTACGTGAAAATTGAAGCCCATACATATTACTCCTTCATATTCATTCGACATGGATCAAAAACAATGAACCCTAGCTTCGCCCTCATTTGCTATGAACACTTGCCTTATGAAACCCGTGTGTTAATATACCGTATGTCCCCGGATTGAGTTTACAATAGGTATGATTCCAAGAAAACCGGGACTCGTCACTCGTCACTAAAGACGACACTATTCCATTCGACATTCCAGAGTCGTCGTTCAAGGCAAGGCAAGGGTCAGAAGACGAAGAGGAGAACGCCGCAACCTGGAGTTTGCGATAGAACGGCATGTGCATCGCACTGTTGGGGTGGTGGTATGGGGTGCCATTGCCTATGGAGGCAGGCCACCTTTAGCCTTTGTTAGACGCAATATGAATGCTCAGCACTACATCCATGACATTGTAGAGCGCCATCTCGCGTCAGTCTAGACTTCTTTCAAGCTGCCGACGTTAATCTTTTGCCATGGCCCTCCCGTTCACCTGACCTATCACCAATTGAGCATGTTTGGGATGTGACGGGGAGACGACTCACCAATTTACCCAATTCTCCGCAGACGTTAGATGCTCTGAGACATGAGGTACAAGTAGTCTGGGATGAGGTGCCTCAAGCAGATATCGACCACCTGATTAGATCCATGCCTAGACGGCTCAATGAGTGTACGCGGTTTCGAGGTGGTCAAACACACTATTAATAAAAACTCGTTTGTCTTCTGTTTTTTTAACTTGAATTTTTCATCGATTGTTCCTCTATGGTGGCCGACTATGTGGTGTTAAAATTATCAAAAAATTCCAAGTCTTTCTTGGTGTTCGGATTTCTATGTCACTTAGTATATTTTATGATCTTTTACAGTTTTCATTGGTTGGTGATTATTTAATCTTTTCCGTCAGCAAGTAGGTTTGTACATAAAATTAAGTTACGTATTAATTTTCTTTTACATTATTCCTTCTACATTATTTCCGATGCATCATTCGAACGTGTATATTATCTCATAAATTTAAAATACGATGTTTTTGATAATTGTATATAGTTTTTCCCTGTTTTCTTATTATTAATTAAATTACATATTATTCATATTTCGAAGTCTTAATTTACCATATTTTGTTTTATACGAATGTTGCCTTGCACATTCACGACGGTTTAATCCTTTTTTATTTTATGTGGAATTTTTTATGTTTTATCTCACACAATAGTTATAATTTACTTAATTCAGAATTTTGTATTTGATATCAGACCAAGAATGAAAAAAAGGAAAAATATATGAATGTGTAACATTACAGTAATATCTTAGTAATGTTATTACTAAGACATTATCGTAACTGACTAATTTTGGTTGATTTATCATGTTTGTTTTAATTATTCATATAATTTGTCATCAAGTATATATAGGCGTATTATCGTATATGATGTAAGTAAGTAACCGGACTATTGCAACAAATATTGATCATTTTATTTAATTGTAACAAATAAATTTGTTTTTTTCATTTTCAAAAAAAAAATCAATACTAATAGTTTTTTAAAAAAGAAACCACCATCAATTTTGGCCATGAACTAATTCAAGGATGTGTCATTATTTCAGTGCAATACACACATTGACGTCAATAAATTCTCGAATTAATTCATATTAATTTGTAACAGTACCAGTCCTTCATTTTCCGTTGGAGATTATAACGTCACTATTTCTGTTAAATCGTCAAAAAGTTGATTATGTAGAATGGATTTTTGCTTTCAGTAGATGTACAATTAATTTCAACATAAATTGCCAATTTAAATTTACTTGTCCTGTCGCTGAATTAGAACTGATAGAAAATGGATATTATTAGATTCGTACATTGGCATAGACCATTGGGCTTTTTTCATCAAGTTTGGTAAATTCAACCTGTGCATGAAAACAGTTCCCTTTGGCGTTATATAAATTACTTAATTTCGATATTTATACTACCTTCTCACATAATTGATTATTTTCAACTGCTTTTTTATATTATATATAAATATTTATATACGTGTTGCACTCATACTTTAACGGATATTTTTTTTGCGTATTCAATACGAACATTAACCCGCCCGCACCGCATACACGCCCCAGTTGCTATATTTAGTAGGTGTTATTAATGCGGCCCTAGTTCGCAATTTTCCGTTTTCTGCGCATGCCGAGTTGTAGAGATTTATCTCATTAGGGAAAACATGACGCATGACCGGCACATTTTCCGATTATGACCATTAATTCTAAGGCACTGTTCTAAATCTTTTTAATCCGCGGCTCCCTTCGACTAATTAAAATTTTACGCTCGCGATATACGAGCTGCAGAAATATATTAATTGTGTGGACGAAAAGCGAATGAAATCGATAACATGGACAATGTGCTGAAAAAATCCACTTTTAATTATTTCCAAATGTCTAGGCATATTAATGATTATTTTTTGGAAGCGTTTATTTAATTTGATTACTTATTATTGTTAACAAATGCTTTACATTACGTGTGAAGCATAACGTGATAATATTTTTTATTCAATATAGTATTCTATTAATGTAACCCTTTTATGAGGGACATGTATCAAAAACATGTTTTTCTTGCTCTTGCACATCTTTGCACTTCCACTCTTTTTCTGGTGATGGGAGAGATAATAGACCGAGGAAACCAGTTATGGCTGAATAAAGGCGATTTCCTAACCCTATATCATAAATTGTATTCATTGCAACGTGCGTTTCGTGTGCAGGCTGAATGTTTTGGAAAAACAAGTCAGCATTGCGCCTGTTTGTCAATAATGTAGAGTATGCAGAATCTAGAGTAGAATAAATTTGTCCAGTCTCTTATCTTGATAATCATCATATTGATTATATTGACAGTGATGCGTCCAGTGTTGCTCTCTTGATCAACAATTGGGGGTCCATTTGATACGAAATCTTTTCATGTTGAAATCGACGTGAACTATGCGAACTGTGTCGATATTTTAGATACATGAATTGATCTTGATCTCTTTTAATCTCCAGGGGCTCATTTATTTCGTTTGAAGCATGCAATCCATTTTTTCATTGTCGCGTATAGGGGGCTATTAAACATATCTTCCTAACTCTTTTTAATGAAGGTACATAGTAATTGGTCGATACTTATCGATTTGATCAATTACGATCGATGGGTTAGTTTTAAAATTTGATTGGGCAATAATGCTTTATCAGCGTACAATTAAAAGTGAAATTTACCAGTGACATACCCAACCCAACCTAATCCAATCCAACCCAACCCAATGCGTTATTGTTTACTGCTACGGTATCAGGTTTTTGTTGCTCACGTGAAGTTTTCAAATTTTGATAATTTATATCATTGTTCATTTCTTATGGAAGTTAACTAGGTGTCTACGTTTTACGTGCCAATGAGTCACAATAAGTTGACAATTTGAAATTACAATTAATTTGAACTAAGTGTCATCATGAAGAATAACTTAATTGATATGCACTGCTCAACATTTGAACTGGTACACTTACAAGAACATATATAAATAACAATTCACCACTTTTTGAGCAACACCTTCTTGCTTAATTGATAGTGTATGATTCTGTGAAACACTTTTACGGCGAAAAATTAAAAGAATACAAATTAAATAACGAATTTCAAACGTTTTAATAAAAAAATAACAAAATCTTCATTTTAGTAATATAAAAAAATTTGCTCTTGAAAGAAATGATAACCAAACACTTACAGATTAATATTGCGTGGGACCTCCTCTAGCTCTTATGACCTCTTGGCAACGTCTCGGCATGCTGGAAATCAAATTCCGAATGTAATGCTAGGAATATTTGGCAATTCTTCCAAAACGGCAATTTTTTTGGATCCACTCCTCGTGACCTTATCAACCTTTTCAGGTAGTCCCATACGTTCTCTATGGGATTAAGACTTGGAGAGTTCACGGGCCAATCTATGTGCGTAATATTGTTCTCTTCAAAAAATGCATTGATTTGCCCTGTTCTATGAGGACGCGCGTTATCATCATTCATTGGCAAATGACAACACTACAGGTTGTGATACCTCATTAGGATACCTGAAATTCATTGTAGCATTTCCAATTCAGTACGACGAGTCTGAAAAATACCTCCCCAGACGGTTGAACCACCTCCATAAGCTTGATGGTAAGTCACGTGGTTCTCAATATAGCGTTCTCCTCTGTTTCTCCACTTTCACTCTTCCATCTGAGCTATGGAAACGTACTCTGGTTTCGTCACTGAATAAACAACGATCCCAATCTTCAACATTTCAATGTTGACGTTGGTGCGGCCAGTCTAGCCTTCTTCTTTTGTGGGCTCTGGTCAACAATGGACATTTTTTTAGAAGATCTGGACCTTAAATTTACCGCATGAACCCTTCTTCTTACTGTTTGAGTGGATACTTGAGTACCTATTGCATTGAATAACTGAATTTGGAGTGTTCTTGCTGTAGAAAATCTATTCCTTTGACACTGAACCCTAATAAAACGGTCCTCCCTGACTGTTCTACTGCGATTTCGCCCTCCAGCGTGCCTATGTCGGACAGATCCAGTATTATTAAAACGCATTCGAACCCTTTTGATCACATTATGGCTCTCATTGAAATGGGCAGCTACAGTTCTTGGCGATTCACCAGTCATAAGCATTTCCATGGCTTGGCTCATCTCTTCAATACTTCAAACACTCTGAAATAAAATTTACTTGAGAAAATCGCAAAAATTCTCTTAAAAACTTGATAAAAGTATAAGCGTCCGCGAGTTCAGTAAGTGCACTTATAACAGATAATAACAACAAACAACAATTGAATCGCAAATGTCATTCGCTAGGTATTTGTTTGCATTCCGAAACACAGCACTGATCATGTAGGAAGTCATGCAGAACCCCTAAGAAGAGTTGTTTACTTTTACTGCATTATATATAAGTGTACCAGCTCAAATATTGAGTAGTGTGTAATTATTAAGTTTTGTGACGTCGAATAGCACGCGCAAAGAAATCACTTCGACATAAAACCCGAACCACTAAATATCACGAAGTATAAGCGTGCAGTGTAAGTTGATATTTCTCACGCGAGGGCACCGCACTCTAATGTGTTGCCTGATATTTTTCGAAACGTTGCAAAAGCCGTTCGCCATATAAAAAATTATATAAACAAGAATTAAATTTGCTAACGGAATCGAACCAACAGCTTATATCCATCTACGGTGGTTTTACGAAACGCAAACTTGCGAGTTCGAACGTGTCCAGATCTAATCGAAAAAAGAGGAACATATGCCTTCCTGGATGTTATATTAGAGAATTAAATTGTGTACAACTTCATTTATAAGCCAGGAATAGAAGATTGATAATACGTACTATGAGATCTGTGCACGTGTTTCATTCTCATATGAATTCATCAACAGGCCAAACTTTCTGCGTTTCTGTCGAGGTTAAAAAACTTCCGTTTTCACAACTAACGACCGTCAAGTGAGAAATGTTAACACAGTATCAACGCAATGTTTAAGTGAAAAGTCGTCATCATTTATCATTTGACAATTCATCATCTGGGACCTGGAGACATTTTTTATGGAATTTTATATTTATTGGTACGAACTTTCCAAAGAAGGAATACTGCCTGATTTTTGCCCATTAGATTATTTTTTACATCCAGATTGGTTACGTGCATAGGTCTCCTAGTATGTATTATCAATCGTTTCATTTAAACTTCGCTGCATATATTGCGTGATTATGATCAATACAGATTTTTACACATTTTCCATCTTTTGACATGACTTTATTTTATTATTTAAAACTTTAAAAATACTTGCATGTGTATGACATAATGTGTACGAAAAATTTCTTTAAAAAATTTAAACAAAAAGCAGCAAATTTTAAATAAAATCCAGAAATATGGAAATTAGAAGTAGCTAAGCTACGCTTTTTATTTAGTTTGGTTTCTATAAACTTGCACCGTAGTACAAGTAGTGAAAAATTAACAGGTGCTAAAAAAAAACAAAAATTAATAACGTACACATTTCCTTATGAAGAAGTACTATGGCAATGAACCAACTAACGATTTACAAATTGTATAGTTTTTATTCACCCATAATGAGCATACACACAATAGACCTCCTTCGTTTTTGTGCTAAAAACGCTAAAAACGATATCAATTACCGTGCTATAAAACACATTTATGTGAACGTCGTAATCTATTTCCGTCAAATTACATCACTAACGCAAAAAGATACGCCGAACTAGAAATTACTTCATTGTGCCTTTCAAAGATGATGTCATAACCCTGAGCCAAAATCGCCGTAAATTGCCACAATCACGGGCAGTTTACATGATAAACCGCCTGTTAGCAAACGGGGGCAAATTAACCGGTGCCTACCGAACCTCGTCTTATTCGTCCGTTTTCAACGTCGAGATTTGCTTACTTAATTCGCGGAATTAAACCGTAATTAAAGCGAAGGGAGCATGAAATTCAGTTGAACGAAATTGTTGAAGCGATGTTCCCGTTTCCGTTTCGTTTTTAATTGTGCCTGAGCGCATTGTGGGTGCATGTGCATGTAAAACCGAAAGCTTTGAATTAAATGTTGCGATAAATGATGCAACGATAACGAGTGTTAAAATTAAAAGAAACAACAATTGTTTACAAAAAGATTACGATTGATTAAAAATAATTAACATTTAACCTGTCCGTTCATTGGCATTTTTTTGTCATTATATGCAAATTTAGAAATATAGGGGTATAGGTGTCGTTAACCCTAAATTTGTTTCACTTATGAAAGAGAATTGTTCCTTTCCTTAACTTCCATTTATTGTCTTGCACCTTTACCACACTCCACTCCACACCTCGATAGATTTCCACAGTACCCCTGGCTTTATAAGAAGGGGTCGTTACGGTCGTTAGGGTAACTTTAGTTCACCCTTGGCTAATAGCATAATTATAACAATAACGTTTGTTGGTTCTAACCAATAATATTGTTGCTATTATGCCAGACGTCTCATGTCAGCGAATAATCTGATATTCTACCCTATTGGCTAACTAGAATAATATGCAAGGTCACATGTTCTGTAAAGTTTTTAAAACATGTTAAGTTAACCGACAAATTTCTTACTGGCTAACTTACAACGTTAAACAAGTACGTTATATCCTCTAAACTGTGCTAATAACATGTACATATAACTGTAGCAAAGTGGGTGCAGTCATTTATGCCATACAAGTAAATCAAGCGTGAAGATGAATTTTGAAGTACTGGACGACGTAATAGAAAGACAAATCAAAGAGGAAGAGTAAGATTTTATTTAATTTTGCAAGAGTTTTGTATATAACGTACATTTGAGGACTTAACCTTTAATTAGAAAGAACGTAAAATTAGAGATAATTCAAACGCATTTAACTTGCCGGATGCGGCATTCAAGAAACAGTTCAGATTAAATCAATTTTTTACACAAATGCTGTACCACTCGAACTTTTATCTGCTCCTTTTTTGCACAATATGGGACAACATTTCAATTTGGGATTAAGTCAGCAATGTATATCGAAAGCATTAAATGATGTGACAGAAGCTATCTGAATGCATTTAGTGCATCGTTGGATTACATTTCCACAAACTAACGAGGCAGTTAATCAGAAAAAAATAGTGTCTGTGGACAAGTTTAATTTTCCTGACGTTTGTGGACTTAGATTGTATGTACTTTGCAATTATTGCTCCACCAGCAGAGGACTTGTGAGGCTGGGGCTTTTGCATTACAGCAGAAAAGTATTTTAATAGCACATGTAATGTTGTTTGCAATGACTTGGAGATTGTCTCCCGTGAGAGGCTTTATAAAAAATATAAAATTTGAACATCAACAATTCGTTCATAAATGGCTTCTTGGAGATACAGTAGCAGACACATTCTTATAAGAAATTGTGTTGAACGATGTTTTGGGGTGTTGAAGCAACGATTTCGATGCTTATTGAAATATACATTGCATTAGAATTCAATAATCAGAAGATATTTAAGACTTGCAAAACATACTAGATGCTGGTTGAGATCAAAGAAATTTACCAGAATTTCTTTCAAGAATAAAAATCTTTTTTAATTTTAATTTAATTTTTTAATAGAATGAGATTTATATTTCCAAATAAAATTTTATTATAAAATCAACCCTTTACAATGCATTGAAAACAATTCTCTCTCAAACTTCATAAGAACCAACGTGAAGGCCACAAAATAAAATTATGCAAACTTAATAAAAATAACAATTGTTACTATTCTGAATCTGACACATTCTGTGTTTAGTTGGAAACTTTTCATACCAAGTTTTGCTTTTATTAAGTTTGCCTTGGTACTGGTGAATTAATCCTAACATTAATCCTAACGTTTCTTGCTCGTCAAGCTTTTTTTTATTTCGTTTGATTCTTTCAATATGGTTAGAATAATATACCGGACCCAATCCAACCCAACCCAACCCAACCCAACCCAACCCAACCGAACCCAACTCAACCCAACAGAACCGAACCCAATCCAAACTTCGAATAATAAAATGTGCTTTTGCTCTAATTTGCATTTTGTACAGATTTATGATAAAATCTACGAAATTTTAAACGTGGGAGAAATAAAATCTTATCTGACGTCGTTTTTCCGATTCGTAAGAAATTATATTTTCGCTTTCGTTTGTGCTAACATTCGTGACAAACGAAGTACTGCTACAAGTATCCAAGAGCAAAATCTGCTACGGCCAGCATCAAACTTCGCTTTGTTGAGATTATGAAAAATTGTCAACTTTTTTAGATCGATTGTGAAAAAATTCTTAAGCTCGAAACACTGCTTTAGCTTTGATTCGTCGAAACATCTACAACCAAGAATCTTTTTGGTTCATACTGATATTTTAACGTTCGTTTTAAAAACGGCCGAAAGCTCGAAATAGTTAAAATAATATTGGGTTGGATCGATCAATAGTTGGGACAATATTCCCCAATTATACAGCGAAATAAAAATAACGTTACCGCAAACTCACAGACAAAAATTAAAAAAATAATTTTCATTTTTAAATTGCGTTATCAAAATCACAGCCAAAGGTGTTCTGTAGCATCAAAATTCTTCTATGGACTTGATGGAATGGTTTTTCTTGTTTTGAGTTCTTAATTTACCTTTCTTTTCTTGGTGATTATAATTTTTTTTTATATATTGCAATTGTTTAAAAACACGTTTAGTATCTGATCTTGTTGTATTTATAGTATTCTACATTTTGTTACCTTAACTACTAGTTTATTAGAGTCTTCAGATGCACCCGTCCTTCCGTCACTTACCAGGATCGAAGAAACATCACCTAAAATCCATTATATTATAAATGGACATCTGCTTTAGAAATTTACATGGGGACATAAACTTTCGTTGACGTAGCGATGAATAGCACCTGATATAACGTTACATACATAGCCTAATTGTGATTTATTATTTTTTCACTGAAATTTATATTAGTTGAGTAAACAGCTTCGCTTGTTTTGTGGCTGCGACAAAATCAACTGTAATTTTTTGGTCTGTTTGGTATTAAGTCGAAGGGCGAGTTAACCTCAAGATCACAATCTCCTCGTCGTCAATACGACGTATTTTTCAATTCAAGAGGCGCGAGGCCCAATTTTAATTGGATTGTTTGACCCTCAAAGAAGTCCTAATCATAAATGGATTATTCAAAGGGCGCGAATATTGATTTAGAAAAAAATAATGAATTGTCCGAAAGATCATATTTATAGTGGTCGGGCTTCAACTACGTGTCAATGTTGACAATGTATTGACTGAAAACTCATATTTATTGTGGTTGGGTTGGGTTGGGTTAGATCTACGTAGGTAGTTTTCCTGGATTATTTAAATGGTGTGAATGTTGATGTAAGAAGAACAAAACAGTGGGTTGTCCATTGCAACGAAACATTCATTAAAAGCGGTGCAGGTTGAACGGCATGTAAACGTAAAGGAAAAGTATGTGGTAAAGTTACGTTGAAGAATTACTTTGTTTGTCATCGTTCCTATTTTTACCTCATCGCTACCCATTTTGCTGACGTTGTTACTAATCTTACTCTAATATTCGTCTCTATTGCAAAACACCATAGCGCGTTTCCTTTTTCCTAATATTATTTGACATGTCACCAATAATGATATTAGGGAACACCGTGAAAAGCTTCCGTTCGTCAACATTATTATTTCATGACATATTTTTATCTAAAATTGTTATGAGAATGATCATCGTCATACCATTCCGATATTCTAAACTGAACGTATTTCATACCATCCTTTATTCTCAGGTGTACCGTTCATATTTTCGTTTGGGGTAATATTCTAATTTTCGTCAGTGCTCAAATCTAAAACAATTCAAAAATAAAATCTTAGCAAAAACTTGTATTCATGTTAAGTTTTAATCGTACGCAACGTAAAGGTATCGCATTATCTGGATCGAGTGATTTTTCCAACAATTGCCCAGTTTGTGAGTAGGGCGTCTCCTTCGCCAGTTTGGTTTGCTTGCTGAATTATACTTCTGATTTTTCTTCTAGTATTTGCTTCCCCTTCTTCAAAAACATAAAATAATATTAATTGTTCATTTATGTATCCAGCACAATATTTATTCGACTAACTAGCCTTTTATAAATTAAAACATTCGAAATTACTACTTATTTGTTCCATTGTGGCCTAGTTTTTTTTCCTGCGTGACCAAGTGAATTCATTCTTACAGAAAATTCTTCCCATAATTGTTTTGTTTTATTTAATTCAGTCGGTTTTACTCGACCGTGAATTAATATTCGTTTTCACATAGTTCATCAGTTCTTCGTATTGGATTTTTGGTTGTTCTCGCTTGGCGTATTTTATTCATTTTACGCAAAATGATTAATATTGTTTAGGTGCATTCAAATTATATAAACTGCTCACAATCTGTTTCCCGTCTAGTTTTGGGAATCTTTCTCTGTCTCTCAATCCCACATGCACTTATCTTCTTTATATTTTAACATGTAAACACGTTTTGTTGTGGATATAGTTTTCAACTCGCACTATTACACAAAATACGCGCCGGTACGATTTATTGAAATAATGTTATACGTGGACGGTTAGGTGCTATGTTCTGTGATAATTATTTTTTAAAAATACACGTTACGAATATATTGAGTGCAATGTGCTGATCATATAAAAGATAGGCGTTTCTTGAATAAATAGTTGACGAAGACGCAAGTGCAAGAATGCTGATGATAAATTTACTTTAATGAAGTCGAGCGTAGGTGTTATATGTGATGTACTCGCTGAATCAGCTCAACGCCAACAAAGAAAATTCCATGTTTTTACAATTAATATAATATTGTTGTGATGGCTGGCTATTTATCATTATAAAATGTAGCAGAAGCAATTACTAATTGCAATTAATTTATTCTCGCAATGCGATTAAAATTTCCCTGAATGCAAGCAAATTTGGATCCGGAATAACGGACAATTCACATTTTTTGTATCACTAGTATGGGAAAATTATTTTTTTTTTCGTTTAATGTGCCACAAAATATGTTTCTTAACATTTTTCTCACAGTTGTCTTTCAGTTATCTTTTCTGTCAGTTAAGGAGGGATGCTGCTTTAGAAGGCTCAAAAGATCGATTTTTTTAATTGCTCAAATCTATGCCTAATATATCTAAGAATATGTATAAAAAATTGTAGCGGCTAATTCGCAATATTTTGAAAGATACAGCACTAAACACAGTGAGGTGTCGAGCAAAAAATATACGAACGCACGAACGCTCGGACAAACAAAGCGCGCGCCCCTCGCCGCAGTCACATAACACCGAACTATGTACTGAAAAATGTCCAATCGGTCGTTCGAAACAATAATATTTTGAATTCGTAAGAGCTATAGTAGGATTATAACGGGATATTCCGTAAGTAATCGAAAATTAACATTTTTCCTGATCGTAAACTTTAGAGCACGTTTTATCGAGTTTTCGTTTTTACAATTTTTCTAAACTGGTGGGCGTGATTGCGAGAAAACTAGACAAGCAATCAAAACGAAACAAAACTTTTGTTAGCTTCAGTAGAATTCTATGTATTTGATTTGAACTAAAAAGATTAATGAAAAACAAATTCTAAACAACTTTTTTAGCAAGTTGAAATGATTTTCTCTGTGCAAAGAGCACATTTATTTTCAAACCTGAGAAAAATCTTGAATTTCAAGATTTTGGGTTTTTTTTGGTTCACCTAGAAGAAAATACAGAGAGTTACAATTTTCTGTGGTTTTTTTTTGTTTCAGACAAAAATTACGGGCTACATCTTTCCCACCGATTGTAAATTGCAATTGAAAGGTGTTGCACAAATGTGCATAAAAATCGGTTCCGTTTAAATATTTTTCTCTCGACATATTTTTTTTTAATGCTCAAATATGCAATAAAATGCTCTAAAAAGTTCACTAGACTTGCTCATTTTTTTCTGCCCTAAAAAAATTCCCCCAAAAACGCTATTTTAAGACCCCCTAAAGCAGGATCCCCCCTTGCACTACACAATTTTGAATTACAGATTAAACTTAGTACTTACTTTTCATTTTTCATCTCTCATTGAAAATTTTAAGCCACCATTGAATAAAACTCATTACAATTCAACACAATGAATGGAAATAAAAATAAATTTAGTAAAATGACAAAATTTTAACTCGACGCAGTAATACTGCAAAACAAAGTATACACAACACATGTGAGGTGTGACATAAGGTGTGATACAATAAGCCCGGTTCATAGACGTTCAGTTTTAGATCTACTCGCCATTGGAGGCCTCCAGACAAACCAGACTTAAAAAATAGGACGTCAGAAGATAGAAAATAGTGTGTTCTTTGACGATCGCAGCGGTCAGAGAGGGTGGAATTAAGGGTTAAAAGAAAACGTTAAAATTCGTGAAAATTAACAAATTGTTTGGTTAAGTTTACTTAACAGTGAAATATCGCAATTTATTTTGTTGTTAAAACAACAGCGTTTCACGATTTCAATTTCGTTAAATAGAAATATTTTCCATTGTAATTAATATCCCCATTCAATTTTAGTTTTTGCGTGATTTAATCAATCGCTTAATTTACCAACTACTTAAAGTCTTCACGTATTTTCTTATTCACAACGTTCTGGCTTCGACGTTTCGGTTCATCTGTCATGTTCAGGTAAGTCTTCTAGGTCTCGGTGATCCTTGTATTCCAGTCTATTGTTAGGGTTGGCTGTCCTCAACTGCTTCTTGCTTGGGCTCCTGGTTAATGGACCTCGATGTGCTTATTTGTCTTCAACCAATTCAATGCCTGTCCTATGTATATTTTTCACATTGGAGTTCATTAACTTATCATTCTTATCTTTAACATTTTTAAAGTAACTCTGAATTGTTTTGACGTCGAATACAAACTTGACATTATGATTTAATATTTGTGTAATTTTTAAATGAAGGGTAATCTAAATTACTTAAACTGTGTGTTATTCAATGATTTATTATCCACTAAATTTGCATTCAAGGCTTTAGTTTATATCTGGGAACTAATAAATATTTTTTTAAGTAATGATTTGGGATAACCGTTATCTGCAAACAAATCTGTTAAAATATTGAAATTATTATTTTTGAAAGTGGGATGACACATTTTCATGACTCTACTTTTCATTGCAGTGATAGTATTAATCTTCTGTTTAATAGTGTTTGAGTGAAAATTCAAAAATCTGCCTGACTGTGAATCTTTTCCATACCAATCAATTGTAATATTGTTTTCAGGTGGTCTAATAACAAGAGTATCTAAGAGTGGGAGTTTATTATTGGTTTCCTCTTCGACGGTAAATTGAATTAAAAATGTTGTCCTTCTGGAAGAAATACAATCAAATCATTCGCATATTTCTTTAACAAAACAATTTGAAAGGGTACAATCAACACTATGTTATCTAAAATGTATTCCATCGGTAAACCGTGAACTTGACTATAGACTTTTTTATTGAATGAAAAAAGTATTCTGGATTATCAAATGCAAACAATCAAAAAATGAATCTATTAAAAGATCAGTGTCTTCAACAATATTATCCCATTTCAGGTTACGTTTATAAATAACCAACTCGCACACTTGTAAACAAGGATACTACATCAAAAGTTGCCAAAATATAATTGTTAGTTAGTAAACATTCTTGAAAAGTATCACAAAACACAAAATTTCCAGTTGACCAATCCTGAAGTGTGCTCATGTTGAAAAATAAAACGAAGAGGCATTTCATTCTACATAAAGGAGCATGAAGTATATATACATGAACTGATCCATATTACCATCAATAATGTTTAATGGGCTCTCGCCACTCCATGAAGAACATGCGCGTGGGAAACGCTACTTTGACCATGTTTTATCGTAGGTGGGACTGAATATTGCGTTGATTGGTCGACTCACACTTTTCATTCCATCAGAATTAAATAATTCGTATCGAGTTTCGTTAAACAAATGTTCTCTTGGGAATAGAAGCCCAACGCCTGTTACTTTTCGAAATAAAGGATTTCTTGTCGGGGCGTCTGCTGAAAAGCTTCGCAACCAGCTTCCTCTGAATTATGCTTGGAGTAACTCCTACTTCTGAAATTTCTGCTATAATTTCTTAATGGGTTTAATGCTTTAAGAGGCTAAATTTTTGATAATTATATAATTTTTGCCTAGAAATTAAAAATGATTTTCTTTGATTTTTTTTTTAAATATCGCAAGGTGCCCAATCATAATTCACTTGCATTGTAATTCACATTAATTTGTATATTTTTACGAACTGTTATATAGACGTCATTAGAAAAAATCTCCATTCATTGAACTTATTCTAGTTTATTGTAGGTGACAATGAATGCTTTCTTCGCCGCAAATAGGCGCTACATACAAGCGAGACGTTTGTTTTGTGTTTATATCGGAAGCGTGGTTAGGACCAGTTTAATTGAAAAGGCAGTATAAATATATACGCCCATGTCCGACCACTTCAAATAGATTGTCATGGTCCATTATATCGTTACCTTCTCCGACGGAACGAGTTGGATTAAAAGAGGTTTGGTTAATTTCAATTCAAGATGAAATTATTTAATTAATTTCAAGCCGCCGAGGCCCCGTTACTAATAATATAACTGTCGTGCGCGTATTAAACGGCTCTCGCAGCGGAAACGGGACTTTTAAAAGCTCGGACCGTTTGTACTATACAACGGACACGCTCGCATTTAGGATATCGGTTACGATCTAATGCGTTTGTTTGTAAATATAGCTGTAGACGGCATTATGATATTAGCGTAGTAATTTGAATTAAGCATTTATTAAGTTACGCGTATGGTTAAGTTGTTTATTCGCCGTAATAGAAACGGATGGCCAAATGTCTTGATGGTGATACCGATAAAGTGATGCTCATGATCGATACGTAGACGCAAGTCTTAATTGACTTCGCAGCGTGAAGTTTCGTAGCAGGAATAGTGGACTAGTCCAGGGAAATAGTTGATTAAAATTTGAAACCCAATCATCAAGTAGTCTGGGATTTTTTACGTTTGTGTCATTTTTTTAGAGGTGGTGATAGACAAGCAATTATCGAGTCATTTTTTGAATTTGTTCAACTTTTTCGGATCCCGTTCTTTAGTTTAAAGTGTTTCAAGTGTTTAATGATACCTAGAGGAAGGAGTCCTCAAATTTACCAGCAGTTGAGTGACTTTGACCGAGGGCGGATTGCTGGTTTACGAGAAGCAGGTTTTTCGTTTAGAGAAATCGGCAACCGTTTGGGACGGCACCACTCAACAATAATGCGTGTTTATCAAGCGTGGTCTGAACATGGGGTTGAACGTCGGGGAAGAGGCATTGGGGCTCAAAGACGAACCAATGAACGTCAAGATCGCCGCTTAAGACTAATGGCCTTGAGAGACCGATTCTCTACAACTAGATCAATAGCTGATCAATGGTTAGGTGAACAAGGTCGTCCGATAGGCTTTCGAACAGTTTATCGTCGAATAAGAACCTTTGGCTTGCTATTTTACCGCCCACATCTTGTGCTACCCCTCACTGCTCAACATCGCCAGGAACGTTTGGCCTGGTGCACGGAAAGACTTCAATGGATCTTGGAGTGGCATCGAGTTGTCTTTAGTGACGAATCGCGATTTTGTTTAGGAATGCATGATAGTCGGATGACTGTTAGACGAAGACGTGGAGAAAGGCGCAATTATGATTTTTCGATTGCGAGGCATGTTCACCGAACTGTGGGGTTGATGGTGTGGGGTGCTATTGCTTACGGCAGTAGGTCACCCTTGCTCTTCATTCGGGGCAGTATGACCGCCCGACGCTACATTGACGAAGTGGTAGAACCACATGTTCTTCCATATCTTCGAGGGCTGGAAGACCCACTTTTCCAGCAAGATAATGCACGACCTCACGTAGCAAGGATTTCTCTTGACTTCTTTGAAGAGGCCAATGTTAATCTTTTGCCTTGGCCGCCAAGATCTCCCGATTTGTCGCCCATTGAGCACGTGTGGGACATGATGGGTAGAAGATTGAGGAATCTACCGAACCCACCGTTGACAATAGAAGCTCTACGGCATGAAGTACAGGCTGCTTGGGATGCCATACCCCAAGAAGACATTGATCACCTGCTGGAATCAATGCCAAGGCGGGTCAATGAGTGTATCAGAAATAGGGGCGGACCAACACATTATTAAAGAAAAATCAAAAAGATGAAGTGTTTTCTTTATCAAATATTAATCAATTGTTACCTTAGACTAGTCCAATGTTTCTACCAAATTTGGTCCAAAAATTCCCACCCCTTCTATGTGGTGCAGTTTATATGTCACTGAGTATACATTAAAATTGTATGCAATGCGCTGCTGTACTTTTGTGTTAAAATATTCCTATGTAATAAGTGGTTCCTAATAGTAAATACTCCGTCTCAGACAGACCCATGCGAGATATGGCCTTTTTAATATTACCTAATTCCTGTCGGCCAATGATTGCGGGTAGCCAAATTACAGAGCACATTCTTGTACGTTCACATGGCAAATTTAAATTTAGCTTGCCTAGTTTTTGAAATACGATAAGTGTGCATAATTAAATCGATCGTTTCTACGTGGCTACCAGTGGCGGCTTCTACGAGGAGGCTAGAGAGGGTAACTTTCCTAAGAGTATCCAAGATTAGCAATGAAAAGTCTGTTGAAACAAAAAATAAGAATACATTTTATTTCATTAACGTATGTAATTATTCAAACTATAATTGTTTTATTTAATTTGATAGTACAGAAAACGACCAGTGAAGCTTTAACTATAATTATAATGTATCACAGCAGCTAAAGGTCCATGGCTTTCAAATTTTTCGCAATTTGGTGCGAATGCCTCACATCAGCCTTTGGACGGTAAGTGCGTTAAACTATCGAATCTTTTGGTAGATTCTTCGTCGTAGTTCTTCTTCAATTGGGGCTTCCCACCCATTGTCGTAAACTTTTTTACCGAGTAAAGTCCAAAACTCTTCTATAGGACGTGCATTTGGGTGCATTGGGGGTTATTCTCTTTAGGTACACATGGGATATTTTGCTGCCTTAACCAATCTTGGGTTCTTCTCGCATATGGCACGTTTTCTTTCCCGTCAAGACAATCTGGTGCATAAAATACAAATCCATAAAAGTTATGGATTTGTATTTTAACAAATTACTTCTTCATCCACCATATTCTCGAGGTCAGCATCGAGATAAACGCACATTTTGAAGGTTTAGAGAAATACTATTCAGAAGGGATCCTAAAATTAGAAAAACGGTGGACTAAGTGTATCGAGCTAAACGGAAGATGTTGAAAAATGAAATGTATTTTGCAAAAAAAAAAAATTATTGCCTAGGTATTTATCACTCGTCCTTGGACTCGTGCACCAACGTACGGCGCGTCTCACCCAATGACAACTACAGTAGGCAACTACATGTGTAGTTGCTCGTTTTCGAAACAGCGCAGTCAGTCTTCTATTTAGTACAATAATTATAATTATATTATTACTATTACTTGGTCCCAAACTTAAGTTTAAATTGTGTAAGGTATATGTATGTTGTTCCAATTAATACTTTTATGACAAGGAATGCCTGTAAAAACCAACTATTTTATCGTCTCATAAAATAATTATTTAAAACCGCGATATCACTGATCAAATTACCCATAACGTAATGCATAAGTCAAAAACATTAAATTTTACATTTTTATTTTGAATTTTAATATTACATACAAATCCCCCTAAAACCGTTCGGTGTGGGGTTTTATTACTTTTGTCTCTCTTTCAATTATTTTAACACTTCATCTTAACTTTATTCTTGTTGTCCTGTGTTTCCGAAAATTTGCCTCTTTCAATGCTTGCTTTTTATTTGTTCTGTTAGTATCCATGTTTCACTTCAGTAGGTTAGAATTTTGTCATTTTGGTTTACCTTGTTGCCTCATTATTTTTTATAAAGCCTTGTTTCGTCATATGGTATGTGTTCATCGTTTTCTGTTCCCTGTTTCCCTCAATTAAAGTTCCCAAATAATTGAAGGATGTTACATGTTCTATTTTTCTCTCCTTCAACTTGTATATTCAATATTTCTCCCTGTTTAGTTAGGTATCATCATCACTTTCGTTTTATTTAATATTTATTTTCACCATTGTTGTTTAAAAATGTAATTTTATATGTTCATGTTATTCTGTAGACCTTTCTCATTTTGTAAATTGGTATTATAACCCCTATATGCCTCTTTGGGGATTATTCCCTCTTCTCAAACTTTTTAGAGATTTTCGTGAATAGCACTACTCCTTTAGTATCCATATTCTTTAACATTTCCGCCTATATTCTGTCGTGCCATGTCGCCTTGCCATTTCTCATACTACTACATAGTAGTTTCTATAGCTTCTTTTAGTTCTTCACTGTCTATTTTATTCCTTCTTTCATCATTCTTATTGTCTTTAACATGTCCCCAACAACCTTGTAAATAATCGTCTTGCCCATAACACAGTAACTCTTGAAAATATTGTTTCTATTTGTCCATTATTTCTCGTTCGTTTGCTAATGCCGTGCCTTCAATTAAATTCCTCATTAAAGTGAGCTGTGTTTATTTTATAAAGTTGGCGACACACAAAGAGAAAGGAGTTGTAAGTAATTCTCAGTTATATTTCTAAAAAACACATTTTTAATTACATAATTGAACAGCTATCAGTGCTACAAACCTTAGGAGAAAAACCAATGAAATCATAGCCCACCTTAATGAGGAATTTAATTGAAGGAACGGAGCTATCTTCCTTGTTCTTCGCTGTATTACGGTTTTTTATGTTTTCTCATATTTCTTAGTATTTTGTAGAATAGTTTTTGGTTACTCTTCTTATGTATTTCCATTTTCTCTCCAAAAATTGTACAGTTATTTTCTTTAATTTATCTCATGTTTTTAACTCCAAATTCTTTGTTTTTTATATGCTTCATCTATCATCTATGTCGTTGCTGTTTTATCTCCTATGTATTGTTTCCATTTACCGATTTGACTGTTATCTCTTATTTTCTATCATTATTCCACAATGTTGTTTGTTTTTTCTTCGTACACGTCTTCGTACAAACATGTGGCTCTTTTCCACATGTTTGCTTTCCCGCTGCCAATATATTTTAACCATTTTCTTTTTAGGGTTCTTGAATTTTTTAATTTTGTTACAGTTTTATAATGAAAACTGTATTTTTGAATGATACAAGAACTATAATAACAATAAAATACGTTTTCGATAAAACAGAGCCAAGAAAACAACTCGGAAAATAATGAAATTGTTAAAAAACGTCTTCCTTAATAAAAGCCGCATTAGAAAAAAATGTTAAGTGCCGTGAAAGAAATTGTATTGGCGTTACGATAACAGTCAGAATTTCTGGACCTGGAATCAAAGAAAATCCATTCGTTTTTTTTACTTGCAACTTTTTGTCTTCACGAACCGTCACTGATGGTGACATGCTTTTGCTTATTGTACAACGGGTGCATTGACTTATCAGTTTGCGACAGCAATATGCGTGCAACACTTTCAATTTTCTGTGGAGTTCGTCTTAATTAGTGACACGCAAGTTTAAGTTTCCTAGAACGACCAAAAAAAAAACTAATTTTAGGAAAATGTCAACATTTCTGTTATTAAATTAAATTAAATTATTAAATTATTCTGTGTATTTAAGGATTTTTTATTTTGCAAATGCAAAGTTGGAAATGTGAAGTAAAGCGGCTACTCACACGCCTGCCGCAGGGGCAATCTAGGGCGCACGGCGGCAGGGGCAATTCGAGTCGTATTACAAAATTGCCCCTGCTTGCCTATACACATCACAATTAAGGAGGCAATCAAGGGTATCCCCACTTTTATACCCTAGATTGCCCCTGCGGCAGGCGTGTGAGTAGCCCGCTTAAGAGGATCCGATATATTGTCCAAACAATTTGAATACGTACGCCACCGTGTCAATGATTTAGATAAAATAGTGAAAGTTTTGATATTACTAAGAGTCAGTTGAATTCCGCATCAGTAAATTCCTAGTGGTTATTTTTTAAGGTAGATGAAGACCAAAAAACAAGTATTTATCTTGTACTGTATGATTCCCAAAAGTAACCCAATTAAAATGTTACGTCTTTAATGAAATAAAACAATTACATTTAATAATATTTATAATAATAATAATAAAAACATGACAATTAATAAAAATTACTTTCCATAATCATCCACGCTGTTTGGCGTAGCCTTTCAGGCTTTTCATTTATTAGTTTCTGGTCTCTAGCGCCCATGTTACCCATGCAATTTCTATTCGTAAAATGTGATTATGTATGACTTTAAATCCAAATTCTCAAAAATACATATATGAAATAAACCATTTCGTAAAAATTTATTTTTGAAAATTCTTTGCACATTTAATTGACTTGGTAGTTTTGGACAGTTTATTCCTAAAAAGAAAGCACGAAGAAATGTAATGTATATTTCGTGGGGCTTAAAAATCGCCCAGCCGATAAAAACTACCGGCCCGGAGCAAATTTTTTATTCATAAGGAACTTTAAAAGAGACGAGCCTTTGGCGACAAAACTGACGTTTCACTTCAAATGTATTCTTTTGTCGTCGTAGAAACGGTGGGGGAGTAAAAAGACCGTCCTGGTCGTATGAGGCGTATGAATTACATTTCGCGTGCCCCATCGCATGCCATGTTGCGTGTTCGTCGATCCGTACTAGTCACGTCGTCGCCAGCGCAGAGAGATTATGCACGAATCTAGAATTAAAAACGCTCGCTACTTATTGAATGCGTTGCGAAGAATTAACGGCGCGGCGGTGATGTCATGCATGGCCCCACGGGCTTTGAAATAATTTAGCGCACTTTCAATACCTAACCAAAGAAGAAACTTGTTTCTACATATCGGTTAACGTCGATCGCACGAGTTCATAATTAAAGTTTTAGGCCGACGCGTGTACATTCCATAATTGGTCAAAGTAATGATGAAATAGTGTAATAAGTCTGTTGAGTGTATCTGGTTTCAATGACTGTTTGATCCACCTAGCGTAATGTTTCGTATTAAGTGTCATAAAAAATGAAGTTGTTAAGGCGTGGTCAGCAAGATCGATTCGCTGGCGTAATGATTGGGACGAAATTTGTGAAATGTAGGACGCAAGTCTTGTGTCATCTCTGAACTATTATTAAACTGAACAAAATAATTTTTCTATAATTTTATTACTTTTTTGGAGAACTTTTGAATATATTTTTTGTTTTTGTTTTAATATTTTAGACAATATTACATTTTTCACAATGTTGTCATTTACGTACTTTCCCAATTTTGAAATTTTTGCCTGGATTCCTGGTAATTTCTACAATTTTAATTTTAGACAATTTTGGCAATATTGGTATTTAGAATTTGGCATGGATTCTGATTTGGTTCGATATCTTGGCGAGATTGTGTATTGAGAATTATTTAAAAATTTACACAATCGAATTACTTAAATTAATAGATATATGCAAGTACAGTACGTATTTATTTCTGTATTAACACCACGAAAAGAGACAACCCTTTTTTCTCGTATTTTATTCAGAAATTTATTCAAATTCTTTATTAATAATAATAGCCATACGCTAATACATTTCAGTGTGAAATTGTAGCTGTTCTTTTTTCTAGAACTCATGAATCCTATCTTCGGATGGATTAGTCCTAATTTCTCTTTTCATAGTGTCTTGCGTGCTTTTGCTGGGTACACTATTTTTCTCTATTCTTTTCTGTCTTTTAATAGTTTTCTCCTGAATTATCTTTATTAAAAGTTTCTTCGTTAAAGTTTTCTTCTAAGTGGTTCTCCCATCTGCGACTTGGGTCTATTTTACGAAGGGTTCCAGTCTGTTATTATTCTCAGTGTTCCATTGTTTCCTCTTCCATACCATCGAATTCTCTCTGGTGTTAGCCCATCTCATTATTTTTAGTTTTTCTTCTTCATTCTTGGTCAGTGTCATTCTTTCCATTGCATATATAAATGTTGGTTTTATTAACGCCTTGTATATTTTCAATTTAGTTATTTTACTCAGTTTGTATGTTTGAGCATTTTTTGTTGCAGTGAAATGTTGTATATTGTTTTTGTATTTTCTTATTAATGAGGTTCTTAAATGTTTCCTTTTCTTTCTAAGCATCCACATAAACTACCTCATTACTCTGTCTTACTTGGACTATGTATATGTTTTGTTTTTCTATTGCTGTTGCTGTTTTGGCTGTCCTAGTTAGTTTGTAACCACAATTTTTGGCTTGGCCTCTATAATTTTGTTTTTACATTTTGAAAAGATTACTGGTGGTTTAAAAGAGAAACCAAACTCGCTCTCCCTTCTTCACTATCTGTTTAAAAATATATACGACAAAGATGCTTGTTATTTACCAACAGGTTTGGTAAATAACAAACCTGATGAAACTGATATTTCGAAAAGTTTTCCCAATGCTATATATTGATGAATCGAAATGAAGAAATTACAGTTGCCCGGCCAATAATAAAAAGAATGCAGCAGAGTCCTAGTTGTTATTTGCAGAGTTAACTAACATTTCAGGTTAAGCATACTGAAGGAATATTTATTCAATTTTTACTTCTGCCTTATTCCCTACACCTTTTTTGGATCAGCTTTGTCAAATAGTTGTATACGAAATATAAACAAGTTTCATATAAAGTTTCATAATATTTTTCATTCCAAAAGTAATCAGAATAGATTCAGGGAAGGGAAGTGTTTCCGTTAAATCTTGACTTCGAACATTTTTTAATTACCATACTTACTTTCTTATATATAAAGTACAAAAAGTGTTTATGGGATCTATAGCAAAATACGTTGTCGGGTCATGATTTTAAAAATTGCATATGGGGTGCAAACATATTTCCTTTTTAATAATGTTGTTTTAATAGCGTTTTCTTGAAACATAAACTAACACACCTTTAACGCATAAATACACACCCACCACGCTAATCGAGATAGTGTTTGTTTATACCCCGGTGATAGGCACATTTCGCCAAAGTTATGAGGAGCGCCACTCCTTGGCAGTCATAGGGTTCATGTTGAACGGCCACCCTATCAGCAGTTTCACACGAGCCACCTCAATCGCTGCGGTTGGGTGAAGGCGCTTGTTTAAATTACCATATTTTAAGAACAGAGTCACTTCAAAACGTACCTATCATGCGTTAAATTTAGACCGCTAACACCTTTGCGTACGTTTATTACATATATTGACATATTTCGACAAGTATATCAATGTTACTTAATTTTCGTTTGCCTTGATAATTCTGTAGAATTTATTAAAAATTATTATACCAATAGTTGCAAAACGACTACAGTTGCGATTCTCGGATGATCACAAAGTGATCATGCTTGCAATGCTTGCATAAAGAGCAAGTTATGCAACACATTTTACTGCATTTATAGAGCAAAGAAAACAATTTTCATTGATTGTCACTAACCACCAACTTTTTATTGACTCAATGTTTATTTACAATTACAATTGCACACATCGTGGTAACTACTATTTACAATTAAACTAATTAATCAAGAAATTAAAATATGAAAGTTATTGACGTTATCCGTGGGTTAGATGACAAAAAGATAACAAATAAACATATGTTCATAATTCTTTTAACTTCTGCTTTAATGGAGAAAACTCGACTGTTATCATTTTGGAGTCTATTTCATTCCTGACTATTGCCTTAATTTCTTTTGTGTCTATGTCGAACGGTTGAAACATTTCTGCAAAAGCAAATACATTCTCATCACTGTTCTCTATAATTTTTGATAATCGACACTGTATATTGCACACCTGCCAACCTCATTTAAAACTCTTGGCTTCAATTTTACGGATAGGGGTAACTGAAGTAGCAAATCTAGTACCTGTTACATTTTCATGCATATTGACCATGTTTGGTTCAGAGTTTTGCCGTTTATACAGAGTCTTATTTAACAAAAAATTAAGAACGCGAATCCAAGGATGTTCATCAGAGGATGACGTCGTCATATTTTATAGTAATTTTTTTCCAAACAATTTCGATGTGGTAGGGAATTAATTCAAGATGGCATAACATGTTGAAGGCATCGAAGAAAGAACAAAAAAAAAACAAGAAAGTTCCCCTGCTGAAACCAATTCCTCAAATGGTTTCAGCAGATCGAATAATAAGAGTTTCATCAATTGCTGCTGAAGTGGGGATATCTGCAGTATTACAAATTTTATGTCTTATGAATGAATAAAGTGGCAGCATTTCCAAATTGCTTACCCATAACAAAAATTGTGTGCACAAATTTCTGAAGAAAACTTGAACGCTGTGATTGACGATAAAAACCTTTTCTGGAAAATTATAACAGGTGATGAGACATGGGACCCACCGACAAAACAAGAATCCATACATTTAGCCCACAATCTTCGCCCCCTAAAAGGGAAAAACGCAGGATTCGTCGGGAAATTTCCTGGCGACGGTGTTTTGGGATACAGAAGGAATATTACTAATTGAATATATGGAAAAGGCTCTACAATTACAGGAAAAGCCTCCAAGGAAACAATCAGAAAGTTGAAAACTGCCAAAAAAGGTCCCACCTGTGATCACAAGATGACAATTGCAGAGTTCAAAAGCTCGCCAATAAATCTCCGATAGCTCCGATAAATAATGAACGATTGCTGCTTTATTGAGAACATCCACATTATAGTCAAGAAGGGTGTAAGTTTTCCACAACTACACAATAGTCGATTGATTGGTTATGATTATGAAACATGGTGTTTCTTCCAATTTTGTGATCTTTGAGTATGCTTCTCCTGTTTTTGGTTACACGTTGCTTGTTCGTCTCCATCGGTTTTTATAATATAATGTTCTTTGGTAATTTCATTTAAGAGACTTGTTAATGGGTTTATATTGTTCGCGGTTGCATTTATATTGGGTTCAGTTTTGTGCTAACGACTAGCACAAGTCATTTTACCAGAATAAACCCAACCCATGTATTACTACGTAACTAGGTGAACTAAATTTTATGAATGAGTAGTTCGTTTGTGGACTACTGGTTTGTCGAGTAGGCAATTATTCACAATGTTCATGTTTCAAATTAATCAGTGTACGCATTCCTGAGAGCGAATGCCTAATAGTAGTCAAGGACTTACATCAACTAGGTGATAGGGGTGATGTTATAGACTATGTGCCAGGTCCGGGTTCCAGCTATGCAACTGCAAAACATCAGCTTAATCGAAACTGTCACTTGACAAGCATTAATTAATGGTTATGACAATATCAATTACTTCAATTTACATGGGGTAAAACAAATCGTTAACTTTTTACACCCCACTGTACATACATATACCATGTGATCAAAAAGTTTTCAGATTAGGGTAGAATGTGGAACTATGTAAATTTATATATAATGTCAATGTTAAGTATTTATGGATTTATTGAAATATGCGTATTTTAAGTTTTCGAAATTTGACATTTTTGACTTTAGCCTTGTTTTAAATAATTATCGATTTTTATGAATGTTGTCTTTTCATATTTTTAAGTATTTTTGGATTTTATACTTTTTGTGTATTTACATTATTTCTTTTTTGTAATACTTACGACATATTTCGCATTTGCAGCAAATTGCACAAATTAATTTATTTTAACGGAAATAAATGACATTTTTGCCGAGCAGATCGTAATAAGAGCGAAACGATCGCCCAAGAATCTCAAGTGTGTTCTGTTTTCAGATCCAACCTGCTTAACTAATGTTTTGCATGATTATCACAGATGTAATAACGTTATATTTTTCTGTCGATGACAATTTTCATTGTCGTTTGTTCATCTTCGTGGAGCTTTTTCTTCTTGTGGAACTCTATGATTATGTGTCAGCGTTGCTTTTGATTCATATATACTTATACATCCTATTTGCATAAGCCGACGAATTTCAATGTATATTTCCTCGTCTCAAATTCAAATTTAACGAATGGAACGAACGTAATATCGTGTTTATGAAATCCGTTTAATTTTGGGTTGCAATCGATATATTAGAATTTTAAATGTGGCACAAACGTTTAATTGGCGTCATTTGATTATCCGGTGTCGGTTGATCGTCACAGAAAATGTGAATTTATTAATAATTACATCGGTATTTATTACTTTCGGTATATCATTAATTTTGTACGAACGTAATAGCTTTCGCAATTAAATTGTTTAAATATAAGTAATTGTTTAGAAAATTGAAAATTAATTTTTCTGTTTGGGGACTTAATTTACAGTTTTGTAAATTTATACTATATTTTATTTTCCACAATTATTTTGCGATTATTTGTTTTAAGTTTGGTCTTTTATTTGCAGATATTTAGGCTGATATGCCTGAGGAAAAGAAAATGGCAGTGGATAACGAAAATGCTTCCCCGGTGAAAACGAAGCCAGCATCACCGGCAAGAACAGGAAATGCGTTAGCTCAGGTGACCATGTTAGATGGTTCCATATTAGATGTCTACATTGATGTAAGTTAAATAATATTTTTCTTGTTTTTTGGCACTTTGTTATTTCATTCAACTATTGAAATATTGCCGCCCCCATCCAAGTTTTTGGAAATAAATTTTATTTTGTTTTGTCTATGAATGCAGTAATTGCATTTTTTAACATAAACGCACCTGGCATTTAAATTGTGGAGTATTTGGAAACGGTGGATGTGAAAGGGGAGTGGGTTGACACGCTACATATCGAACCAGCCCTTGAATATTTTTTTCATTATTAGTTCAGTGTACTGAATTACATTTAATGTTATTTAATTTTGATGTTTCGGTTATTTAATATTTACAGTATATTCACTGTTGTATTTGTCCCCATTGATAATCAACATAACTACGCCATATGCAAACATGGTTATAATATATTCGTGTTCAGTCGATTAATTTGAGAACTCGACGTGTACGTGACGAAGTGGCGACAAGTTTAACGTATATGTGCACCGTTATGATCAATATAACGCTTCACGTGATTCCTGCCACTATTTGTTTGCAAAATGACTGGTTTGATTTGTACCCCCCATCTTCAATAATTATAACTAGTTTTATTGAACGCGATTTTCAAGTAAAATATACCAATATGCTTTTCCCAGCTGATATAAAATGTTATATAATTAAATGACGTGAGCGAATTTATTTATATATTTTTGTTTCCACTTTAAACTTTAAATTCATTTTGTGCCACTTACAGACTATAGAGTTTTTAAAAAGGAACCACCAAGGGATTTTTGTAATGTCAACCCAACCCAATCAAGTTCCAATTCTCAGGGTTCTATAACATTATTTATTGTTACCTTTAGTGATGATGGGAAGAATATGATATTACAGACAGGAATTTATAATTCGTGTGTAGCATCTTGGAGTTGTCCAAAATTATAATTTAATTATAATGTTCACAGTGGTGGTGAAACATAAAAGATCAGACCTACAAATACAGTTTGTATTTGGGAGTTGTACAAAATTATGTATAACTATATTTACATTATGATGAAAAAAATGGATGTTATTCATAACATTTGTCGAGAAATTACCCATTAAGACAACTAATACTATTGTTTTTATTTTATTTAATGTTTGTCACGGTTGTAACTCATTATTTATTACAACATCCACGTTAGTCATGTCTTTTCACAGAAACCCTGTCTGAACCTGACGACTAAAAATGCAAAAGGTTTTAATTTATTTATAGCTTATTATATATAAAAAAATCAGCAAATGTATTAAGGTGATGACAGCTGTTTCGCCCTCTATGGGCTCATCAGACCACCACAAATTAGTTTTATTCATGCCTTCTTTGCGAAGACTACCACGGTGAGGATCATATCATACACATGTTTTTCATTTACTTGCCATTATTTTTCAAATTTTGAATTTTCTTTGCGCTACACCCCGTTTTGATGCCGTTACATGGAAAAAATCTGAGGATGAAGGAAAAGGGGTTATCTTGTTAAGAAATATTAGGATGAAGGAAAATGGGTTATCTTGCTAAAAAATATTATATGCAAAAAAACTGTTGTGTGTAAAGTTGTAGATCTATAAAAAATGCATACATCATGTTTCCGAGCAAAATGTGAAAGTCTTTTTTTACTACAAATCTTGACGCAGCGATAAAGTCGCTTTTTTTGAGTCTGGAAACTTTCGGCGATAATCACTTACAATCTGAACCGCATACTGTTTCTGTTTTTCATAAATAATTTATTAATAATCTTATTATTAATCTTCGATAAGCTGCACCCCTCTCTCTTAGCCGGATCTTTTACAACTTTCAATTTATTCGCTAATTCCAAACCTTTTACAAAACTCTCATATTGATGCCAAGTCGACGGAGCCGTCATAAGAATTCATCATTCAAGTCAAATCTTGTGACAAATTCTCTAGTTTCGGAGAAAACGAATTGTTCAATTCCGTCGTTAATAATTTCTGTGATTTGATCGATTAGTATTATTATTCGCTTATCATTTTTTATTGATTCGTTTTGCGATTTAAAGCATTGGCCATTTTCATTTTTGATTCAAATGGAAATTTCAACCAAAGAAAGCTAACGCGACAACGTCAGGGCTCATATACCATGAATTATTGGTTAGTTTTTGTAAAGCAACATGAAATATGTCACCATCGATAGCTTGATATGCAAAAAGTTTCGAAAGAACCCTGAAATCCTGATACGGTGCTTTGGCAGCAGAAGGAGCACAAAAACTCATGAACATCAAGACCCAATGCCTCAATCACAATATGAACCCCCTGAACATCCCTGACGCTAATTTTACATTTATGTAAAGCCTGAGACAACTTAGTTATCATTATGTTACGATGTCCTCTCAACCTTTTTGCTCTTGATACAAGTTCCATATCTTCTGGGAAAGCACGTTCTATCCCAATATTAGCAGTGGATGTTCCAGCAACTGGTATTGCACTCACATCTGATTCTAAACTACTGCTTGAGGTTGACATCAAATCGGCAGTTTGCTCTTAAAAAAAGAAGAGATTTAACTCGAATTAAATAACAGAAATAAGTTAAAATTATTTCCTTTGATTAATCAAAAACTGTTTATCTTCTTCAATGGAAATCATGTTCAAAACGTTAGCATGAGCAATGTCAGTAAGATCATCGAGTTTCGATATATAATAAAATTTTCTTTGATGGTCTCCCAACGTGTTTTTTAAGTTGTCTCCATTCTTGGTACATACTTTCTAGTTTTGAGACACAGTTTCTCATCTCCTGAGTTGGAACTCTTGTAATGTTAGAGTAAATAGATTTCGTCACGCAAACGAGTAGAGCACATAGTGACATGAAAACTTGAAAAATAAAACACATGTTTTCTGTGATTTTTAAGTTTTTTTCGATATTCAAGGCTCTTGGGGTACCCTTTCCCTTTATCCAATTGGGTTGAAAATTTACACAGTTTTTTTTTCATGCAATGGCACCAAACTGTGGGTACAACAAAAAAATCACTAAGAGTAACTGATGGCCACCCTAATGTATATTTATATACAAATATATATAAAAAAAACATATTGATGCTAATCTTGCAATGAACGCAATGCACATTAAATGACAAAGTTGATAAAAGATCCTTAGATATTCGTTACAAATATTCATTAAGCCATGTACAACCTGCACAATCAACCTTGTTGTTAAAAGGTAATTAATTAATCAAAAAAAAAAGGATTTTAAAAAAATCGTTCTTTCCTTATTATAGCACTATCAATATACATGGTTATAAACAATCTTTTACAACCCCAAGTTGTAAATATCATAAATGATTTGGTGCTTATGGGGTAATTTCTGTGGAAAGGCCATGAAAAAAATCAAGTTGTTTCCTTCCATGTGCTTTTACTACACGTTTTAATCAGTAGCTAACTATAACAGAAACTCCGCGTGAAGTAAATTACGAACTGCTTAATAAAACACAATAGAACCAGCACTTCTTCCTCAGTAAATCTACCACTGCCACGACTAAAGCATTGCTAACATCATGTGTAGCACAGGTCTCCGAACACGTTTATCATAAAAATATAAAATTCCACTTATTGAAGAATATAGAGAAACAACTTGCCATTAAAACTACTACATTTCGCATAGTCATTTCATAATGAATTATTGTATTTGCAGTTTTGTTGTCTTACAGGGGTAGTATGTGTAAGAGTGTCGTCAGAAAATCAATTTTCTTACTTATTTTTTAATTCCAAGTTTGCTACCAATATAAACATAGCAATACACATAGCAATCCCCAAGAATTGTACAAATTAGTACAAAATTGTATTTTACAACTCCATGGTGAGAGGGGTGGCACACACACATCATTTTTCGTTTCGTCTAATTTAAAAATGCTATAAATACAATTATTTATAAATAAGTAAAGATATCAAGTAGTTTATTTATGCCATTTTACTTGAATGTGTTCATAGAGAGGGGTCATCTAAGAGTTTTTGTGGATTAACAAGATATGTGTATACGTTATAAAGAAACATTGATGTAGAACTAAAAATTAAATTGAAGCATAAATCATAGTTTTTTTTTAGACATTTCATAAGCAAAGATTGAAAGTAACGGGTAGTATAGAAAACATTTCATATCTGACGTGAAACTTTAGACAGTGTTCTTTTAACGCAATTAGATCTCTTCACTAATCTCTAATGTATCACAGCCTGACATGCATTAAATACAGTTTTATCGTCCTTGTTCCACTAATAGTATAAAATGTGTTGAACTGAAATATACATTAATTGCAAAACACTATATTTCTTTTACAAAAATTAATTCAGTACAACGTATTGTAATTTCGTAATGAGGCAATTATTGTGTTTTTAATTTTAAAATTTAATTTCAATAGATTTTATTGTAGCTTATTTATTCCCCAACATTCATTCCCGAATGTGAAATAAATAAATCTTGTTTGCACCTGGAACAATTTTCAATATATCTAACGATTATACCATTAGCTTAATTTGCAAGGACAGCATGTTACATCTAATTTCATTTTTAGAGAAAAGTTAAAGGTCAAGATCTTCTAAACAAGGTCTGCGAATCGATCAACCTCATAGAAAAAGACTACTTTGGTCTTGTATATATCGACAGACATGATCCAAGGAATTGGCTGGACTTAGACAAACGCATAACCAAATTCATGAAAGGTGAGTCTTGCCACCACCACACGTGCAGCTGTGTAAAAAATCGCTTTTAATTTCAGCCGAACCGTGGAAATTTAACTTCGAGGTGAAATTTTACCCACCCGATCCGGCACAACTGCAAGAGGACATCACTCGGTACCAGTTATGTTTGCAGATACGAAATGATATTCTAAATAATAGACTGCCTTGTTCTTTCGTAACACACGCTTTACTAGGATCATATCTAGTTCAATCGGAGCTCGGCGATTACGATCCAGATACGATGGGTCGTACTTACTTGTCCGAGTTTAAGTTTGCACCCAATCAATCCCAAGACCTGGAAGATAAGGTCATGGAATTGCATAAAACTCACAAGTAAATGATTCGTTGAGTGGCACGTAGCCCGATTTAACTTTTTTTTGTTAGAGGTCAAACTCCCGCTGAAGCTGAACTGCACTACTTAGAAAATGCTAAAAAGTTAGCAATGTACGGTGTCGATTTACATCCTGCCAAAGACTCGGAAGGAGTCGATATTATGTTAGGTAAGTTATTTTTGCACTACAATTAATTATATTTTGTAATTTTGGTTTCATTTGCAGGTGTATGTGCATCTGGGCTGCTAGTATATAGAGATCGTTTACGAATCAACAGATTTGCATGGCCGAAGATTTTGAAAATTAGCTACAAGCGTCACAATTTTTATATTAAAATTCGTCCAGGTGAATTTGAACAGTTCGAATCGACCATCGGTTTTAAATTAGCAAATCATAGAGCAGCTAAAAAATTGTGGAAGACCTGTGTTGAACACCATACGTTCTTCAGGTATTTATCGAAAAATTTCTACTGGGTATCGTGAAATCAATTCATCAAATTTTTAGATTAATGTCGCCTGAAATAAGTCAAAAATCGTCACTCTTTCCAAGACTAGGTTCGAAATTTAGATACTCAGGACGTACACACTACGAAACGAAACGAACTCAAATCGACAGACCAGCGCCACAGTTTGAAAGATCCTTAACTGGAAAACGTTTGACTTCACGTAGCATGGACCGTAAGTTTTAAATTTAAAGTTTGCGCCCTCTCATAACAATACATTATAGCTCTTGGAGGCACTAGACCCGAAAACGACTATCCGGAGGCAAATAAACGCCACACAATGTCTCACCCACCTGAACGCATACCGGACATTGATCACGAAAGTCCTCCCAAAGTGAAATCCGACCAGGACAAGAAAGAAAAAATTAAAGACAAGGTAAGCACTTGTATTTCTCAAGTTGTTTTTAAAACACTCGAGCTTAATCTAAATATTAACTCAATAAATAACTAAAAATCGCAACTAATAAAGAAAGTGTAACCATGATATTTTAAAAACTAATTAGCTTGCTCGGAGAGGTAGTGCTGGAACAACTTCTGCTAGTTCGTCCAGTTCTGTGGAAGGCGAATATGAGGCTGAGAAAGTCCAAAAGGTTCTTTTTGCATTAATATACTATGCTACTGCTATAGTCTTGTGCCGTTTTATAAATGTACTATTGCAGTATGTTACTTTAAAGCATGTGATTATATTCAACGATTCAGTTTTATTTTGCTCTACATAAGTTTGTGTACACATTTCAAGAAATATACAATATGTATAACAATTTTGTGTGTGTGTGTGCGTGTGCGTTTCATTTTGTCTTTGTATATTACGTAACGTACCATGTCCCGGTTTCGATGCCCACCATTGGAATCTCAATTATTACGAAAGATGCAGTCTTAGCTAATTGAAGATATTTATTGCTCATTTCAAATAATTCACTTGGTTCTCAAGATTGTCTAGAAAAATAGTAACCTTTAAATTTAAATATGTGAAATTCAAATATATGTATCTTTTAATTATCGTGAGTTTATTTTAAACACTAAATTGTTAGGAAATACATTTGAAAGAAATGTAGATATATGAGATAAGTTTTTTGGAAACATTGTGGGAAACTTAATTTTCCTAAATTTATTTTACCTGTATCTTATATAATAAGTGAGATCACTATGTTGGGAATCAAAACATTAGTGGTCCTTTGCACTGATATCTCTGTGAGTATTGGAAATAGAGAAAAAATGCTAACGGATAAACTATTAGGTAAATTGGATTTAAGGTAAATAATATCCTGTTTTATATAATTTTTTAATAAAATAGCTTTTTTTAGTTTTTACAATGTGAAGTCGTTGCAAAAGATAATCACGAAATTATATTTTACTACAACCAATTAAAATTACTTAAGTTTGACTGTCAATATTTTTTCCCCCTTTTCAATATTAACTGAGGTATTACGATTAGTAACGAGTTTGAGATGTTCTGGCTATTACCCAATTTTTTCTGATTTGAGATATATTCCTTAGTTTTTGAAATTTTAATAAGATACATCTCACATCGTACATGTATGGGGTATTGTTTTAGTATGTTATTCATCTGTATATGGTTTAATACTATTTTTAGATGATAAAGGTATGCATAAACGTAATCTGCGTTATGCAGGTCATGCAGTTGTAGGAACAAGTATTTAAGGTCTGTCCATGATGTTTTATGTAACTTAGATATAAGTTATTCGAAAAAACAAGAACATTCCTTAGCTGTCAGTAATGTGATAAAATAAAATAAATATTCCCATTACAACACAGCACTATTATCAGTGATGTGTATTTTTACAAGACTGAAAGTCTTATTGGGTAGCCACAGTTTGTAGGACTATATTTACATACGATGATGTAAATGAAACATTTTGTATGCAACGTCAAAATGTCAGAAGTTTAACACCTATCTTTATAAAGTATAGATTTCGTGGTTGCTGAACATATCCAAAATTATCATTATCACAATTTTTTCATTTAAAAGTGATGTAAAACATGGTGAACAAATTATATCGCTTGAATGAGCATTCACGAGCAATTCTTTATAATGAATGAGGTAAAAAAGAGGTTTTAGGCATACAGTAGAGTCCCCATTATCCAATCTTTGTTTCTTCTATAGTCCACTTTATCAGTGGCACTGGTAGTTATAAAAATGTGTATGTGCATTTTCTATTAGTCTGCTGATTATTTCATGTATTGTATATATATTGCTCTTTTATTTGATTTGTTTTGCCCCCCCTCTCGTTCCCATATTAGTCGACTTTTTCAGCTATCTGACACCTTGTGAGCCCCACTTAGGTCATATAATTACGACTCATAAATATCATTAGTAAAATTTTCTTCAACATATTTTTTTATCTAAAATTAATATTAAAGCACATAAAGGAGAATTACGTACTAAAATAACATGAAGTATTTATGTGATAATCATTAGTATATTAGATATAGCTACAATAAAATAATGCTAAATAGCTTCGTAAACAGTAAATTATAAGGACGTTTTCTGTATGCAGAAACTTTATAAAATATACAGCGTTCCATAGGTAACTTTTATATTATTGGAGATACATAAATTCAGTTGAATTTAAAAAAATCATTAATTTGTATTCAGAGCCACATGAGAACTATATATTCTTGTTTAATATGTAATCCTTTTAACTATTAAGCTAATAAACAGTGCATTCTGCAAGATATATGTAATGTAATACATTGCCTGCCAGTGTGACTGATTTTTCCCGAAGGTGAGTACGTGGGGTGTCTATGCTTCTTCGCTCATGTGGATTCCTTTTCATTGTACTGCATCAGTTAGCAGCTGGCTTGCAGCGAAAGCATACATTTTACGCAGACACTGCACGCAAGGCTTTCCAAAATCCACAGTTATATAGTTATAGAAAGTGATCATTAAAATTCATTATCCTGCGAAAAGTTAAGGTGATCAGACTAGTAGTCAATGTATTAACTAATTTTTATCTCCACCAATAAAAAGTTAGGCGTTATGAGGATGCGCAATATTTAGATAGTTTAACAGAAAACGTTTACATTATACCTTCTTTAATCGATAAATCTTTGTATAGGTGCGTTTTAATTGCATGTGTTTTAACATAGACTAATGCTTGTTTTACAGTTTTAGTTTTGAAGGCTGTACATCATTACACTATTTATAAAATCTATTGCAGGTTGAATCTACATTATGCTATCTGTACATAAAGTCTTAAAGACTCGTTAGTCGATAATGACACTAATACACGGACTTCTGCTTTTAGAAACCCGCAGGTGGCGTATCAGTTTTACCTCCAGGCGGTTTAATCAAAAAGAAAGAAAAGGACGTCAAGAATAAAGACGGCAAAGATGACAGCGCGCCAAATCAAAACGGAACTGAAATCGAATCTCAGCTTAATTCTACCACCGACAATGAAAAATCCCCGAAAGATAAAAGATCTAAGGTATTTAAAAATATGTTTTTCATCGTAGATACTTGTGTAAATATAAGTAAATTTGAGTTCAACATTGTGGCATAGAAGTTTTCATTTGTAATACATTTGTAGTGTAAAATAGTTTGTTACATTGCATTATTTATGATTTTATATTCAAAGTCACTAAATAATTGTAGTTTATGTTTAGATTATTTATGTTATGCATGTTTTTTGCATGTTCTGCTTTTGCTTCTGCAGAGTCCTGGTTTATTATCATTTGGTTCAAAGCGAGACAAATCTCCCAAAGAAAAGAAAGAAAAAGTCAAAGCTCAAATTGCACCGAAAGATGCCAAGTCAGATGGTGGACCACCAGTCGGTTCTCCACAGTTGCCCGGTTACACGAGGGAATACGATTATGAAACGTTTGATGATCAGCCTACGCCTAAAAGGCCTATTGGTTTCTCATATGAACAGCCAAGTCCCACGAATGCATCCAATGATTATGAAAACCATCAGTCACCTCCCACTAAACGTGCTACTGGTTTAGCGTTTAATTATGCTCCCGGAGAAGAGGATAAGCTTAAAAAAGAAGCACTTAAAGATAAGGCCAGGAGTAGCATACCTACTATTTCAATTTCACCTGCATTTAAAGATCCAAAAATTGATTCTGAAGCATTTTTGGATGGCGAACGATACACAAATTATCCACAACAACAGAAATCGAGTGTTCCTTTTGTCCCTGTACCGCCTATTGCTGCTGGTGATAGTGAAAGATTTAGACCTGTGAAATTATATGTCGTAACTGCCAAAAAGGATCCAAAAACCGGCAAATTGGATGTTGAACATGCTCATCTTGATTCATCTATTGCCACGCAGCAAACAGACACAGGACTGATAGATTCTAAATATGGATTAATTGATCCATCAAATGGTTCAGTTATAATCACTGATCCAGCAAACAATCAAAAGGAAGTTGTTCAAGGGCACATAGATCCCATTACCAAACAAATATTAATTTTATCTGGACCAATTTTGGATCCGAAGACGGGGAAGAAAGACTCATCGCAAGGGCAAATTATTGCAATTGCCCAAATGCCAATACATAGGAACCCATCAGAAATTATACCAAAAAGAAGAATTGTTAAAATTGTAGTTGTGACTGCTAAAAAAGATGCAAAAACTGGTAGGATAGAAGCAGAAAAGGGTGTATCAGAAACACTCGATGCTGTGTATGATCCAATGACTGGTGAAATTCACACAAAATATGGTGTTATCCAGCCTACGAAAAAACAAATTGTGCACAAAGATGCAAAGACTGGAAAATTGGATGTCAGGCCTTTAGAGGTCGATACGGCTCTCAATCAATTTATTATTAAGGAAGGTGTGATCGATCCCAAATCTGGTAAAAGTGACCACAATATGGGGCAAATCATATCAGTTTCTGATGCGGGTGTTACGGTTGTTCCTGTCACATCGGTAACGGCAAAACGCGATCCAAAAACTGGACAATTAGATCCCACTAAGGCACATAAAGAAACGACAAATGCAAAAGTTGATACAAATGGGGAAGTAATTACAAAATATGGCGGTATCGATGTTCAGAATCGTAAGATTAATTCAACTGATCCAATAACTGGACAAACTTATGAAAGACCTATTCAGCTAGATAACGCAGGTAACATTATAATATTGTCGGGTGTTATAGATCCGATTACTGGACAAAAAGATGACAACATGAGTCAGATTTTACAGATTGGTTCTGAATTGGATTCCGATATCACAATAACGTCCATCTCTGGAAAGGTTGACAGTAAAAAGGGAATTGATCCTAAATCTGCAGTAACGGAACAATCCGATGCATTCTTTGATTCAAATTCGAATAAACTATACACCAAGTATGGTATATATGATCCAACAAATGGGACATTGACATATATAGATCCAAAAACAGGCAAAACTGATGTAAAAACAGGTCAATACGATCCTGTTAGTAATGCAGTACTGTTTAAAGGTATCTACAATTCTAAGACGGGAAAAATTGACTCTGGTTATGGCCGTATTTTAAAACTGCAGCTGAAGCCTCCACTTGTTGAACCAACTACTACTAGTCAAGTTACCCCAGTCAAGAAAGGCGAACCTAAAGGCGCATCTCCGGTTAAACCACCTGTTGTACCAGTGGGAATTAAAACAAGAGTCATAAAAATTATGATTATAACTGGAAGGAAGGATCCAAAAACTGGACATTTGGATCTTGAAAATGGTACTGTCGATCACTCGGTCGGTATTTTACACACAACTGGAGAAATTGACACTAAATTTGGATTGATTAATTCGAAAACGGGGACTGTGGTTGTTACTGATCCCACAACTGGTAAGAAAGAGACATTGAAAGGCCATCTTGATCCAACAACTGGACAAATTGAAATTACATCTGGTTCAGTTGTTGATCCAAAAACGGGTAAACTAGACGGCAATTTGGGACAATTAATAACAATTGTAGGAGAAAAAGCGCCAGTTACTGGAAAAACAGTACCTAATGCCCTACCTACACATCCTATACCTAAAAAGCGAGTAATAAAAGTGTTGGTTATTACTACGAAAAAAGATCCACAATCTGGCCGACCCGATATGGAGAAAGGTATTGTTGAAAAGCTTATGGCAACATCAGAGCCTGTTAATAATGTAGTCGATACCAAATACGGTAAAATTGACTTGCAGAACTGTAAGATTTTGCAGAAAGATCCAAAAACAGGTAAAACGATTGTCTCGCCAATCAAAATTGATGAAACAACTGGACAAGTTTATGTTGATAGTAATGTAGTTGATCCCAAAACAGGCAAAATTGATCCCACCATGTCTCAAGTTATTAGTATTGTTGATCCAAGATATCCAGTTGTTACTATTACTACGATAACCGGTAAAAAAGATCCCAAAACAGGTAAAATTGAACCACAATCAATGAGAACTGAAACTAGTTATGGTAGTGTTAATCCTGCCACAGGAGATATTGTCACCAAACAGGGTTTAATTAATCTGAAATTACTAAGGATTGTAACAAAAGATCCAAAGACAATGAAAATTACAGAGAGACCAGTTGTCACAGACAAAGATGACAACATAATAATTTCATCGGGCATTGTTGATCCCAGAACAGGAAAAGTGGATCCAGATATGGTCCAGATGATACAAGTTGGACAAGAAATTGATCCAGAGTTACAAGTTACAACCTATGTTGGTAAACTCGATCCAAAGAAGAATGTAATTGATGCAAAGAATGCTGCAGTAGAAACTACAGTAGCACTATTCGATCCTGACAAAAATATGCTGTACACAAAGTATGGTATTATTGATCCCGTTGAGGAAACGTTAACCGTCACTGATCCTAAAACTGGCAAAGTAGACATCAGGCAAAGTTATGTTGATCCAAATACAGGAGAACTTATCTTCAAGGGTGGATTCACTAATCCTAAATCAGGAAAGTTAGATCCACATTTCGGGCGTGCTTTAACGGTTAATATTACTGAACCTATTTTGGATAATGCAGTTTCACAACAAATGCACGTACTACAAGAAGTTATGCAACCTTTGTCACCAGGCAAACATGATGCACCATTAATTAACATTACAACTCCAACTAAGCAAGATGTGCCATTAGTTAAAAGTACAACACCAGCAGCTCCAGTTGTTGTAGCAACAAAACCCATTGAACGTCCTGAAAGTCCACAAAAGCTGGTGCCCAAACATCGTATTGTAAAAATCATGGTCATCACGGTTAAGAAAGATCCAAAAACTGGACAGCCATCGACAGATAATGGTGTTGTTGAGCATCTGACAGGAATAATAAATCCCAATGGGTTTATCGAAACTAAATATGGTTTACTTGACCCTAAAACCGGAAGCATAATTACTCATGACACGAAAACAGGTCAAAAAGAAATTGTACAAGGAAGAGTAGATCCAACTACAGGTCAAATTATAGTTGCTGGTGGAAAATTGGTGGATCCATCTGTAAATAAACAAGAACCTGTTGCAGGACAAATTTTCTCAATTGTAAGTCCAATACAAGAATCAACACCCACATCACTAGTGCCAAAGAAACGTACTATCAAAATTACCGTTATTACTACAAAAATTGATCCGAAAACCGGGAAACCTGATGTTGAAAAAGGTCAAATTGAGCAATCATTAGCTACACTTAATCCAAGCACAGGTCTTATCGAATCAAAATATGGATTAATTGATCCGAGAAGTGGTAAAGTGATCATAAATGACCTTAAAACAGGCAAGGTTGACTCTAAAAAATCCGAAATTAATGAAACAACTGGTCAAATACTTGTGTCTGGTGGTGTTTTGGATCCCAAAACTGGAAAAATAGACCCTTCATTAGGACAAGTAATTAGTATAGCCGGTCAAAACGATCCCATCGTCGAAATTACAACAGTCACTGCTAAAAAGGACCCAAAAACAGGTAATCTTGATGTAAGTAAGGGTCACATGGAAACCACAAAAGGAAAACTTAATTCAGCAACAGGAGAAATTATTACGAAGTACGGAGTTATTAACTTGAAATTGTTGCACATTACAACAAAAGATCCAAAAACGGGTAAAACGGAAACCAGATCGATTGAACGTGATTCAGAAAAAAATATTATAATTCCAAGTGGAGTTGTAGATCCAAAAACTGATACTGTTAACAATGATTTAGGACAAATAATTAAAGTCGGTCCTGAAGTTGACCCAGAAGTACAAATCGTTTCATTTTTGGGTAAAATCGATCCTAAAAAGAATATAATTGATCCGAAAAACGCCATTCTTGATATTTCTACTGGGTTGTATAACCCGACCACGAATAAAATTAACAGCAAATTTGGTCAAATAGATCCATTGAATGGTACAGTGACTTTCATAGATCCAAATACTGGTAGACAGGATGTAAAGCAAGGTATAATCGATCCAATAACGGGGCAAATTTTGCTCAAAGGATATATAAATCCCAAGACTGGAAAAGTTGATCCAAGCTATGGAAGAATGATTTCTGTATTTATAACAGAGCCGCAGATTAATGAAATAGGTCAAGTTAAAGAAAGGGACCCGAAGAATTTTAAAGTTGATCAAAAAACTGGTCAAATCTGGACTCTAGATCACCAAGATCCCATTACTAAGCAGGATGTTTATTATACAAGCCAAATTGATCCAGTTACAGGTTATATTATTATTGTCTACGGATATTTGGATCCAAAATCAGGGATTATAAGCAAAACTCAGAAAGTCGACACAACAAATGCTAAATTTGATCCCCAAACCAGCCAAATTTATACGAAAACTAATCAAATCGACGAAACAGGTGCTCCAATTTATGCAGTGTCTGAAGTGGATCCGAAAACCGGTGACGTGTACACTAAATATGGCAAAGTTGATCCCAAAACTGGAAAGTTAATTATCATTCGTATTTATCTATTAACACAGTCAGATCCCAGTGGAAAAATCAAAGAAATTGATCCTAAAGATTGTCAATTTGACGAAATAACTGGTAAAATAATCAACGTGACCACACAAACTGTTTACATGTACAGTATGATAGATCCGAAGACAGGGAAAGTCGTTCAAGTCGATCCTAACGATCCCCTCGTTAAAAGCGCCAACACGAAAGTAACACAAATATTGACGTTATCAGGCGAAATTGACCCAGTTACGGGCAAAATCCACACAGAGTGGGGCCACATCGACCCACAAACGGGAGAAATTGATCCGAAAACTGCAAGGAGAGACCCCGTAACGGGAGAACTAATCTTAAATTATGCCCAAATAGATCCAAGTCATTTCACCGATCTCAAAGACACGAAAGTTCGCGTAAAAACTTACACGAAATCGGGGAGGGAAAGTTCCTCCGAGGGTGAAATGAGCGATGACGATTTAGACGAGTACGGAACGGAGAATTTGAAAGATCTCGCCAGTCTCAAGATTCCAAAAGGCAAGAGTGTAAGTACACCTGTAATTGTAAAAACAACCACGAAGCAAATCGTTACGAAAGATCGCGATGGAGTCACGCAGAACATCGAAGAAAAAGTCGAAGACGGTCGAACTGGGGAGGTGATAATCTCCACGCAAGTTAATAAAGTAAGTCTTTAAACATTAATACAATTTTAGTTGAATGAATGAATGATTTACAATCAGATTACAGAAAACGGCATGTACGATTATGTAGTTGTAATTCATTTTTAATTTTTGTTTTATCAAAATTGTTTGACTTGCATCATATTTGCATACTTATGAAAATAGACTAATTTTGTACATACGTGTACAAATTTTGATGTAATATACTTTATTGTAATATATGTGTTTATTGGATGGAATTTATAGAAATTTTGTTTTCATTTGATGTGTAGAGCTTAATGTATGGATTATAATTTGTTATATATTCAGAAAATTTGAACAAAAAAAAATCAATGGTTGATTCAGTACGATATTTTAAATGACTACAATTAAAACTAAAATGACATTCATCATAAATTCATGTTACTGTACATTTTAACAACTATTATAAAAATATTATTTAAAATTTAACAAAAAAAGAAAACTAAAGTATTTCAACGTATAAATGCACCAATTAAATATTTGAATAAATAATGAGAAAGATTATGTTTTTAAGTTATTGATGAATGTAAATAATAGGTCTAATTGTTTTCTTTATTATTTATTAATATTTCTTTTATAAGTTAGTTATGATTTTAATTGTGTTTTAAATAAGGCCGACACACTAAATGATGATGGTAAGTCGCCGTTTGTTACTGCACGTGCTGTCACAACACGTACCGCAACTACCCACGAAGATTTAGGCACTAACGCTCGAACACAACAAATGGAGGAAAAAACTGTAGCTCATTCAATGACATCCAGTGCCACCAGACAAGAACAGCGCACTGTCACCCAGGAAGTAAAAACCACCAGCACCGTTGTTAGCGGAGAACAGGTCTATATTTTATTTATTATTTGTTCATTATCGTTTAAGTTCCGTTATAAATTATTGAAAGCTATTTATCGCATCCACTTTTTATACTTTAATTTTAATGTCGCATGAATTTTCATGTGTCTGATACTCTGAGTGCTTGAGGCTGATTTATAAGTTCCTGTTTTCCTACCACCTGTATGCTATATATTGTATTCTAGTTCCCAAAACTAGAACTTAATATTTCAATGCGTCTATCAATCTTACTATATTTTATTAAATATTTAGTAATCTATACAATCTATATTTTTAATTTTAAATATTCCTCATAAAAATTGCTAAAGATTTTAGTAAAATACAGTAAGATTGATAGATCACCTATTTATCTAGTGCAGTTATTCTGAAAAATATGTAACATCAACCAATAAGCAGACAGATGGTTGGAGTTCAATCTACAAATCAGAATGCATATCTGCAAGAAATTATTAATTATTCACAGTTTTATAATTGTACCTACTTGTTTATTCTTATTTTCAAATATTTATATAAAAATCCTCGGAAGCCTCGAGTATATGTTATTTCATATGTTAAAATATTTGCATTTTATTCCTGTGTCATCATCTCTTGCACAATTCATCAATGTTGCGATAATTGCATGGCTTATAGCTGGGCCGACGAGATAGCATTAGCTCGACAAGTTCAGGTGACTCAGGCACCCCCATCGATCCTCCAGATGATCCAAATTCACCGTATTACGATAATGTCTTTTATAAGGTAAGTGCTTCGTCAACTGATTATAGTGCGCTATAATTACTAACTTTTGTGAGTACGCATGATACTAAGTGTTGATACATATTCATGGAATGTAGAATATAGACGTCAATGTCATATACAGACTCTTATAACTAGCCCTGTTTAATATTTGAAAATGTTTTTGGCAAATCAAAATTAAACGTATTTGAGTTATTGTTGTCTTTGACTATCATTTAGGTGAAGTTTACACAAAAAATAGACTTTATGTCTTGTTGGTATTACAATCTGGGTCATGGCGTAAGTTTGAAGTTTTATTAAAATCATTTTATTCTATTTTCGATAGTAATGGAGATTTTGAGTGGTATATTGGCTGTATATTGAAAGTTGATATTGGAATACATACATTAAACTATATTTCTTGTTTATGACAATTGCATTGTGTATGTTTAGTGTTTCTTTAAACAACTTTAACTGGTCTTGAATCATTTTCACACTACTGACTTCTTTCGTTTCCAGAATTTCAGACCGTCTGGGTGATTTAAAGCATTAACTAGTATTTCTAATCTGTGCATTTTAAAATGTAACTTATTTTATTTTTTTGTTATTGAAAGGTTAATGTTGTTTTGTCTTTATTCAGGGAGATGTTCCTGGAGGCATTGTGCAAACTGAAAGTGTACTCTATAGCGGTGACCCAGCAGTAACAAGAACAACAACTACATCTGTGCCAGTAGTTGCTACTGAAGCCCGAAAGGTCCACTTAACTTCAGAAGACGGCAATTATGCAGCAACTGGAGAAATTATTAGCTCTCAAACAATTAGTTCGAAAACACGCACAGTGGAAACTATTACGGTATGTATGAGTTAATTTGTGCAATAAATCGTGGTGGGACACTGTAAATTTGCCATTTTGGATTCATTCTGTCAAATAATTTTAATAAATTATCTTTGCAGTATAAAACCGAACGTGATGGTGTGGTTGAAACACGCGTAGAACAGAAGATTACTATACAATCAGATGGCGATCCTATTGACCACGATCGTGCATTAGCTGAAGCTATTCAAGAAGCAACTGCCATGAACCCTGACATGACTGTAGAGAAAATTGAAATTCAACAGCAAGCGGCAACACAACAGTAATGTATGCTAAATAGATTACCCCGACTTCTAGCATACGTAAAATCGCATTTTATTTTAGGATGTGTGCTACAAAAGTTGTCTAAAGAAAATAATTCTGAAAAAATAGTAAAAATTGATAAGTTTTAAAAGTTCAGCTGTTGTGTAATAATCGGGCTTGCATAATTCTAATAGGTTTTATGTTCGTAGTTATAGGAAATCTTAAGCAGCTATAATTATAAGTTGTGCGAGAATAACCGACCCCCCACAACTCACAAATGGAATAATTTTATCACATTAATTTTAAGATTGGTGTATGGAAATATATATGTTTTATTTGTTACATATTAAATTTAACATTTTGTGTCAAACACGTTATGTATGTATTTTATATTATTTTTTAACGCTTCACTCTCCATGTTCAAATAGTTTTTATTTATTAAGTAAACAATATTTAAGTAATAAGTGTTTTATTAAGTTACTTTAGCTTTCGATGAGATATTAATATTAAATGTACTACTCGTTATATGGTGCTTATTTACGAATAAAATTGTACACTGAATTTTTGGAGCTACACTTCTGAATCTCGATATTGAAGCAATGAAAATGTTACTAAACAAGAAAAACACGAAATTTACCATGACATTCCATTATTGTATTTTATTTATGTGCTTGTGTATTTATTATATATTAAAAATGTGGAATATATATTATTTCAAGTTGTTAAATAAAATTGAAGCTTTTTTTGCAAGATTTTACACCTTTGTTTGTTATTGTATGTGCATATAAATATATATATATATTTAAAATTGGGAAGCCTTTTTAAATGACAATAATTGGTTTTCTTCATGTAAAAAGTTCATCTACAATCAGTAAAAGCATTTACTGTTTAATCAAATAAACCATTATTGTATTATTAAATTGGCTAACTTGCATTTAAGAATATGCCTTGCATTATTTTATCGTGGCTGAGTAATAAATTATAATTTTAATGAATTCTGGTTTTTTTTTTGTAACAACTACTAAGCGATCTAAGTGGCGATAAATGCTATAAATAATGGGTACTGGGCTATAAAATTTAATGATATTGTAGCTGTGAAAGTTGCATGTTTTGCAGTTGCAATATTTTTTTAATAACCTCTCCATACATCTATTGTATTCAACATTGTATTTCAAAGTGAACAAGTTGTAAGTTAATTTCCCCATCGATTTTTTCTAGCTGATCCAAAAGTAATCTGTTACTAGAAAATGAACTTGAAGGAACTATGAAGCTTCCCTCCAAAAACATGTGCGAACAATTTGTTGTGGTAAGAGTTCAATTTTTCAGCGAATATCTATTTTTCGATAATAATTTGTGTATTGTTTTAGTTAAATTTGTTATAGTCTTCGAGGTGTGGGTTTTGGAAATTAGCTTTTAATAATAAAACAACTATAAAATAGTGTAAACAAAACAAAGTAAAACTCCTACTATAGTTAATTATTACAAAAGTGGTTAATAATAAAAATTGAAGTTTAAATATAAATTGTATATTGTATAAAAATTATAAAATATACATATACACGTAGGTAATTACGTAAATCTGGGAAAAACAGTTACTATACTGTTTGGTTCGTTACGTTTTTTTTGACTTCTCAATAAAGGTGGAACTTTATTCTTCACATATGTTGTGTTCTGAGGTACTGAAAAACTATGTATAAGAGATGTAAAATCATTAAAGAAATGATCCTTACGAGCTCTCCAAGGTATGTAAGCGTCATTCAAAGATAGTCCTGTTGATAATGACTTTGATTCGTTAATATTATTTAAGGAAGGTTTAAGGATCAGATTCGACACAGCTTTCTGGACTGATAATGGATAATTCTTGGAAATATCTGCAATGCGTTATAATTATCGTGAACATAGTTTTTGAACTCACTTTTCATACTTGTCAGTTCATCAGGTAATCTGGTAACGTCTTTATTTTCAAAATTAATCTTTTCTTGTTCAAAACGTTTTATAAAACACCTTGTATTATCGCTGATTTGCTTATTATCCAAAGTTTCTGTAACATACATAATTCATCGATTTTGCTCTTGTGTGGATGTGGAAACGAATTTACTTAAAGAATGTGAATTAGCTATAATGTTTTCTCGGTAGCGATGTCCTTTAGAAACAGGATTTCCGTTAAACATTGCTTCCTGCAAATAAAACCAACAGCTGACCGCTCCCGTTATATTTTTCAGGTTGTCAATTTTATTATGCGACGCGTTTATCGTTCTTAGATATTTGAGAGGTGATAAGTTGTCGACGGAGAGTAAATTATTGCGCGAAGTATTTAGAACTTGAAGCGACCTCTGTACAAAAATGACGTTAAATGAATAAAAACTAAAATCGTTTTACTTACGGATAAAAACAACACGGTTCGTGGATCAAAACATAGGGATTCCCCAGTACTTAATTTCTGCTTCTCTACGTGCAATTCTTCCAAATACACCAGTTTTTCCAGATTTTCAACGACACTTATTTCGTTATGTCCCAAATATAACCTCTTCAATTTTGTCATATTTTCCAAGTTTTCGATTTTGCGAATGTTGTTTTTCTGAAGGTACAAACTGACGAGGTGTCGGAGAGAATTCACATTTTCGATACTCGATATTTTGTTATTGTGCAAATACAAGACCGTTAAGTTGTGATACCCTGACAAGTTGGTCTGAAAAATAATGAATAAATTCCAATATAAATGTAGGGTATTTATGGAACGCACAATGGAAGTTAGATATTTGTCGTGCAAATATAAGTGAGTGGCTTTTCCTGCACTTTCTGATTTGTTTTTCGTCGGTTTATTCAAATCTTTTACGTCTTTTTTCACTTTATCGGTCGACATATTGTAAGCGAATCAATTCACATTTAAACACTTAAATTTAATAAGGTTATTTACATGTTGCTTAGCAACACTTGGCTTCCATAGTTGCCAAGTGTTTCATTATAGAAGGTAAAAAACAATCTAAAAAAGGGCAAGGCGGTGGGGGAAGATGGGGTGGATACGGAAGGTTGGCTGAATGCCCCAGAGGAATTGTAGAGGGTAGTGTTGAAGCAGTTAAATGAAATAAGGAAAGGAAGGAGGGATCGGCCAGAAAGTTGGAGGATGGCGATAGTGATGCCAATTATGAAAAACAAGGGTGATAAGGAAAAAGTAGGAAACTACAGAGAGATAGCACAGCTGAATGTAGTCCACAAATAGGAGGAATACTAGAAACGGAGGTGGAAGGGGGAAGGGTGCTGCCGGTAGGACAAGCAGGTTTCAGAAATGGTAGGCGTAAGTCAGACAATCTATACGTGTTAAACTACCTAATAGAAAGAGAGACAGCAAGCAAGAAGGGAGGAAAAGTATATACAATGTTTGTGGACCTGAAGGTGGCCTTCGACAAAGTGAACAGGAGGATATTAATGAAAACAATGGAAAGGGTGAGGATATCAGATGCGATAAGGGGAAGAGTGAAACATCTGTATGAAGAAACGTGGTGCAGGGTGTGGGTGGGCGAAGAGAGATCGGAAAGATTTAGGACATAGAAAGGAGTTAGTCAAGAGAAGGAAGAAACAAGAGGAGGAGCCGAAAAGATCGATCGTGACTATAATTTCTTACCCATTGTGGAAGAAGACACCGACGTATTTGTATAAATGAATGTTATGAAGCAATAAATACAACCAACCACCCGACTCAATCTGAAAACACATTTTAACGTTTTCTTCACCTTAAATTGGCAGTTCTGGGTAATATAGAAACCGACATTTAGAATTCCATCGTTTCCCATATCGCAGTCTTTGGACAAGGAGTTAGAGCAATAAAGCAAATTAAGAAAGAAAATGATTTCGTTCTGGTCGGCCCTTTTTTCTAACCCGCCCCTGTGATTGACAAGCAAGATGCTGCCACCTGTCGGGTTCATTTCATTAATATAGGGATGTTTAGGTTCTCCTGTCACCTTGTATGTGTATTTTGGCAACATTGCTCATCGTTATCATTTCAAACTGCAAACCACGTGTTCCTTGTAAATACTTTTAATTTCGCTTTTGTAATTCAATTTTGACTACCCGTCCCTTATTGCTCCATATTCGTCGAGAATTGCGTTTTGCGTTAATATAACAAGCCACGTTATCGTAAGTCTATGTAACCCGTAACGTGTTCTAACCTAAGTGCGATAAAAACACGATTTTGTTACCAATCGATTGTTAAAATGAAGTCAAGGTCGTCCCACAAAACTGCAAGAATCGAACGTTTAAAACAATTAACTCCTTTATTTGCGAAAGCGCAAAGAGCAAGCCTGGATATCGTACGAAAGCAGAACGAAGATTACAAAATGAATAAAATCATCCAAGAGGTTCTTAGCTCTGAGGTCCCCGACGAAATCAAACCGGAAACTGCCAAGGTAAGACGTAAACGTGCTTCTGCCCATTGTCACGCCGTAAAGAAACCCGAGAAAAAGAAATTTAAAAGCCGTAGTGTAATAGATTCGGATGAATCTGATTCTGCTGATTCCACCGCAGGGAAGAGACGGTCAGACGTGGACGAACCGGATCTATGTGAAATGGAACATAAGTATGCTAAATGGAGAAAAAACGAGTTCGACACGTACAACTGTGTCAATAGACAGGTTGTTATATCGAACATTGAATATTTAAAAAAACACATGGAAAGAAAGAAGAGTGAGCCACAGTGTTCTATGTCTAGTGATAATTCCGAAATAATGTGGTCTTCATCTACTTACATAATTAAGTACATAAGGATGTGTATTTTGAGGCACGATTGGAAGAAACTGAGTGGTTTGATTCGGTTGATGTTGCACCATGGTCGAAGATTTCATCCATACGTTAAGGAGGTGTGTCATTAATATAAGTCACTTGCAAAAATGTATTAAATCCTTTATGCCCGGTTTCACAAAAGCTAATCTGTCGTTAACAGCTTGTTAACGAATGTTCAAAAGTTTGACGATTCATTAATGAGTCTTTAATCAATCATCAAATATTTGACAACTGATTACCTTGATGACCCGTTAAAAGCAAAATTACCATTGTTTTGGATTTCACAAACAATAACGAGTCGTTAAAGGCTTGTTAACTAATTCACCATTTGACAATCGTTTGTGAAACCGAAATTAATGTGATGAATGGTTGTCGCAATAGTAGGTTTGCTACGTCAGTTTTTTGTGATTTTGTCAGTATCTTTGTTGCAGATGACATTTTTTGCTGCATTGATGTGTGATGCAGACTCGGATATTGATTTATTGAAAGAGTTAGACTTGTGCTTTGCCAAGGTGGAACTTCAAGCAAAAATTAACCCATTGGATATATGGTATGTGGAAGATACATCTGCAGGTTTATGAAGACCCAGGCACAATCGTGCTTCTTAATCTGCAACCCATAAATTGATTGATCTGTTGAATTTTAAAGTTTGTACGACTGTACATGCTGTACAGTTGATTAATTTGAAATGAAGGGATTTCAACAGTGATAAGTAACTGTCTGTGACGAATTAATTTTTTTACATAGTAATTCTTGGAGCATGCCGGGTGGAAGCGTTGCATATTTGCAAGTTGTAACTTTATAATTAAAATTTATAAATTATAATAAATAATAAACAAATTGTATACAATTGTACAGTTTCATTAAAGAGGGATTTATGCTGTGCTTTGATCAGCACTATAAGAGATGTAAAAATTACTCTTGTCAATTTCCTATCGTGTTCGATAGTACGAAGTAGTTATAAGTTAGTTATGTGTGAGTGGGGCGTTCATCGCCCCTCCACTGCGACCGCAAGGATTGTACGAAGTAAGTGTGAGACTGTAAGAGGATTTGTTTTGTTAGCTACCGTATAAATGGCTATTGCACACTTAGTTACAAAAAGGTGTTTAATAAATATTAATATTGCAAAATGTATTTATCTACCACTAATTGTCTAATGCCCGTTTGCACCACTTGCAGTTAAGTGTCACTTAAAATTTTATAACCGTTGCACAGTTGTTTAAGTGATGTGTTTAAGCGATGTAACTGTCAAGTGATATTTGTATAGATCATTCAGTTACAATTTACATTAGTACAATTCCCCTTAGCAAACATGAGAGTCGGAAAATATGCGAACTACAAAAATTTTATTTAAAATATTTTAAGCGGGAAAATATTCAACCAATCACGCTCAAGTATACTGGTTTGGTACATTCTGAATCAGAAGTATCAGAAGATGATAAAATCTGCACTAGACAGTAGTTTACTGATTTTATGTTATGTATTTTTTTATATGCTTATTTTGTATTAACGTACTTATTTATTCATTTCGTTATTAATTTTAAATTGTGACAAAACTTTATTGCAACACACTACTTTTTAAATTTGCCGCCGAGATATTTTTTAACCTGAATGTACGTCGAAAAGCAGTGCCGCTCTCGCCACGCCCCCTCAGCTGTCATGTTTGCTAAGGCGATCTGTACATGATGACTCATTGTAATCTGACCGGTAAATTGATGTCAGCTGATGAACAGTGGCGTATGCAATATGAAAATGATTGTATTTACAAGTGGATGTAGTAATATTTATTTGTTCTGAAAAGAAAAAACGAAAACGAAGGATTTAATGTTAACTTTAATACAAGAAACCACGCTACGAAACAAACCAAACCACGAGACGAGCTAGAATGAGGTTGGGATTTATGACGCGAAAATTTCGCGTGCACGCAACTGATTACCGACCTCCCCTACAATCTAGATATGAACTCGTCTTGACGAAAATTCGTTTCTGCGCATTGTGTACTACTGTAAATGAATGATCTTCTATTAACGCATATTTGGTTTCAATTCGTTAAATTTAAAATAACAGACCCTGATTTACGCTATGGAGCTGTTTGACAATGATCTATTTGAAGACGATTTGGAAGTTCTTGAAATAATTAATCACGGGTTTCCTCGACAAGTGCACGACAGAAGGGAATATTTCCACAGTATGGATGATTTGTCATTTTTCAGAAGATTCAGATTGACAAAAGAAACCGTGTTGAATGTCTTAAACCAAATAGAAGACATACTTGAATTTCCTTACGACATGTATGTTTAACATTCAATTAAAAGTATTCTCATGTGTGTAATGAAGCAAATTTTAGGAATAATTCTGTTTCTCCAATAAATCAGTTACTAGTGGCACTGAGATATTATAGTACTGGTAATCATTTACTTGCAATAGCTGATTTCGGTGGCATGCATACATCAACGGCATGTAAAATTGTGAAAAGGGTCTCGGAAGCTGTTGCCGGGCTGTACGAACGACATATAAAATTTCCTCCAACTCGTGAAGAGCTTTTACAAATGCAGAGGAAATTTTATGATGTAGCAGCTTTTCCAAGAGTCATAGGCGCCATTGATGGAACTCATATAAAAATACAGTAGGTGGTGAAGATGCAGAAGTTTTCCGGAATAGGAAGGGTTACTTTTCCATAAACGTTCAGGCTGTTTCGGATGCAAATCTTAAATTTTCAAATGTTGTCGCGCGATGGCCAGGTTCTACCCATGATGTAACGATATTTAATAATTCTGTATTACGAATGCAGTTTGAAAATGGAGTCTATCCTGACACATTTCTATTGGGTATGTATACAGTAATAATTATCATTTTCACTATGTTCATTTGATTTGATCCCATAACCTTCTATGAAGAAATACGGCAAGCGTAAAATAAGTTCCCAGTACATTATAATCAGTTTCTGGTTCGGCATAAAAAACGAACTTATTTTCAGGTGACAGTGGTTATAATGATCGTCATTATTTACTAACACCGTTATTGGAACCGCATACTCCATCACAGCAATTATATAACGAAGCCCATATTCGAACCCGAAACATAGTCGAAAGACTAATTGGAGTGTGGAAACGAAGGTTCCCAGTGATGGCATATGGTTGCTGTTTAAAATTAGAAAACATGTTGACCGTGATTATAGCAACGGCTGTTCTTCATAATATATGTAGGGATATGGGTGAAGAAGAACCTCCGGTACTTGAAGAAATCGAACAGCATAGGTTGGACTATTTAATTCAAAATGGGGATGTACAATTTATACAACCAGCGGGTGCTAATGTTCGAAATGCAGGAATGGAGGCCCGAAACAATTTGATTGAGAATTATTTCGCCAATCTGGAATAATTAGCATTTAATATGAAATAAAGAAATACGCTTTTATGTAATTATTTATTATTATAACATATATATATATATATATATAAAAATATTTGCAAATCACGTTTTGCGTTTATATTCTTTTAACTGCTGGCCACATCCAGAAGTAGTAACTTTTGGCGCAACTTGATTTCCACTTTATTAGCTTCATTAGCTGCACCCTTTTTGCTTCCTGCTCCTCCTTCAGTATTTCGAGTTGTACCCGAGCGACTTCCATTTTGATATCAGCCAGCTCGGAGTACTTTTTGATATGTCAGACGAATGCAACGTATTGACAACAGGTCGTCGTCTATGGCTCCATTCTGTCGATGATGCCGGCTTTAGCTTCCTGCTGACTGGGGTTTGCAAGAGCTTAATCGGTCCACGCGTTCCCGAGATGGAATGCCGCCATTTTGTTTCAAGATGACATTCATTTTGTCATAGGATATGTGTATGCGTATTCCAGAGGTGTCAATGCAAAATTTCAGTTTAATCAAAGCTCGCGTTTCGAAAAAAAAATCGTCATTTTGTTTTCAATATTGCCGATATACACTACCTTTCAAATAAAATGGACCACCACGAACCACTGAAGAATGATGAAACTTGGTGAAAATATCTAGTGCACGTAGAAAAGCAAATGATTAAACCAATCTCCCACTTATGAAACTATCGCGTTAGCAACGGCTGCTGTGCCTTTCGTTTGACCATAGTTTCGTTGATTTGTCGCATTTGTTAGGGGAGTTTTTTCTTGGTTGTTGTAACTGTTAGGACCTTTATGCCCGGTTTCACAAACGATAATCGGTCGTTAACAGCTTGTTAACGAATCGTCAAATGTTTGACGATTCATAACGAGTCTTTAATCAATCGTCAAATATTTGACAATTGATTACCTTGACGAACCGTTAAAAGCAAAATTACCATTGTTTTGGATTTCACAAACAATAACGAGTTGTTAACTAATTCACCATTTGACAATCGTTTGTGAAACCGGGCATTAGAATGCTACGAGATCGAAGTCGTGCAAATTTTCATCAAATTACGCCTTTTGAACGAGGACGAATTGTCGGGATGCATGAGGCTGGTTTAACTTTCGGTGAGATAGCCAGACGTGTCAATCGGTCACACACCACTATAGCACAGACTTGTAGAGGCTGGCAGGAAGAACACTTAAAAGTTCGTCGTAGAGGTACTGGACGACGGAGAGTGACGCAAGAGCGAGAAGATCGGCTCTTAAGGCGAAATACAGTTAGAGACCCGGAAGAACCACCACGATCCGTTGAAATAAATTGGATAAGAGCAATTGGCCATTATTTTAGTTTTCCTCTAACAAGAGAACACAAAGCCATCAGAATTCACTAGTGCCAGGACAGACAATATTGGGTTTCTGAATGGAATGAGATCTTCTTCAGCGACAAATCGAGATTTTGCTTATGACACTCTGACGGACGTTCGAGAATTAGCGACGTAGGGGTCAGAGGCAAAATTTACAATTTGTTCAACGTCGCCATACGGATTTAACCCCTGGGGTTATGGTATGGGGGTCAATACGCTATGGAAGAAGATCTCATCTGGTATTCATTCCGGACACACTAAACGCCAGACGTTACGTTGATTCAGTGTCAGAACCAGTTGTTGTGCCATTACTACAAAACCTTCCAGGACCAGCCTTCCAGCAAGATAATGCGCGGCGTCATGTTGCCCTGACCTCCAAGATCACCAGCCTTATCCCCCATTGAACATGCCTGGGACATGATGGAAAAAATGCGGCGTTTACCCCACCTTCCCAATACCTTAGAGGAGTTGCGTCAACAGTTACAGTTAGCTTGGGATGAGGTACCTCAAGAGGATAACAATAATCTAATTTCCAGTATGTATTGGGTTGGGTTGGGTTGGGTTGAGTGCACAAGAGTACGTGGGGATGTAACTCATTAATAAATTTTTAGTCATTAAATGTTATCAGTTTTTCTTAAAAATGTAATCATTTGTTTTTCTACGTGCACTAGATATTTTCACCAAGTTTCATCATTCTACGTTCAGTGGTTCGGGGTGGTCTATTTTATTTATTGTTTAATTTTTTTGAAAATTTTAATATTTTTTTAATTTTATTTTTTTATTTTTTAACCCATTTGTGACATTTTTGAGTAGTTTTTTATTTTTCTTAGTTGCTGTATATTCTTTGAATTCTCTTGCATTTTTAAGTTTTTCGTTTCTTGCAATTTTAACATTTTGACATTTTTAAAAACATTTTTTGTTTTCGTAGAATTGTTTTTGAAATTCTTTACAATTTCTTCAGATTTTTTTTACATTTTAGTGTTACAACTTCTTCAACTTCTTGATTTTTTTTGACGAAGTATTTTTGGCTATTTCTCGATGGTTGTTTTATTTCAGTTTTTTTCCCTGTTCACGTATTTTCTGTAATTTTGACATTTTTCATGTTTGCGCCAAATGACACTTGTTTTATTAGCGTTTCGTTGCAATCAGTTTTATTTTACAATAAAATAACATGTTATTGTGTAGGTTCTCGCGGCTGAAATCTTATTATTGGTTCGCCGGTTGCCAACCGCGTTGTAGAAATGTTCCCCGAAGGTTCGCTTCGACGTTTCGGCACAGAGTATGCCATTCTCCCTTCTGATATCTTCAGGTAGCTCTTCTCGATCTCACTGCCTTAGTAGTAGTAGTAGTTCAACTAATAGATCTAATCCAAATAAAATTTGTGACATTTTTATTGAAATATGAATTTAGGAAGACATCAACCGGATTAAACCAATTGTTCTTGACAATGTATTTCCAGGATTTCAAACTTTGATTAGAATTTACTGTCGTTAATTTTATCTACTTCGAAAAAAATACGAATTAATTTTTTAAGGTTGCTTACATGACATTTGTTTATTTCCTTAAAACCAAATAAAATTTGATTATAAATTGAGTTATTGCTCTTATATTTATTAGTAATATTAGTAATATTTTATAAATATTGCGTGTGACTCCATTTATTAAAAAAAAATAGGGTTCTTCCAGCAAACTATCCCTGATTTTCTTAACTGTACTCATAAAACACAACTGTGGTTTATGCTTTGCGAATGTTTCATAACAACAGATAAAACAAAATTCATCAGCAATTTCTGGTAACATAAGATTTAATTAAATGTCGTAATGAAATCCGTTTCTATGGTCTCGACAGAAGCATTCCAATCAGTCCAGAAGTCACGGGGACAATGCGACGACAATTCTGCAAATCTCATCTCTCACCATATGTGCTGTATTCACACGGTGGAGGGAAGAGGCGTGTAGGGGTGGTAATGTGTGTGCGGAAAGGTTTAATGTCTAGAGATGCGTACTACAATGGCTAATCCGCAGGCTGATTCCCATCAGTCCATTGAGCTGACTATTTGCTCACAGCTTGGCGCCATTAAAACCACTTGCTCGAATATCGGCGATTTGTACACGCTAAGCCACTATAAATTTCACTCGAAAACTATTTCGCGAGCGGCGCTGGGGCATTAATTCGATTGTTTCGGTGGAACGTCCGCGTAATTAAATTATAACGTCCTGTTGTTGGACGTAAAACCGTGAAATGGGGGAAAATAGGTGGCAATAATTACAAGTAAATTACGAAAAGTGTGTTCAACTATTTGATTGCAAACATATTTTTGTATTAGCAACAGAGGATAAATACAAGTTGATATTATTTAAAATTTTATTAAAAATACTTTAGTTTAGATTAGGAGTCGATGTGACGATTCTACTTTGAATTGTGCAGATCTTGGAATATTAATTTGATAGTTAACATTAATTTAGTAATAATGCGTCTATGAGCAAATTTTTGACATCGAAACAGAAAGAGTCGTAGTCACTTATTTTGCAGAATATTTTCACTGTCATTTGCCGTTCTAGATTCAAAATGAATGTTGTAGCTTACAATTGAGTGCTACCTTTTTATTGTTAGACTATTTTTGTAGCAAGGTTAAATCTTCATTTGTATTTCTTCCTTGTTATTGTCATAGAAGGTAGTTGCAGTAATCTAGGTAGAGTATCTGCGTCCTTATTACCTGCAACCACACTTTTTTTTAAAGATTTTTGTGCGAATTAAAAGATTTTGCGCTCCACTTTGAGGATCCGATTTTTTGATAAAGATTTTTGTGTGAATCGCTAGATTCGTTGCCCAATTTTAAGGGACCTAATTTTTTAAAATTCTTTTCAAGTTGCATTTGGCTTCCGAAGGGAGGATTAGTAGGAATCTAGGTAATTTTGTCGTCGATTGCTCTTGTGGACGACGAACATCAATCGACATTTGTTGTATTCGCAATCTTTGCTTAAGTTTGGGATCAAATTGTCATTTTTGCAGAACCATATAAGATATTCATCTGTGAGACGCTGTGTGGCTGCACTTCGCCAACTTCTCATGCTGATTTTCTTTCACCCTTATTTAGTAGTTTTGATCCAAGAACCTAATTATATATTTATCGTGGCATGCAACTGTACATGTTGCCACGTTCTGAACCACTTTGTTGGGGGAACTTATACAGGCTGGATAATGGATTAATTGAAAAACTTCGTAATTCAGGCTTTACGCATAAATTGGTTAATTTTCTTGAGTCGTATCTTTGTAACCGGGTACAATATGTTGAGTGTGATGGTCACCAGTTTATTGACATTTATTTAACATCTAGAGTGCACAAGTGTACAAGGTTCTAACTCTTGCCCGTTGCTCTTTATTGTCAAGGCCGACATCTATCTGTGACCTTGTGGTATTATTCGATGCTACATTATCATTTAAAGACCACATAAACTTCGTAACGTCTGCATCTCTCAGAACGTTAGGAATTATTACAAGAATTGCGAGAGGCTTTTGTAGTGCCCTACGCTTCAGTTACTTTACACATCGTTTGTTAGGTCACAAATTGAGTATGCGTCCGTTGTATGGTGCCCCTCGCATGTTACATATATTAACCTTATAGAGGGCATACAGTTTTACGTTTCTTAAAATGCGCTTGTATCAAGGAGGATGGTGTTTATCTTCCAATTGGCATACCTAATTATACATTGCTGGATAGATTCTCTATGGACTTAAAAAGATGCTCCAAATCGCGTCAAGAGCCCAAACTGTGCATTCCGGTCCAAATCCACCTATCAACCTATTCCTTATCCGTCTCCATGTCCGTGTCCTTTATGTATTTGTTCTCTTCTTGGTGGTGTGTCGTCCTCTAATGCTAGGGGATACGGCTCCCATTGGTTTCAGGTTTCGTTGTTTTAGTTTCCTTCCGGAAAAGGGAGGTATTTGTTACGTGCAATATTGCAAAAGCATTATTCGGCTGCGGTTTATGTTAACTGCGTGCATGGCGGTAAATATAATTTCGGCTTTGTGGAAACCGTCGATCATCATTTTTGTGTACGCCTCAACACGCCGAGAAACATGATAACGAGCTATTTTGCTCCCTTCTCTTCCCTTGTTAAATATTTAAGTTTTTTTCTCTAGGAAATTCGATGCTAACGTATTCATTGCGTTCTCTTAAGGTTTTAATGCTGATTTTTTGACCCTGGTGTTTGTGACGCTGGATGGATTCATACTACTGGATTTTATGTTTACATTACGGATTTTATGATTGGAATTTTTCGAACGATTTTTTGTTGCGTCTCAGATTGTTCGAGAAGCCAGTGACGTCACCGTTCACTAGGGAATTTATCGAGCGGAGTTCGATTGTGATCGACAGCGACTGGTCATTTCAACGCGTTGAATGAATGTACCAGTTGACGAACTTCGTGTGTTGTTTCTGAATGCGACGTTATTTAGTTCGAACCAGTAGCCGAGCTTTAATGTAACCAGCCCCTCTGGAATTACCCGAGACACATTTAACTAGAGATCAGTGTAAGATATGAAATTTGGGTTTTTAGGACACATCAATCCATTGTATACATTATTCGTAAAGAATGATGATAATGAAATAAATCTTAAAAATAATGAAAATAATAATGAAGTCTGAAAGTCTATGTTATTAATGTAACATCAAAATTTTCAAAAATTTACATTTTGTTACTAAAACGACGAAATTTAAATATTGGCGCGAAAGGTGGGAGAAAAGGTAAATATTTTCACATGAACAAAATTGACAAAACATTAATATTGTTGAAAATGTGCACATTTTCATTGTCCATAAAGAAATATTCTCAAAATAAAGAATTAGATGTAATATTTTGCTAAAATTTGCAACATATATCTCATAAATGCCTAAACTGACGACATTGTAACTAATACAAGAAATTGGCTATAAAGCCAAAAATATACAAAATTTAAATTTCCAACGTAAGCACGAAATATACCAAAATGGAAAAATTAGGTCAAAATGTCTAATAGACAAAATCTTCTAAAATAAATAAATGACGGTGACTTGCAAAAAAATTAGCGAAATACATAAAATGCGACAAGTTTCTAAAAGGTAGAATTTTTTAAGAATAAGAACAAACATTTTTCTTTAATTGACAATGCAATAAATGTTTTAATCTGCGAAAATATACAAACAATTGTAGATATTAACAAAAATCGAAAATTTCTCACGCAAATGCAAAATTAAATACAGTAAATTAAAAACGGAAGAGACAATACAACGAGCATCAATGTTTAGTATATGCGGACGAATGTACACTCCTGGCAAAGACGGAAATGGATAACAACAAATTGAAAAAAGAAACGAAAGTTTTCTAAATAACAAAAAGCAAGATACGTGGTACCGGGCGAAGCCGAACAGTCAACAGATGAAAATTTGCAAATAACTACGAACGATGGAAAGTAATATGACATGGCAAGGTAAAAGATTTCTTATACTTTGGATTCATGATAAACGAAAAATGACACGAGGAGGAGGAAATAAAAGTCAGAATTGCAAAGGTAACAAGTACGGAACGCTGAAAATACTAATGAAATCAAAGAATACGTCAAGAAGAATGAGGATAAGAATTTATAAAACCGTTATAAAGCCAAGTGTGACTTATGCCTGTAAGGTATGGTCACTAAAGTTAGAAAATGAAGATGTCCTTGATAGATGGGAAAGAAAAATGAAACATAGATAACATCCGTCATAAAAGGGCATATAGAAAGAATGACCAAAAATAGATTTAAAAAAATGGTTTTAACAGAGCCCCAATTGGAAAAAGGGGAAAATGAAGACCACGGAAGAGATGGCTGGAAAGTGCAGAGCAAGGTGTAAAAAGTATGAAGATCCAAAATTGGAAACAGAAAACGAGAAACAGCGCTATAGGATAAACAGTGTCGTATTCGAGCTTCATAGCCCAATTAACGTTTATAATACAATGAAAAGAATACAAATCATTTTTCAAAAATTTTTATCATCATATAAGACATGATCAATATATTATGCCTCATAAAAGCTGCCGTGAACGCATGCCTTAATACAACCGGTATAATTATCATTCAGGTATCATGTAAAACGATAAAAAATGTGTAATATTAAAAAAACCCGTAGCGTAAATTATATTTATATGCTTATGCAAAAGTAAGTGACTTTGAAGTTGAAATGTTGGCAAGCACTGGCACGTGTTTGTTGAATTGACATACCGCACGGAGAGATCTGTATTGTACGGCACAGTGTAATGCAAATAGCAGCACAAAGGGCGTATATTGCAGCCTGGGGCCCGTGATCCTCTGCCGGGATTATATTGCATCCTTTGTCTCACCCCACTTGTCAAACAAACCCGGCGAATTCGCTTCGGTTTGATCTATTTTCACGGAAATAAATTCAAATTTAACTGCCGTTTTATTATCGAATGCATTGGGAAAAATCGTACATTTTTATGGAGTATTAAAAATATGATTATTTTCAAGGAAAAAATGATTGATGATTTCTGGTAGGTTTGTATCCTGGGACTAATTTACCAGATCCAGTTTTAGCACCCCCAATTATTAGCGATCATAAATTGTTGACATCATATGTTTCTGCGTGCATTGGCTGGAAACTCTTCTTTTGATACTTTTCTGTGCAGTCCTGCCTTTCAAAGGCGTATTCCAACTTTTTTCGGTTCTTAAATTCTCGACGCATCTTTCATGGTGGATGGGTTTTATTTTTCAGTTGGACGCATTGTGCAAATTTTACTTAATATTAATACTGATGACATCACATTATATGGAGGTGGATGAGACGACACGACTGATGCCAGTGTTGATAATGTAATTTAAATTTAAACAAATCAATATTTTTCCTCCTCTTATTAAGCTAAGTAATTGTTTTTTTTGCTGGTATGCATTTTATATCTTTATCAATTTGTAGCTACGATTACAATATATTCAGAAAGTCAGATTTTGATTACGCAATGAAAATGTAGACACAGTGGGGAAATTATACAAAATCATTTAGAAAATATTTATAGCTAAAACAAATCAATTTGGATCCATAAATTTTAAATATCACAACATGACAATGATGCTGCACTGATGTTTCGGATGTTAAAAATAATTTACTTAGTAAATGATAACACTTAGTGCAAGAGCAATCTTGGAATTTGTCAATTTCGGATATTTAAATAATTTAAATTAACTATGATTGAAATAACTGTAAAATGTTGGTCACAACAACGTATTATTTCATGGTTCTAGGGGAAAATTATAAAATACATGACCTCGGTGTCCAAATATACTCAGTGACATATACTGCACCACCTAGAAGGGGTGGAAATTTTTGAACCAAATCTGGCAGTAATAGTGGAGTAGTCCAGGGAAATAGTTGATTAAAATTTGAAACTCAATCATGAAGTAGTCATGGGATTTTTGACGTTTGTGTCATTTTTTAGAGGTGGTGGTACACAAGCAATTATCGAGTGATTTTTTGAATTTGTTCCACATTTTCGGATCCCGTTCTTTAGTTTAAAGTATTTCAAGTGTTTAACGATGCCTAGAGGAAGGAGACCTCAAGTTTACGAGCAGTTGAGTGACTTTGACCGATGGCGGATTGTTGGTTTACGAGAAGAAGGTTTTTCGTTTAGAGAAATCGGCAACCGTTTGGGACGGCATCACTCAACAATAATGCGTGTTTATCAAGCGTGGTCTGAACATGGGGTTGAACGTCGGAGAAGAGGCACTGGGGCTCAAAGACGAACCAATGAACGTCAAGATCGCCGCTTAAGACTAATGGCCTTGAGAGATCGATTCTCTACAACTAGATCAATAGCTGATCAATGGTTAGGTGAACAAGGTCGTACGATAGGCTTGCGAACAGTTTATCGTCGAATAAGAACCTTTGGCTTGCTGTCTTACCACCCACATCTTATGCTACCCCTCACTGCTCAACATCGCCAGGAACGTTTGGCCTGGTGCAGGGAAAGACTTCAATGGAACTTGGAGTGGCATCGAGTTGTCTTTAGTGACGAATCGCGATTTTGTTTAGGAATGCATGATGGTCGGATGACTGTTAGACGAAGACGTGGAGAAAGGCGCAATCCTGATTTTTCGATTGCGAGGCATGTTCACCGAACTGTGGAGTTGATGGTATGGGGTGCTCTTGCTTACGGCAGTAGGTCACCCTTGCTCTTCATTCGGGGCAGTATGACCGCCCGACGCTACATTGACGAAGTGGTAGAACCACATGTTCTTCCATATCTTCGAGGACTGGAAGACCCACTTTTCTAGCAAGATAATGCACGACCTCACGTAGCAAGGGTTTCTCTTGACTTCTTTGAAGAGGCCAATGTTAATCTTTTACCTTGGCCGCCAAGATCTCCCGATTTGACACCCATTTAGCACGTGTGGGACATGATGGGTAGAAGATTGAGGAATCTACCGAACCCACCGTTGACAATAGACGCTCTACGTCATGAAGTACAGGCTGCTTGGGATGCCATACTCCAAGAAGACATTGATCACCTGCTGGAATCAATGCCAAGGCGGGTCAATGAGTGTATCAGAAATAGGGGCGGACCAACACATTATTAAAGAAAAATCAAAAAGATGAAGTGTTTTTTTTATCAAATTTTAATCAATTGTTACCTTAGACTAGTCCAATGTTTCTGCCAAATTTGGTCCAAAAATTCCCACCCCTTCTATGTGGTGCAGTTTATATGTCACTGAGTATACATTCAATATCAAATTTATGTCACACATATCTCCTTTAATTTAAATTATACAGGTGTCTAAGTGGGACATATGAAAATAAAAATACATCGTGTACTATGACACTTAACAACGTATAAATCGGTAAATAAAATTGATAGTAATTTGGCAATATATATTAATACGTTTCTTATTTGCAAATGTCACACGCTTACAGTTTTGAATAAGCAAAGTTAACGACGCCGATATATTTTATTATTATTCGACAAATTGCTCAGAAAATTAATGGTAGATTTTATTTTCATACGTGAAATCTCTGGGAGGAACGAAAATTAATTTATCGAAATATTCCGCACAAATTCTAAAATAAAACGATAACTAAAGCTAAATTGCGAACAAAACCCTCGAGCTAAACAAAAGTGATAAGCAAAAGCATTTCGAATTATTTCCAGGGAAAGCGGAGCATAGCACCCCGTCGATGAGTCTAATATAACGCGGCCCTCACAGTCTAAGCGGAAACCATAGTTATGCGTGCGAGACCCGCAAGACGGCTTAGAACGTGCCTTTTCCGAAACAACCCCAATGATTAAGTAACATTCTAATCGCGATAAAGGTGTATACATTGTGCAGAATATTATTTACCTTACAAACAAAGACGCTTTGGCTCCGCCTATTTCAGGCCACTGGCTAATGATAACTTTATGTGGTGCAGACCACGCCCGTTTCTCCCCTTCGAAGGGGTGGATTTGGGGGTGATATGTATGTAAATTTTATTTTTCCAAAGGATAGATTGTAAAGGGATGTTATGACAATAATTTGATTTTCCTCGTAACGTCTTATCGCTATATCCCGTTTATTAAATTCTCTCTGGGGGTCTGGAGCTCGAGAGAATAGACATTACCGCATAGTAATTGGAACCTCAGTAGCAGAAAGTTATAACACAGCGGTTGAAAATTACATTTGTAGAGGGATATGACAAATCTTCACAATGAGATTTGTTATATTTCATGTTACTAATAGTTATTAAAGTTCCCTTACTTTTATTTCCTCTTTCTTTTAACCATTATATTTACATTTTAATAGTTTCAGTAGATAGCATAGTAGTAGTTTTTATGTGATGGTCATGAACACTGAAATTCTCGGTTGTCAGTCAGACTCTAATTTTTGGTATTGTACGTACAAACCCCAAAAATATCAATAATTGTAAAAATAAGTCATTTTCATTATACAAACGTGGTGTTTTAAAGAAAACGGAATTTTTTAATCAGCAAAAATCAATTTTTTAGGACCCTGAAAATTGAAAATTTCATTATTGAAATCAAAACTACTAAATGGTAAAGACATAATATAAGTGGACACGATCCAAATTTAATTTTAAATTGAAAAGGAACCAAATATTTCCAATTCAAAGCCAATGTTGAATCTAAGTACTCCACAGATTTTACTATTCAAACTAATACTTTCTTAAAATTCAGCAAATATATCAAACTATACTCAAAACGTGGCCCTTGGAGTCTGAAAAATAGCCTTTTCTTATTTGCAGCTTTGCAATAGAAGAAAACGAAAAAAAGGTGGGTGCTGTTGAGAAGGGCAATTAATTCATAATTGCTGGCAGTCAAATACCATGAGACAATGTATCCATCAGTTCAACAGAAAATTTAGAACAAAAACTGATTAAAAAACAATTACAATAACTCACGATGCTAGATGGAAACTGCAATCGTCAAACCAATCAAATTTCGATGTGCCTTTCGGATCTCCAGCAAAATCAAAACGAATGTTAAGTGCGTCTTAATTGTACATAGGACTTAAATGCAGATGTGAGATTTCGTTTTTCTTCCGAGTGGTTCAGAAGAATTGCTGGATCTCAATCGAAGAATTCATTTTGCCAATCATTTCACCCTTGATGGAAAATGCAATCGTCTAATTTTGGAGGAAAACTACGAGCACAATTCTATAAAGGCTAGAAGAAACCGCAATATTCATCATCTTCATATTCAGTGAGTTTTATTGGAGTTAACACTTGAGAAGGGAACAAGGCTTTAAGGGGCTATTTATGATTATTAATTTTCGACTTTTATAACAAAATGTGCTACACAACAACTTATTATTATAACCAGTTATGTTACGAGTACTACTTTTTTGGTCGATTAAAAAAAAACTAATCCAGAAATTTCCGAAAAGCACTGACCTTTTCGAGCATTCTGAAAATAATTTAATTTAATGAAATATGGTTTAGAAAATGCCATTTCTACAATTTGGATGTTGAAAATGTAGAAGTAAAATAAATTGATTAAATTAAAATTTTTATTGTAATTCTAATGCATGGGCCTGTTTGATTTCTTAGTTACATATTTTATATTGTCATTATTATCATAGGTACGAAAAATTAGGCTTCAAATCATAAACACCAAACGCAATATATTTAAAATTTACATCGCTTCATACGGAAATGAAAAAGTATATTAAACATCTTAGAACTTGCTTAATTATATTGCATGGATTGTCTCGTCAGTGGTATTTGATGCACACAAAACGCATCGAAATAAAAAAGTCGCCGGTGCACAAGGATGTGATAATCCAGTAATCGGTGAGTTAACAATTAACGGATCGGTAATATTCTGATGTTCGCGAATTTTTACACCGTTGTTACGATTTGCGTGTAGTTTTTTTTGTGGTAATAGTGCAAGGACGGACGTGCAACAATTAAACGGTAAAATTTTGTTAATGTCCAGCGAATCAAAATGAATTTAAGACGATTTCGTGTATTTTTGCATCGAATTCGCGATTCAACGACACCATATTTAACGGGTTAATGTGTTTTATTGCGATTCCGGGACTTTTGGGAAAACTCAGTGACTAAATATATGTGTTTTGGTTAATTGTGAACATTGTTAGTAGAGTGGTGGAGGTTAAATGGATGATGGGTAGCGAATGGATTTCGGTAAGTACCATTGCTTTTTTTTTGTATTAACGGATACATATCACCCATTTTGCATAACTTTAATAAGAAGCAAAAACACAACAAAACAACAAAAACATTTGAAAACATTTACATTTTAATAATATTGTTCTTAAAACCGTTACTAACATGTTTTATTTATTATGATATATATTAGGTCATGGTTTTTAAAATTTTAATATTTTTATGTTATACTTTTTAGAATTTTGTTTCAAAATTCACTATTTTTATTCTTTTTATAAGTAAAATATATATTGAAGACATCTGAATGTTAATTATTATGAGCGTACACTTAGCTGGAAATTATGATAGCTCAATAATTATACAGGGTGCTTCATTGGCGGACGCAACATTGGGAATCACATGTTTATTTCGTGGCATTCAAATATTGGCTGCCCTAATGATTTGACAGCAACATTTCATTTGAGTTGTTTAAGGACACTACATGATGGATGGTCCATTTGTCATAGACTGTCATCAGAATTAAATTGCATCGGATGGCCACCGTTTTCATTATACTGACTACATTTGCCATTAAATATGACAACAAAACAATGAAATCAATAAGAAAGTTTAATGCGGAATACTGCAGATTTTTTATTTTTATAAACCACGTTTGTAGTATGTCAACGATTGAAAGCAGTTGTCATTGATTAAGTCAAATTTTACTATAGTGAATTGTCAATTTATATATTTCACTGAAGATATTATGAAAAAATCATGGGGGTGAATTCGGATTTTTCATCTCTTATTTAATTCGTTTCTTTAATGTATTTTGTTGAAGTTGACGGTATACGATATACTTGAAGACTTTTGATGACTTTTTCGATCAGTACCGCCATGCGATTTGAAATAAAAATAAATATTCGACGTGACATAATTTATTAGTTTAGTAATTTATTATTTATTACTAGTACTTCATTAGTCTCATGCTCAGTGCTTTTAATATCAATTTTCTTTGCACATAACCTATTGAGTCTAAATGCATGGCATCGTATCGATAACTGATACTGCGCCGCTCTAGTTCATCAACCAGTAAGTTATAGTATTAAAAATACTAACATTAAAAATAGTTAAAACAGTGTACATATATGTACACGTCTATTACATGTACAAGTTAAAGCCGGCGACGTATCATACATTACGTTAGGGTGTTAGGATGCTCTAAAAGCAACAGACAAATACCGTCATGAAAGCAACGGTCGTGTTCATCGAATGTAATCAGCGTTGGGGGCCTCTACCATTACCAGTTATGTTAGCACGCTTTTGTATTTGAAATTGTGTACAAAACCGCATAAATTAATATAATTTAGTTTGATTGCTCCATTATACAACTATACTCATCCATCATCATTACAAGATCTCAACTTTGCTGGTTAAGAATTATGAGCGTTTTAATTATTCGATACCCAAATACCATTTATAACATTAGATACGACGTAGTTTGCTTCATTAAAATCTATTTTTTTTAACGATCATAAAATTTAGTTAATGAATAGATCTCTTGATGCACTTTATCATACATGGTATTCGCAACGGATTTTTTTCTGGGGTTAGCAGTCTTGGAAAAAAGAAAAGAGGACCCCCAATTAGAAGATGTTACTCGGATATCCTGAGGAACCTTAGTAAAGTGAAGACAATGTACAAGATTGCCAAAAATTGAAGACAATAGTGAAAAGGAAAATCAGGAATAAGAAACACGACAAAATACAAGGCCTGTTAGTGCTTTTAAATTATTTCACAGCCTTGAAATTTAGCGAGAAGGCAGCTTTAAATCATCATGTCATTTTCCAAACGCTCTTGCTTTTTACATTAGAATTTCATTGATAGTTAAAGAAACTTTGGCCTGCGTATATGGCAGAATTAAGGCGTTAAGAGTTTATTAATTTTGATCGTGCATTTAAGAAATGTTTGAATTTTGGGCCATCTTGTTCCAGATTGATTGAAGTTGTTTTCGCGGGAAGTAACCGCATTAAAAGAAACTATCAATTCTCCCACCTACCCAACTTCATTAATAGCAAAACAATATTAACAGGATATCGCAGTGGTGCCACAAGAACAAGCTTCGATTAAATACTGACAAGTATTGTGTGGTTGTATACTCAAAGAAGAAATAAATAAATATAATGCAAGTCCATAATTAAAGTCTTGGGCGTTTCATTTGACAAACTAACGTTTGTAGACCGCATATAACTCATGGATTTGTTATGCGAAATTCAAGTACTGACCAAGAGTCATGAAATGTCTCTACTGTGCCCTGGTTCGTAGCCGGCTGGAGTACGCTTTAACAGTTTGGAATCCTAGTTACACATCACACACACTTCAACTTGAGCGAGTCAAACGACGCTTCTTAAAATTTTTAAGTTTCAGGAATCATGGCATATGTCCAATGAGGAATAATGAACGTGCCTTGTTTCTGCTGGATTATAATATGACCTCATTGTACAGTCATAGTGTTGGTGCAAATGTCCTGTACAATTTAATTCAATTAATTCAGTAGATTGTTCTTGCTGATTGCAACAAATTTATTTTAACTTGCCTAGACCTGGCATCAAGAAACAATGTAACTTTATTCGAAGCTGCAGGACTAATGCCACGCCAATGTGCCCAATGTATCAAATATGCAGTAGTGCTAATATGTATTTTGACGATATATTTACATGGTATACTTTTGCTGTTGTGCCCTTTTTGTATGCAAAAATTATTATTATTATTAAGCCTTCATCTTTCTTCCACTTTATACCAGATATGTTTTATAACGATCTTCTAATGTATCAACAAAGAAGATTTACTCTGTTTAGTTCCCCGTAACGACTTTCTTCATGAAACAAATACTTAAGTTTCAGACCCAATGAAGTTTCAATGATAACGAGATTTTGTAGTTTTATCAAATGTAATCAACTAAATGACTGGTTTTGTGTCGGTAATTGAAATCACAGGATTAAAAAATAGTTTAGGTAAACTAATTTGATTATTATTGTCCAATTGTTTGCTTATTATAAGGCTTTTATTATTTTATTTGAAAAAGCTAAACATCGTTATTGATTTTCAAGGGGTGCATGCCAGAGCCGCGTTACTCATAATTTATTTTCATAATAGCGCACACACAAGAGATATACGCGATTCTGAAAAATCAATCTACTTTGTCCAAACGTCAAACCACCTCTAGTCGTGAAAATCCGTGCATAAGCCCCATATCTGTGGGTTATTGGGCGTGTCCAGAGGGGGTAGTAGGCGGTCCCGAAGCTCAATCCCCACCCCGACCGCTTTGTTTTCTCACAAACCTATCCGGAAATGTGGTGGCTTGAACCATCATTGTTCTTTCCAAGATAATATTGGAATAACATTGGTAGATCGGAGCCTCAGTGTGCAACATATCGCGTCTCGCCGTTTACGGTTAATATCTGATTTTAATATTTATTTAAAAAAATGTTTACCCAACGATCCTCGAGTTCCACTATCAGTTAATCTTATCGTTCCGTACGAAAGAATCGCGACGGTTTTTTCGTGTGACCGCATGATGATACAGTTATCGTTTTTTCGGGAAGATAAGATTTGAACTTTTAAATACACAACTTCGCGTTCAGTGCCAGTTGAAGTCGTTTCGTTAAAACAATGTTCGTAATCTAGTGGTGGATTAGCAACAATGTTAATGATGGAAGATGGAGTGCGCCATTTGACGCCGAACGATTTGCAAATCGAACATTACGCTTCTAGTCCGGACAGTCCGTTGGACTTGAGGGGTTCAATAGACCACCAAGAGCTGAAGACGGCGGAGGAAACATACCCGAAGGAGAAATCGAAAAAGACGGGGCATCAAGTGATTAAACCGCCGTACTCTTACATTGCGCTAATAACAATGGCAATTTTGCAATCCCCGCACAAAAAGTTGACTCTAAGTGGCATATGCGAGTTCATTATGACTAGATTTCAGTACTACAGGGACAAGTTCCCCGCCTGGCAGAATTCGATACGGCACAATCTTTCACTGAACGATTGTTTCATTAAAATTCCTCGAGAACCTGGAAACCCGGGCAAGGGGAATTATTGGACGCTCGATCCGTTAGCCGAAGATATGTTTGATAACGGCAGCTTCTTGAGGAGGAGAAAAAGGTACAAGAGGCCATCGCCGAATATGCTTTTACGTGATCATCATGCATCGGCAATGGTGGCCTCGTTTTTAAACCAGGAAAATTACCAACACAACATTTTTTCGCACCCTAGCCTTCATAGTCCTTATTCGTACCTTCCTCCAATTCCCAACAGTTTAGCCAACACCATACCATTGATTACGCCTATGGATCTCTCACGGTTGAGTTTGGGACATCTGGGGATTTTGCCGCAACATTCCATCTGCAAGCCGGTTCCAGTTCAGCCGTCCAGTTTGACATCGTCGGATAGTGCCGATTTCAGCACAGACATACATAAGAAGGCGAAAAGCGAATTTTCCATAGAGTCACTAATCGGCAAGCAGACTTCGCCGCAAGACTTGGTTAAAAGTAAGTGCGCCACCGACATTTTAAACCATTTACCGCTCCACAACCAAATATCCGCGTTTTCGCCGCTTTCGTCATCAGACGACTGGACCAGGTGAAATATGCTAAATCAACTGTAAATCCAAAGACTAGAATTGCAAATTTAGTTACGATAAGTAATTTTTAGAATTGTGTCTGTTTGAGATAAAAAATGATGTACATTGATGGAGCAGATCTGTTTTACTTTAAAACTCGTTCGAATCTATTCAGAACTGGCCGTTCACAAACGACCTTTATAAGATCTGAGGTGTATACGTACCGTGTATGTATTATGTAACGCCTTGATTTCTGTAGGACAGTGTGTGATATTTTATTGTATTGGTTGAATATTTGTTTATAATTTCTCGAAAAACGAAGCGAAGGTGATCAGAAGTTTCTCGAAAATTATAAACAGTACTGAGTAGATTCTGTTGTTATGATAATAAATTCGCAACGCCTGCGATCGACGCGACGCGACGCGACGCTATTAATACTGTATACAAATATACACTTGATAATAGCACCGTTTGTGGCACATTTACCTTTTAAACGCTAAAATCCTATGAGCATCATAGGCACTTTTTAGAGTTTATTCGGGAGCTATCGAAACAAATTTAACGCGGAATTTATTATCCATTTACTTTTGTTTTGTGTATAAGATTTCTGTGAGAAAATGTATCTCATTCCCTGTATTAGTAGAGCGACTTTCGTATAAACATTACGTACAAAACCAAAGATAATCTAAAAATATTATGAAAACTACTGTGTTGTTCAGAGCCGTGCGGAATTATTTTTCAACTTTGCTGAACGTAATGGTTATCATTTTCAGGATACAAATACTCATTACACGGCTCTCGCAACTCAACGGTAACGCTATGAATATGTGATTTTATTGCTGCAATATTTTTAAATACGATTATTCTAGGTATATAGTTTGTAGGCACACTTTTGTAGATAATGTATTGATATTCGTGTACAAACATGTCCGTAATAGTGATCAAAATTATTTATTTACGAGATCTCAGTTTGATTCAGAGAAGTGTACATATTTCCACGATTTGTGGACGAGTTAAATTTTCTATTTATTGCGGACATATTTCCAAAGTGTTCTTTTATGTAACAATTTAAATAATTTATATTAATTTTATAAAACCGTCGATATTATGTAATTTAATGACCCGTTGTGACATACTGTGTATGTTTTTGAAGATTTTTCTTTTATAAAAGATCACAAATTCGATTATGAATATATTTATAGATCTTAGAGATTTATATACTTAAAATTAGTTTCCACGTTTTGTAAATAGTAGCACTTGATAGTATTGTAACAAAATAGTCTGAATGAAATAAACTATAGTACGTATATACTTCGTTTTATTTTATACACAAATAATGTTCAATAATTATTTATAAATCTTATACAGAAGATGTTCAATAATTATTTACAAATCAATTAATAAACGATCAAAATGTCTATAGTTCAAATATGCGTCGGGTAACTGACCAACAAACTCATTTTAATCTGAGATGACTGATTAAACTATTCGAATAACATTCAACATTAAACCGTTTTAACAAAGAAATACTGCCTATGCATGCAAATATATACTCAGTGACATATAAACTGCACCACCTAGAAGGGGTGGGAATTTTTGGACCAAATTTGGCAGAAACATTGGACTAGTCTAAGGTAACAATTGATTAAAATTTTATGAAGAAAACACTTCATCTTTTTGATTTTTCTTTAATAATGTGTTGGTCCGCCCCTATTTCTGATACACTCATTGACCCGCCTTGGTATTGATTCCAGCAGGTGATCAATGTCTTCTTGGGGTATGGCATCCCAAGCAGCGTGTACTTCATGCCGTAGAGCTTCTCTTGTCAACGGTGGGTTCGGTAGATTCCTCAATCTTCTACCCATCATGTCCCACACATGCTCAATGGGCGACAAATCGGGAGATCTTGGCGGCCAAGGCAAAAGATTAACATTGGCCTCTTCAAAGAAGTCAAGAGAAACCCTTGCTACGTGAGGTCGTGCATTATCTTGCTGGAAAAGTGGGTCTTCCAGCCCTCGAAGATATGGAAAAACATGTGGTTCTACCACTTCGTCAATGTAGCGTCGGGCGGTCATACTACCCCGAATGAAGAGCAAGAGTGACCTACTGCCGTAAGCAATAGCACCCCACACCATCAACCCTACAGTTCGGTGAACATGCCTCGCAATCGAAAAATCAGGATTGCGCCTTTCTTCACGTCTGCGTCTAACAGTCATCCGACCATCATGCATTCCTAAACAAAATCGCGATTCGTCACTAAAGACAACTCGATGCCACTCCAAGTTCCATTGAAGTCTTTCCGTGCACCAGGCCAAACGTTCCTGCCGATGTTGAGCAGTGAGGGGTAGCACAAGATGTGGGCGGTAAGACAGCAAGATAAAGGTTCTTATTCGACGATAAACTGTTTGCAAGCCTACCGGACGACCTTGTTCACCTAACCATTGATCAGCTATTGATCTAGTTGTAGAGAATCGGTCTCTCAAGGCCATTAGTCTTAAGCGGCGATCTTGACGTTCATTGGTTCGTCTTTGAGCCCCAGTGCCTCTTCTCCGACGTTCAACCCAATGTTCAGACCACGCTTGATAAACACGCATTATTGTTGAGTGGTGCCGTCCCAAACCGTTGCCGATTTCTCGAAACGAAAAACCTGCTTCTCGTAAACCAACAATCCGCCCTCGGTCAAAGTCACTCAACTGCTGGTAAACTTGAGGTCTCCTTCCTCTAGGCATCGTTAAACACTTGAAACACTTTAAACTAAAGAACGGGATCCGAAAAAGTGGAACAAATTCAAAAAATGACTCGATAATTGCTTGTCTATCACCACCTCTAAAAAATGAAACAAACGTCAAATATCCCATGACTACTTGATGATTGGGTTTCAAATTTTAATCAACTATTTCCCTGGATTAGTCCACTATTCCTGCCAAATTTGGTCCAAAAATTCCCACCCCATCTAGGTGGTGCAGTTTATATGTCACTGAGTATATATAAGTAAAGAAGAGGCAAGAAACTAAGCAATGTAGATCAGAAAGGATATATATTACACGAACGGGCAGGTGGACAAAAGACACGGGAAAAAATACTCAAAACTCCTCAACAATTAAATAAGGTGTAGGAAAGGATATATATTTTATGGGCATCTGGTATGTAAGGAGTACTTTTGAGCCAACGAGGCTTAAAGAAATAAAGACGAAGAAGCAAAGATAACATCCGTCATAAAAACCCAACGACTAGGGCGGATATATAACAAGAATGGCCAGAATAGATTGCCAAAAATGGTCCTAAGCCCCAATTCGAAAAAGGAGAGAAGGTAGACCACGAAAGAGATGGCTGCAAACAGCAAGATCTAAAAAGTATGAAAATACAAAATTGGAAAGAGAAAACGAGAAATAGAAAAGTATGGAATACAATATATATTCAAATATTCTACATAATTGATATAGGATAATTCAAAAGTCAATTCGATATTTAATTTAATTGAAATCTCTAAAACAATGAACCATCTTTATAATGATGCTGGTTTGTATATCCTATTTGTCGTTGATACGATTCCTCGTTATTGGATGATGATGTAGGACGTGGCTTAGCTATTCATGTTTTATTTTTTATTCGAACACCTATAGAAATTTTTGTAATTTCTTTTCTAAACTATGAAAAATCATAATAATACATAAAAGTTCTTAGATTCTTATTGGAATCAAACTTCTACCAGGTGAGCAACGTCGCTGGATGAAACGTCTTCGCTTGGAAAGTAAGATTCTCCTGGGAGAGCTTCGTCCCAAAGAAACTCGATATCGATGGTATATGGTGGTAGTATCTGTATCTATGTAGCAATTACAGCCTACATACTGATTCTTATGGGGCCGGGGGTCGTCATATTTATCAGCCGTCGGATGAAACAACACCTCAATGTTGTTTGCATTAACTACAATAGAGGTATCATATGTGATTTATGAGTATACTCTAAGTTAGGTTTTAACGATTTAATTAGCCAATTCGTAGAAATGCGTAACTTGTGTACACGTTTATTGTGTACTATGTTATATTTTATTGGGGATTTTCACAGAAGCACTTTGATTTATGACACGTTTAATGAGTAGGCTAGTAGTCACTAGTTTTAAATTGAGTTTACTTTACGTTGTTAATTGGTTGTTCCAAATCCAAGCCGGTTCAAATGGGTGAACTTAAATATAACTAATTAAAGTACGTAGAATTGACTGAAAATGTGGTTTTGATTATACATTATAATTATATTGAAACAAATTCAAATTAATAACAGCTTGAACGCTAAAATACAATGGATTTTCTAATTTCAAATAAAGTGGTTTAAAATATGTTAAATAAATTATCTGTTTTGCAATGATCAAACTCGTTTGAAAACTTAATTAGAATTAAATATAACTCAGGATGAAATAAAAATATTTGAAAACTGTTACATAAAAACTCACAAACACCAGACGTAAACTCAAATGTCAATAGTCAATCCGTTTATACAAATGATATAAAATGCCAAATAAGAACTTCGATCGTATACATTGTTGTAGTTGTGCGGCTGTTGCGCTGAATCGTTGTCGAAGCGAATTTTAGTTTAAATTCTTAAACAAGTAGTTCCGAAAACGTTATTTAATTTACACTTAATCCAACTTTTCGATAATCTATTCGACGTTCTTCTTCTTATTCTGAAGAATTATTTGCAGACTAAATCAGACTCCGAATTATTTTGCGAATTAATCATCGTTATTACGATTTTGAAGAATTACTTTATTTCTGAGTTGACTTCTAATCAACCCAACTCAAACCACTTTGTTCAGACTAATTTATTGTAGATTGGATTTTTTTATGTGCTTGAACGTTAATCTAAGACATTATTTAATTGTCTTGCTGTAGTTGTCGCCATGTTGAGTTAGAATTTCAGTAGACCAAATTTCAGTTGCAATAATTTCATTTGCATTAATTTATTTGTTTCCATTTATTTCGTTTCAATTTTTTTGTATTTCCTTTATTTTCATTTAATTGAAGTCATCAAGCGATAAGCCTTCGTTTTTAATATAATTCTTTAATTTTATTTTAGTTGATTATCGTAATTTGTTTTTGTCATTGTTTTTCGCATTTAATTTCATATTTTTGTTTGTTTTCCAATTGTTTCAGCGTTTCATAATTTTACTTCCTTGTTTTTATTTATTTACCTTCCTTTATTTGCCGGATCTCAATACGTTGTTCTGCTTTTATTTTATTTAATTTTCTGTTTATTTGCTGATTTTTCATTTTATTGCGTTATTTCCCTGTTGCCCTTTTCTTTTCTGTTAAAAATGTCTGCGTTTGTTCATTTGATTTCTTTGTTCATCGTTTAATTATTTTTCTTTATTTTCGTTTCATATTTATTATTGTGTTTTTTATTGTCTTCAAGCTTTTTCTTGTCAAGCCGAGTAAATTGACATCCTTGCCATCTGTTCTTCGTTAACATTTTACATTGTTTACTTCTGTTTTGACATTCGCTTTCTTGTGTTCTTTTGTGCAAATTTCCCCTGTCGTTTTAGATTCCATTATTTTCCCACCACTATTTCTTGTAACATTATTATTATTATTATATTTAAATTTGTTGACAATTTCACGTTATTTTCTTTTTCTTGTTTTTGGTTCGCATTGTTCCCATTTATATTGTTAGTACTCAAGAATGTGACACCCCAGTCTGACAGAAATACCTATAATTCGTTGAATTATTATCTATAATACTTCAAATAATACATTTGAATTTCGAATGTTTGACAAAATGAACTTATTTCGCAGATAAATGCACCAAACGTTCGACGCTTAATAAAATTGTTTAAATAATTAAAAAAGTTATGAAAATTAAAAAAAAACTATTTTATAAGTTCCACATTAAATAGTTTCAAAAAAGTTTCAATAAATCTCGACTAACTCTGACTACCATTTGGAATTTTTTTAAATCTAGGATACAATTTGACAACATTGAAATAAATCATCGAACAATATAGGACATTAGGTAAAGGTTAATTTGATGCCGTGATTTAATAGGGTCTAATGGTTCTTGTGGTGTTCGTTCTTCAAACCCCAATGGATACTTGAAATAAAACAGGTTTGTGTTAAAATTGTTTCGGTTCAGACGTCCAAAGTTATGGGTAGATGGAGGGCTAGACATGCAAGCCGAATTTTCATAACAATTCGATTGCTTTAGAACCATCTCGTGGCATAACTGCTGCTATTACATTTTCCATACTACCTTAAAACTGGTTCTAGGAATATGTAAAGTTTCCTTAATTTTCGCTTCGCGATAGTTCGTCTCTAATTTTTTTGTTTTTCTAAAATAAATTTGTCTTATTTTTTATCAGTAGTTAATTTTCTTACTAATTATAGATTAATTTCATTTAATCACTAGTTTAATTGTTTATTTTTTTTTGATTTTCTATCGATTTGCTTATAGGTTGTGCTATTTTATTTCTTTTCTTTTGTGGATTGCGATTTTTACTGTCTTTAATAAACTTTTGTTCTTATACTTCATGGATCTATTGAATTGGACAAGAATGATTTTAAATGCTTATGAAAAAAATTAAAACTAAGTAAGGGTATTACAGAACAAACGAACATGAAAGGAATCAAAAAGTTGTAAATAAGAGAAAAAATGTGTAATGCAGACAGAAGTAAACAATGCAATGCACGATAAATATAAACAAATGTAATGAAATCCAAAATATGTAAAGAGAAACAAAAAAAAAACTTAAAGGAACGCTTAGACAAAAAAATAAGAAGTGAAGTTAGTGAAAAATAAGTAATTTCAAAAGAAAAAGAGGAACAAAACTTAAACATAAAATGATCAATCACGTGAACCAAAAGAACGAAAACAAAGAATCATAGGAAGCGAAATATACCAACGACAATTATGGAATGAAATTTAAATGATTATAACGTAAATATTTAATAAATGGAATAAAATAATTGTCCATTGTGACACAAAAGAAAGAGTGACATCGCAGTTGAAAGTTAAGAAGCAAAGAACAGAAAAAGAAGATCGAAACTTATGGGAACAAATTTTAGAGAATTGAACGAATAAGACAAAGAAAATTCCCCAAAGTTTGTTTTGTTAAAATTTCAACATTCCGTTTCTTACTGATGGCGGTTTTTTCTTTATAGCCAACACGGCTCCACAACATCTAATATAATATATTTATAAATGCAACGTACTTGTAAATACATATTTTCACACAAAGAAGTATATAGGCATACATAAGTATCTTACCACCTTGAACTTTGATTTGGCTATGTTATTTATTGATTAGATTACTTTGTTTTCATTAATAACTAATAAATCTAATCTTGCATCTATAATTAAAGTACCATAATCGCTGATAATCATTATAAACAAAATCGTCCAGTTCGTGCATGAAAAAATATAAATATTAAATTATGACAACTTACGTAAATACTGCTTGATTATCTCAAAAAAAGATTGCAAGAATGTTTGCCCTTATCGTGTCTTAGTAGTATTTTTTATCAATTTATTAATTTATTATTATGTTAATTTCCTTTGCCACCATATATAAGTCATCGTCCATCATATCGAAAAATAAAATAAAAATTATCCCAGTCCACAGTTCGTATAAATGCAATAGTTTTGTAATTTAAATTCAGTTATTTTTTTACTTTATTTATGCTGCGCTGGGTAATGTCGTAACCAAATTCTTCCAAAATTAAATTTGTTGGCCTACTTTTCGCCCACATTTCTCTCAAAAGTAATACTTTTATTTGCAAACACATTCGCATTTGCATAATCCCTAAAAAGATAACAATTTTTTTACACAAAAAAGTCCATGACGTAAAACGAGATATTCAATGCGGCAAAGTTTGAATAATAAAACAATACTAGAAATTCCGCAACACCGTTGCAGGATAATCATGCGCGTAGCCAAGGCTACACAAGCAAAATACGAAGTGTACGAGTTTTGGGACTCGAGGAAAAATACTTTTTTATCTAAAAATAACCTATACTTAACATAGTTTGTGGAATAATATTTATCCAGCGCTAATGTGTACAATGTTATCACTTCTTGTAAGATTTGTCACGATGTAGATAATATAAATAGGCACCTCGTTATGATTTACGATTTATAAACAGACGCATCGCCTTGAGATATACGCGTGCAATAAAATATGTGAACACATATCACATTTTGCTCTACTGTTTATCACGTTTTATTTCGTTTGTATCGGAACGAGCTAAATAATAAACGTGGATTTAATTTAATCGTATCCTATAATCATTTGTCCTTTATTTTATCAAAATAGGTAGATTTGTAATTATTATGGTTCGCGTAAGTGTACATATTTATTTTGTAATGAGTTAGACGAGGTAAATGGTTTATAATGTGTATTTTAATTGCGCACATTATTGTTATAATGTTACGTTCATGAAATGTAATTATTATGAAATTGAAATTACTAAATATACCTGAGCTTTCATATTGAAATTTATTGATTCGTTATTTTCATTTGAAATTGTTGTTCGACATGTTATATTTATTTACATTTATTATAATATGGCCATTCACACTCTAAGTTTGAAACAACTTTTATTTGAAAAGTTTTTCAAAAAATGAGTATAAATAAGAATAAGAAAGTTCAGTGTGTACTACTGAAGTTTTTTTTTAGTTATTGTTCAAAAAACTGGAACCTTATTAAATCATTTTGTAAAACGTTCACTGACCATATCAAAAGTATTTTTGATGCATTCCTACTTTTTTGAATGTAAGTTTTTCCGACAGAATTTCGGCACACCTTATGGGATCAGGATTGTCTCCCGACGTGGCAGAAATCGTTATGAACACCTTAATTAAGTATGCCGTCGAGAAACTTACTTTTTAATTTCTCTTTTTATCAACCATGCCGTTTCTTGTATTCACTGATCATTAGGACAACCGCCCATAGTATCAAATTTGATTGGTTCCAAAAACCTAGCAGTTCAGGCAGATATCTCAATTGTATGTCGCTCCAGTCTTCATAAATTATAGAATATATTAAAGAGAAACAGATATACTCAGTGACATATAAACTACACCTAGAAGGGGTGGGAATTTTTGGACCAAATTTCCCAGGAATAGTGGACTAGTCCAGGGAAATAGTTGATTAAAATTTGAAACCCAATCATCAAGTAGTCATGGGATTTTTGACGTTTGTGTCATTTTTAAGAGGTGGTGATAGAAAAGCAATTATCGAGTCATTTTTTGAATTTGTTCCAATTTTTCGAATCCCGTTCTTTAGTTTAAACTGTTTCAAGTGTTTAATGACGCCTAGAGAAAGGAGACCTCAAGTTTACCAGCAGTTGAGTGACTTTGACCGAGGGCGGATTGTTGGTTTACGAGAAGCAGGTTTTTCGTTTAGAGAAATCGGCAACCGTTTGCGACGGCACCACTCAACAATAATGCGTGTTTATCAAGCGTGGTCTGAACATGGGGTTGAACGTCGGAGAAGAGGCACTGTGGCTCAAATACGAACCAATGAACGTCAATATCGCCGCTTAAGAGACTAGATCAATAGCTGATCAATGGTTAGGTGAACAAGGTCGTCCGGTAGGCTTGCGAACAGTTTATCGTCGAATAACCTATGGCTTGCTGTCTTACCGCCCACATCTTGTGCTACCCCTCACTGCTCAACATCGCCAGGAACGTTTGGCCTGGTGCACGGAAAGACTTCAATGGAACTTGGAGTGGCATCGAGTTGTCTTTAGTGACGAATCGCGATTTTGTTTAGGAATGCATAATGGTCGGATGACTGTTAGACGAAGACGTGGAGAAAGGCGCAATCCTGTTTTTTCGATTGCGAGGCATGTTCTACGAACTGTGGAGTTGATGGTGTGGGGTGCTATTGCTTACGGTAGTAGGTCACCCTTGCTCTTCATTCGGGATAGTATGACCGCCCGACGCTACATTGACGAAGTGGTAGAACCACATGTTCTTCCATATCTTCGAGGGCTGGAAAACCTACTTTTCCAGCAAGATAATGCACGACCTCACGTAGCAAGGGTTTCTCTTGACTTCTTTGAAGAGGCCAATCTCAATCTATTGCCTTGGCCGCCAAGATCTCCCGATTTGTCGCCCATTGACCACGTGTGGGACATGATGGGTAGAAGATTGAGGAATCTACCGAACCCACCGTTGACAATAGAAGCTCTACGGCATGAAGTACAGGCTGCTGGGATGCCATACCCCAAGAAGACATTGATCACCTGCTGGAATCAATGCCAAGGCGGGTCAATGAGTGTATCAGAAATAGGGGCGGACCAACACATTATTAAAGAAAAATCAAAAAGATGAAGTGTTTTCATTATCAAATTTTAATCAATTGTTACCTTACTAGTCCAATGTTTCTGCCAAATTTGGTCCAAAAATTCCCACCCCTTCTAGGTAGTGCAGTTTATATGTCACTGAGTATATCTATACTTCAAGTTTATTAAAAAATATATACTATTTTCTGCTTCCATTCGTCATCTTTCTTTTGATGTCATTGCTGATGATCAAATGAAAATTTATAATAGCCTTCATTATGTAGAACTACTTTTCCCGGCTGTCTCTTTTAAAAACAAGTTTTTCAGTCGAGTTAACACATTAACACATTAATGAAAAATTTCTTTAATGAAAATCGATTGTTTACCAAATATCTTGTTCTGAATGTAACTTGTTATAGTTATGCCACACGAGCCAAATAGTATTTGTCAGGTTAGCTTCATAGAGGAGATTGTAAACTCAAATACAATTCATGTGCCTTAGTAGAACATTTAATTTAAAATTTCATTTCAGTAATTTGAATTATTTGTGATGATTTAATTTTCTCTCTATTTTTATTAATTTATCTTTTATATATTTAACACTTTCTGCTTTCATTTTTTTTGCTTTACCTTTATAAAATTTTGATACATTTTAACTTCAAGTTTTGGGCAGCCGTCCAACTAAGCGATAAATACTCTTCCGAATTTCAAGTTCGTCCAAAATTAGTTATGAAATAGCCTCAACTTTTTGGTCAAATGGTGGCATATTTAATTATGTGAACTCTAAATCCTTCAGAGCATCCTGGAAAACAACAGCCTTGTGCACTGGCGCATTGTCATGCAAAAGCAGAATTCCACTTTTGAATTTTCCTTTGCGTTTTTCCATTAGGGCCTTTTGCTATTTGCGTAATTAGCATAATTCTTTCCGAGTCCCAAAAAATGGTAACCATTACCTTGCACCCGAATGTTAACTTTACATTACGTTGGCGGTGGGGAGTCCGTGTTTTTCCATTGTATCGACTCCAATTTGTTTCCAGGATTATAGTAATGCACCCACGCTTCATCGTCAGTTACAATTTCTTCTTCTTGTCCTGCACAAAGCTTCAAAAAATTGCTGCGAAGTTTCAACTCGACGTTGTTTATCGAATGAAGCCAAAATTCTCAAATGATGGTACAAACACGTTCCCTGCTAATTTGCGAATTTTCAGCTATCACATCGATTTTAATTCGGCGGTCTTCAGGAATCAATCTTTCTTCTTTTCGAACGACTTTTTCGGTAATGGTTGAATTTGATTGACCACTTTATCAGCTTGCCCCCGAATGTAGCACTAGCTACAGTGGTTTATACTAAAACGCTTTTGTCTCTTCGTTTCATAAAATGTACACACTGTGAAAAGGGAAGTACCGTACATAGGTCAAACGCAATGGGAAATATTCTTCCGAATCCATGTAGCCTTTTAAATATTTGTAGTATCAACGTAGTTAAAATTTAATTACAAATGACATAGAAACGAAAATCGACTATGATGGTTATTGTTAAAAAAATATATATAAGCCTACATGGATTCCCATTGCGTTTGACCTATGTACGGTACTACCCTTTCCACAGTGTATACTTGTGTAGCCTTACAGGTCGACGACATTCAACTCAACCATTGCTAAAATGCACCTATCAGTGGAAAATAATACGTTCTTGCAAAAAAGTACCCTAGTAGCTAGCGATGGAATATACTAAACACTCTTATTATGTAATGTAATTACCTGTTGTTTATTATCAGTCACGTTTATTTGACAATTTTATCGTTGTTTTTCGGCGATTTTTGTATTCGATTCAAATTAAATCTATTTCATTGTTGTTTATCGTGATTATCACTATTATTTTAACTAATTAATTTTTAATATTTTCTATCAGTTGAATTTTTGTTTTATTTTAATATCGTTTGTTTAATATCGTTGTCGTGCGTCATACGCCATGTGTGGTTTATGTTGGTTGAGTAATACCTGGATATAAACACATCTAACTTGCCAGTTGGTAATATGTTATAGATTAATTTATTTATGTTATTAACCGCGATGTAGATTAGGGCACCAAATAATACCTTACAAAACTTTTCTTATGTTTACATGATATGTAATTTTTTTTAGATTTATTGATTTATTATTATTACTATTGTTTTAATTAATTTCACTTCAAGTTGATTAATTTAATTTAATTTTATGGTATTAAATTGTTTTGAGGTTGTATGTGCCAAATCTGATGTTTAAAACAGCACTAAGGTGACGGAGTAGTTAGGGAACGTTACCATTGGTTATTATTTAATGGCTCCTTTGTATACATTTAACACATTTTGGCAAGGAAGTAAATGGCGGCAAGGACGCCACTTTAACTCTTCAAAATGTATGATTTTCGCATTTACCTTAATCATCCACCACGTGATCTTCTGGAGCTGTATGAATACAGCTCATTCACTATAATCGGGTTTGATTTGAACAAATTTTATTTTTATAATGAAAGTGACAATATTGTAATCAAGAATTGTTTATAAGATCACAATTTGAAGAAAAATGCAACTCGATGTTTTTAATGCTGTGGTACCGAAGGCCCTTCTAAACAGAATACGAAACCACAACGATTAGTGTCATTCAGTACGAGGTGCGAGAACACAAAACTTATTGGCTGTAATCATTTTTTGATAATTTAAATAACCAGGTTGTTTGATGGAATATATATTTGAATTAAAATGATGGTGAACTTAAAAATATTAGAATGTGCATTAATAATAAATTAATGATAACCAATGTTGATGTTTATTTAAATTATTTTCTTTGCATCGACAAATCACTTGGATAATAGTATATTATTCAATGAGAGGTAATATGGGCAATAACTCACGAGATGATTGCAGCGCGAGCCGCAGGCGAGCGCTGTAATCATCCAAGTGAGTTATTGCCCTTACCTCGATTTGAATACTTATGTTATATTTAGCAATGTTGCTTCGTGCATGTCAGTAGCTGCATTATTCCGTTTTTTTTAATTGGTGCCCGACATGCTTACGTGTTGTGTGAGTAGTTTAGGAAATATAACCAATTGGAGTCTTCAGTGACCCTAACTTACGTTACTATTTTCAAACAAAACATAGCGCGTAAATTCTTAACTGACAAGTTACTAATACATATTAATGAATGACCGTGATGTAGAGGGGGGATATACTGTTTTGAGCAGAATTTGTGGAAAGCGGATCTATCCGACGCAAAAAACTGCGATTCAGAAGATGAAATGCAAGATAAAGAAGAGAGACGACCAAGAAAATCTTCAAGAAGAGAGTGGCGCGGTGACTAGCTACTTTAATGGAAAAAAACTGTTATAATTCGGTTAAGAATCCACTCGAACTGCGGTACACAATTTTATGGTCTAAAGGGACCTGCCCGTGTTAGAAATCCTTCAACGCTTGGCAACTTCTATTTACTGACGAAATTTTAGAGATAGTTTTGGAACAGACCAACGTAAAATTAACTGAACTTAGTAGGCATTGCTTGGATTGCTGATTTTAGCCAGAGTTTTCCAATCAGAAAGAGAAGATGTAGCTTCTTTGTGGCCGAGTGATGGAACAAGAAGAGACATTTTCGAGCAACTATGTCCTTTAAGCGTTTTCTGTTTCTTCTATCTGCTATTAGATTTAACAATGCGGATAATCGGGCGGAAAAATCAGTAGCTGGAGAAAATTTTTCGTAAACTGTTGTTTAGAATATGACACTGTCGAGGGGATGCATGTGCTCTTTAGTGACAAATATAAATTTAGGATGTATATGAAAAGGAAACCAGCGAAGTATGGGATGAAAAATATGTGCCTCTGTGATGCAAAAACACATTATTTACTTAATGCATTTATACTGGCAAAAAATTTTCGCCACAAAGAAATTGTCTGCACCTACGTTGGATGTACTGATTCTAATATCATCTACGGAAACTACGGACAGAAATGTAACAGGGGATGATTGGCTTACATCTAACCAACTTGTTGACGAGCTAAAATTAACGAAACGAATGTATGTAGGAACCGTCAGGAAAAAATAACAGAGTTTAACACAGTTCCAGCTAAATAGACAACGAGAAGTAAACTCTTCTCTCTTTGGGATTACTGGCGACCGAACATTAGTGTCCTAAGTATTTAAGAAACACACACCAATATTGTGAACCAGATATCAAAAAAATAAATACAGAAATAAATGAGTTTTGCAACTCTACAAAAAACAGGGGCTGGCAGTTTGGACCAAAAATGCGTAAACTATTCTTGCAAAAGAAGAAGTAGATGGGTCCTAACAGTTAGAATGACTAGAAGAACATTCACTATTACCGTAGGAGAGGTTTTGATAAACGAACATTTACATGAACGATATATCTGCAAGGTGCTCATCCAAATCGAGAAGTTACTGCCCCCCCACACCTCCGGTAAAAATAAAGCAATGTTTTGTGACCACAATCAAAAGACAGAAAATATCCAACAAACACAAATGTACCAAAGCGGTCTGCATGCAACATTTGGTACAAAAACAGTTTGTAGCTGTAGTAATTACATACCAACTGTGAGCCATATATCGTTTTTGTTACTTTCTGTTTTTTTTTTATAATATTCTGTATTTCAGGGAGTTCAGTAATGAATACATTTTAATAGATAAACCTTTAGCAACACAATGGGCAATCATGGTAACCCATCTCTTAGATTTCCCAAATTAATTTTTTTCATTTTTTGGTGTTTTGTAATCTGCTGACCCTAATATACTAGATAAGTTTTTAAAAATCAGTATACCAGTTCAGGGTTGAAATTGATTCGTTATTACATAACGTTATATTCCTAAAACCTGTACTAGGGGATTGATGTCTAATCTAGTTAACCTGAAAACGTTTCAGTAATACAGTCAGTTATTAAGTATTTATTTTTGAAAGGTGATCAGTCTCCTTCATACGTCACTAATCAAAACTAGGGTGCGGAATTTAAAAGAGGATAATCAGATGTGAAAGATTAGCCGGTGCTAATAACTGGTCACAAAAGGAACCATCCTGAAAGACCAATTTCTGTGACATTGATTAAGGGAATTGCAGAAGCATTGCACATATACTGTAAACTTGCGTGTTATATCGTTCATCACGACTTTTTGGCCAAATCGATTCCGAGATGCTTGCATGTTGATCAGAAACGTGTTGGATTGGCAACGTCTATGGGAATTTGCAGAACATTCCTGAAACTTTTTAGATTAGCATGGACGGAACGTGGGTCCATCAGTATGATCCAGATCCTAAGCAATCCAAACAGTGGATATATGTTGGTTTTACACGACCAACAAATGCTCCACTTTTGTGGGATAACACGCAGCAAGTCTGATTATTTGGAGCACAGAACTACCATGGGAGCATATTATATGGTGCTGACTAAATTACGTACGAACATTGTGGAAAATCGCCTCGAAAACATGGTGAGGTATTTTTTCAGGACAATGCCCCTGCTTAGAGGTCGTTGGGTGCGCTGAAAAAATAATGAAATTGATTTTGATTTAGTTGCCACCCTCCATATTCTGCGGATTTAACACAGTCAGACTATTATATGTGACTTTCGACAAATGACTAAACCATATGTGCCTTCGAGGAGTGGTTTATAGATCAAGACAAAGTTTTTTTTTCAAATGGCTTAAAATTATTTTATGATGGTTATGTAAAGGTGGGAGTCTTAAAGGGCATTATGTTGATTAAATATTGTGGCGTTTTATATGAAAATTTCATCAAATGATAGTGCCAATAATTGGAATAAATCTAAAAACGAAAAACATTAAAAGTTGAGAATCACCGAAAACAACGTAGCGTTATTATAACAGCAAACATAATTGTATATTTTATGCAAATACAACGCAAAGTATGTGTTACACATGCGGTATATTTATCAAATATTGTGAAAGAGAAGTAAATATTTATGTGCGACAAACACATTTTCGTTACGAAATTCTAAGAACATGAGTCTTACAATAAAAGATTACAAACACCAGCGCACACAAAAAACACAAATTTCGTGTGATTAGGCATTTACTTCAATTACAAACACACGTACGACCTTTGTTGTTTTTTTAACATAAATTACCCTGAATTTACTTACTCACTGGATCAACACCGTGAGGACACAACAAACACATATTACTGCATCAGATAAGAGGACGTTCAGGCGTCCTCTTTTATCTCGTCTGTTTCCCAAATTTAATATATTAACACGCTTCTGCCACGAACACCAACAAATATAGGAATGCGGGCTGCGGACGACGAGAAAATCTTTTAATATTTGACGATCCTTCACGTTTTCTCGATCCCATATTTTCTCCATTTTCGCGCTTTGTGACTACCTATTCACCCTCCGAAAATTTCTTGGCTCTTGTTGCTTGTATGTCCGGATAGTGGATTTCGATGTATTGAGTGCGTACCGGATTGATGGGGGCTTTATTGGACTCTTTATAAATTATTAATGGCACAGATTCCACTGCCGTTTTGTGGATTAGTGCATTTATTATTAAACGTGTGGAGTTCGTTGTTATGTCGGAAACGGACGTTTTCCGTGTGCTCGTTATGACCTATACCTAAACAAAACTATGAAAGTTTAACTAAATGAAAAAATGACACATAATGAAAATTAGGAAAAATAATATCGGCGATTTTGTTTTGAGTGCAAATAATGAGTATATTAATTTTCATATATTTCATACGAACAAATAGCGCTTTGGTTCAGTTTTAAATACTCACTAAACTAAACAATCCGCAGTGGCCTGCACTGAACTTACATTTTCGAAAAAACTTTTCAAGTAGAAGTTGTCCAACCAGAATCTAACAATCTGTCACACAAATAGTGGTGACAAATGATCATCGTGCAGACATTTCCTAATCATGGATTCTTGCCACTTATACAATTTTTAAAATAACAGTAATCTTAAATATTGACTCTCTGTGACACAAGAGTTCAGTCAAGGATTTTTACTATCACACTATGCTAGGGATTATATATGTTTTATATGCAGAAAATCTCGACAATGTTATATAATGTAATTGAAGCAAACTTGAACAATTTAAGGCTACGTACATACATATTAATAGATAAGTCATATAAATAAATGTTATTAAAGATTACAACATTAGTCGAAGAATCTTAATGCCTATATAAAGGCAAATCAGGAGATTATATTGATTGAAGCAATGGACTTCGAAAAACAAAAATAAGGCATCGTGCATACATCGTGCTGTGAAAACGAGTTCCAGTACAATGTATGTATGGCACTAAGTGACTTCAGAATCGCGTATAAATAAACAGCCAGAAATTTAGAAGTAAACTGGAGCTTACGAAAGAGATCGCCCAATGCAGTTTTAGAATAGTTGGCGAAAGAAAGGAATCGGAATCAAAAAGACCTTGACGAAATCTCTTTAAAATTATCCGACTCGACTTGGGAGAAGGAATTGGAGATGAATGAGAACAAGTCTAAATATAAGTGTTAAGACTTTGGAATGACCAACATCCAGCAATGATATGGATGCATGCAGAAATACCAAGACAACGTTACTGGATGAATACAAAGATGAGCTAATAGAAAAAAAATAGCATAGAAATGGGGCAAGTACACAAACGTATGGAAACCGACGTAATGAGGATAACATATGAGAATGTAACAGAAAGTGGAGCCGCAAGGTGATTAAATCGCATGAGGCACTGATAAATAATTAGCTTGGAATCTTTCACCAAAACCAAAACCGGTCACCATGGTAACGATCATATTGTTTAATAAGCAGTTCCTCCAATTTTAGCAATAAAAAGTTTGGCCTATTCGGCATTGTAAATAAAAAAAGACATCACATAAAAATCCCAATTTTCATAAAATTGAGTAATTACATATTTCAGAAGGGTTATCCGGTAGGTGGATTTATGAGGATATGACTAGAATATTGATCTATCATTGCCTTTCATACCACGATAAGAATTGTGACATACATTGAATTTAATGTCAAAGATGTACACTTGTGGGAACCCACTTTGTACTCTTAAAAATGTTGATTCCTGGCCTAAAATGACTTTAGAGGATGGACATTTTTGTACACATACGTATATATGTTAGAAGTAACGCAATGTTATCATCCAACTTCTACCAAATTTGTTTCATTTTAGTCGCTTTAAAAATTTCTGACAATTCACAAGAACATTTTTTATAGAACCGAGTATTGCTTCAAATTGTTATTTTTCTGATGATAACAATTAATATCATTTCATTTACGTCATAGTTTTAAATTCTTACTTAAACCTATCCCTCCCTGTGATCATGAATAAGGGAGGATTGGTTGAACTTATTATTCTATTTTGCATGTTTGTCTCCGTTTTCTATCCTTTGTCATTTTATTTATTGATTTCCAAATTTACGTCTTCTCTCCACTTCTTTTAACCCTCATGTCCATGCTTTTCACGTGCACTTTTGTTTGACATATTATTTTTGTTGGTTTTTTATCATTCGACATCATCTTCGCTGTCCGGGGACCTATACATTTACATCCCTTAAAATCTCGAGTTAGAAAATTTTCATGATTACTATACTTTCTTATACATAAAGTATAAGAAAATAAAAATATAGCAATGTTGCTCTTAGATGTTAATTGGGAACAAGGTTTCAGAAATATTTGAGTAGTTTGTAGTCGAATAAATATATGTAGCAGGTTGAACTGCAAATTAGCGTTTAACTCCAATTTACTTCCAATTTTTATTGAGGGCTGTAAAAATATCTGAAATTGTATATATGTAGTCACAGGTACGAGACGCAGTGAGGATTTCGATCCATATAGTTTAAGAAAGCAAGTCTAAAATTAACGAATTCATATTCGGTTGAAAAATATGATCTACATTCGTAACCAATTAAATAGGTTGGTACCGTTGGCATTGGGTACACCTAGCTAAATGATTTTGGTCAAGGCTGTTACATCCGATTCAACGTACAATAGAGACACACTACATGGGATCTATGTTTTAAGAGACGGCCGGAACACGTTAAAGAAGCAATAATAAACTGTAAATAGAAATAAAATCCATCACAATCTTTTAACAGTGAATCAGTCAATCAAAATGTTGCTACATCTAAAACTATAAAATCTGCAAATTACAGTTTTAACGATGCACGTAACCAATGCTACTATTATATGCATTATGAACATGGCCCATGGGACCATGTTTCAATATCGATTAAAAGCAATTCATGAGACCTTATGATCCTTGTGGGTTAGCAGCAAAAGTAAAATATTTGTTTATTTCTTAATTTATATTATATATTCGTTATCGAACCAATGTAGAAACACGAGGAGAGATTTGACTCACTAATCACCAGGCCACACATTTATTCCAGCGTTTTGAGAATAAGGATATACCAAAATAATATAAATAATCGAGAGCCATTTTTTGCAGTATGTCAGTTTTAAAATGTCTGACTGTTTCCTTATAGACTTCTCCTATCGTTGTACAAATAATAGTAAACATATGATAAAATGAGAGGGAAATGAATGGAGATGGAACAGAAATAAGGAAAAAGTAGAGAAAGTAGAGGAAATAGAAGGGGAGGAGAGGGATAATTCAAAATAACTGGGAGTAGAACAAAGGGAACAGAAGCAAAAGCAGTGAACATGGAATATTCATTCTTCGATCTGCTAAGAACAGTTTCTTGGTGTTTTTTACCGCCTTCCACATACTAGGTCTTTTGAATTAATTCCCTTACCCCATCGTTTTTTGTTAGATAAGAATCCGTAAAAACAGCAATTTTTTTCGCATCTAAACCAAACTTGGTCAGTGTGCATAAAAATTCTACTTAATTTGCAAATATTTGCGATACCCACTTGTTTTCTTCATAGCTGGGTAGATAATAGAAAATCTCCCCTCGTCTGTTGTAGTTGTTTCACTAAATAGTAATGTAGTTGCACCAGATACATTCACTGAAGATGTATAAAGTCAGGCAAACATAATCACAAGCGTCTGTGGGACTGTATCGTATCGATCCACACTGAAATTTATGTACAACAAAGCAGTCTTTCGGTTCGACGGCCACGAAGTACGTACAGTACCGGCTTAGGAGACCAAAGCAGATTTCTGTTATTGCATAAAAGTCAGAGTGTGGGTGTATTAATATCTAAATGGCGTTAGTAAATCTTCTTCTTCTTTCCGGAAGCCTAAAAGGCTTGTTTTTTCTACATCCTCATTTCACGTGCTCTTGAAATTCTGATAACCAGCTGTCCTTCCATCTGTTTGGTGGTCGTCCTGGTGGTCGTCCTGGTGGTCGGTGATGCTGGTTTTCCGTTTCGTGCGACTTTTGCTAGTCTGTGATCTTACATCCTAGATATGTGTTCATTTCAGAAGCGCTTTCGCGCTCGTGTCCACCTCACCAGATCGTCTGTCTCGCATTCTTTCAGAATTTCTTTACTCCTTCTTTGGTCTTTGAGTGTGTTTCCCGTTATTGCTCTTAGTACTCTCATTTCATTGGTGCGCGTCATCCTTTTGGTGTCGGATGTGTCGGCTGTGTTTCTGCTGTGTATGTCATCACAGGTCTTACACATGCTTTGTATATTCTGACTTTGGTTGTATTGATATGCATGCACTTTTCCAGATAATTGTTCTCAAGGCTCCTGATATTCTGGCTGACTTGTTGATCTGGTCTCGTACGACCTTCTTGAGGTCACCATAAGGTAAGATTGTTGTCCCCAGATAGTTAACCTCGAAGACCTGTTCTATTACTTTGTTGTTTAGTTCTAGCTTACACTGCATGGTTCCCTGGCAATTACCATATGCTTTTTGTTTTAGTGGTTGATATTAATATTTCCATATTATCATTTGCGGCTTCTTTGTTGAATGCATGTAACAGCCATTGTAGCCCGTCTTCTATGTCCGCGAATAGCGTTGAATAGCGTAGTTGTTGTTTTCCCATCTTGTACCCATGGTTTACCTTACGCACTTGCTATATTATTCTGTCTAATATGATATTGAAGAGCAATGGAACGAGGCTGCCGTCTTGTCGTACTCCCGTGTTTTGCTCTATTTTCTCTGTTGTTATTGAATGTGTCCTTATTTATGTGGTATTGCTTGTGTTGAGCTGTCTGACTGTCTAGATGATGCTTGTCTGCCGAGATGCTATTTAATTGAACTGTTTCATTGATTTCTCTTGTTGTTGCTCTGAGCATTTTCCAGATGCGCTTTTGGGTTCCGTGGAAATCGCTTTCCATTTCTGCTGAAGTTTTTCCAGTGCTTAGTAAATCTCACATACGTTTGTCAATCATGTGGTCTAATCAGCCCGTAATAGTGAAACTGCCATCGATAGCAACGTAACGGTCTCTCGTGCCGACGGCTGCGGCGAAATAGTTACAAAATTGCAATAAAATTTGGAAAAAGCTATACAATACGAAAAAGTAAAGAATCACTTTATCAACACATTTTGACAATATTAAAAAACGTCAAAATACTTAAAAAATTAAATTAAATAAATGTCAACAAAGCTAATAACACTGTCTAAAATGTTAATGTTAATGTCATAATATGCCAAACCAATTTTTTTTAATGGAGCGCCAATGGCTGATTACTTCAAAATTGACAAATAAATTATAATAAATTATTTCGCTATGTTTACTCAATTTTTCGATATTGAAGTCCTCTGTTGATTACCTATATGTTTTCTAATAAAATTACGTGCTATTATCTAAATGCTCAAAAATACTCATATCATTAATTAATAGTCTCAGGCCCAAAATATGTAGATTCGTAGATTTATATTCATCATAGGGCATTGTTAAACTTCAAATGTTAAATCTACTATTTCTAAATCATTATTTTAAGTTCATCTATTAATTAATTTGCAGGTCCTGCTTCTATTACTTTGTTATATTGAACATAATGTAATTTATAAATAAAGTTTCAAACAAATTAAAAGTTCTGCAAAAGTTATTTAACGGTAACGTTAAAGCGAAAAGCAGAGAAATAAGGAAATATATTTTAGTGAAATTATTCTGTCCATTGCAGTACAATTCAATAACTATGTTAAACAGGGAATAATTATCTGTCACGTTGTATACACTGCGTTCTGTAGTTTTATGAAATCTAGGATAATCCTTACGTTTCCTTAAAAATGCGTTTTTCTTTGCGGCGGCATTATTTATGCATATCATATAATTGTTTTTATATAATTTGATAATACATTTTGTATGCCCGTTGTCAAGTGATTATACCTACATTTTTCTGATCAGTTGCCTACCAATGGCTTGATTCCTAGAATTGTTTATAACGCTTATTGCATTGATTACCCCACTAAGCAAAAAAGCGTAAAAAATCAAATAACCCATTGAAGCTGTAAATAAATTTGATTTTTTTTTCAATTTTTTGCTCAAGACTATGCTAGTCAATAATAATTAATTATAGTACACAACCCAAACCAGCGAAACCAGCGAACCAGCGAAAATTTGAGAAACTCACGAAATTTAACATTTTTTTACATATTTATAAAAATTTATTTAACTTTGTTAAAACAATTCGAGTAATTAGCATGGACTTGACTGCGTTTGTATTTTCTGTTCGTTAAACATCGCACCTTGCACTTTGATTTAGCGTTGATCGCTTCGTTAGGATAAAAGAAATTCTGTAATATCTACAAAATCGTATTGTTGACAGGTATTTAAAACATAAATGTTTGTTTACACCACACGACGGAACCGATTAAATGTTCTTAAGTCGGGCTTAATTTCAGATTGAGAAAATCCGCATTAAATGGATTTCGAGATAGTTGCTTTATAGTGTATTATGTTGGTGCAAGGATCACGGATTATCGACATCCGTGGAATTAAATCAAAATAGCAATATGTTTTTCGCGTTATTGGATTATTGGGTAAGTTGCGTAAGCTATTTTAAAAATAAAAATCAATATTTTTTTGCGCGTTTTAATCCGTGGGATATTCTACAATTATTTAATTAAATATTTGATATTACATTTGGAATATAAAACAATGTTGAGTGTTAAATAAAAATATGTGCGCAGCTAATAGTTTTAACATATTCTATAAATATTTTTTTTTAATTGAACAGTGTCGACATACATACATACACTTTAACAAAAAATCAGTTGTGAAATTTGGTCGACAAATTCGGATATAAAATGTATTAATTTGTAAAATGAAGGCACATATGCATATTTATTACATATCTGTATGTTTTCAAAAAAAAAATAAAAATCCAACTCACCAGAGTACTTAGAATAATAAAGTTATCAAATCTATCCAATCCAAACGAGAAAAACAACAACTTCCAAATTCATTTACATCTAATACATTCAAGTCGACTGTTTGGTTAATTTGGTTAACTTACAAATTCATTTACATCTAATACATTCAAGTCGACTGTTTGGTTAATATTTATTTCAGATATTTAAGTTTACTCGGTAAATGAATATCTCATAAATTACAGATTATTTTGTCCTGATTTTTAAAGATGACGTTTATTTGTATTTGTTTTAAAAATACATTTTCATACCATTTTCATTCAATACAAAATGACCTGGAGAATTAATTATTTTACAATCAATATTCTCTGCAATTTTAGTTAATTTTATTTTATCTCTTATCTACATGCATGCTGTCAAACAAAGATTGACATTGAAGAGTTATTTTAACGATTCCATATACGATGCGATGGGATCGTTGATCGTAGCTATTTATAAACCAAATTGCGAAATAAATTGCACCAATTCAGATGAAAAGCACGTACAGTGATAAAATTTTGTTTTTTTCCAATTTCCAATTCAGATATGAAGTGTAAATAATAAGACTTGCAATTACACTATAAAATATATAAGTTTGGTAATTGACAGTTTTCACCCAGTTTTCTGGGTGTTTTTGCCAACCATGTTAGTCAACAATAAATATTCTTACTCACTATACCTTATGATTAATATAACATAAAGTTCTCAAGGTATTACTTTTTATCTTACTAATAATTAATTTTAAAATTTGTTAATAAATCGGTATGCCATTCTTATTCATATCGGAGCTATAGAGTGTTAAATGTAATGTAAATGAGTTTAAGTAAGTAGGTCCAGTTTTGTGTGTGTATTAAATATTAATACTAATAGTAATTTATTATCAAAGAGTAGAAACACTATATTACAGATTAAACTAACTAACTATGATAGTAGAACAAATAACGAGAAAAAATATATAAAACATACGAGACCTTAATAGGGGGTTTCTTTCTTGAGAAAGACACACATTTATATTTGCTGATATTCAGAGTCAGATAGTTGAACATACTTCATTTATATGCATAGTTTAAATCCTTTTGCAAAGCATCGCAGTCATTATGGCACGTTATTTTCTTATATATTTTAAGGTAATCGGCATACATCATGTATACCGATGAAATAGAGTTCACAACATCATTTGCAAATATGAGAAACAACAGAGGCACAAGAATGGAACCTTTTGGTACTCCACTGGCAGACATGTATTCAAATTATGGAAAACCTCGATACTGTACAAAACAGTTATTCGGTGCTTCAAATACAACATGACTTAATCAAGTCATTTCGTGCTGAACCTGGTCAAACTCCTCCGAGAAGTCTGTGTAGATTGTATCAAGCGATTATTCAATGAATCAGATACATAATGCACAAATGAACACAGTTGGCACGCAGTGGCAGTTGACTTTCCTTTTACAAATCCATGTTGCCGAGTTGACAACTTATTTTCCCGGTAAAATAATAATATAAAATAAGTTTTTTGCCACTCAGGATGAAAATACATTTTTTAATAATAACATTTTAAGTCCACCGGTGCCATTCGAGGTAGTTTGTTCTGTTCAGTTGTTTTAAACAACTTCTTACCATAGGTGTTAGTTAAATTATAGTCTAATCCATGTATATTATATTACAGTGCTACAGGTCCTAGTGGCACTTGGCCTTGATCGTTCATTCTTTTTTGCATGATGTGCCTATTCCTTCCAACTCTAACTCATACCTAGCTTAGATATTTCTTAATTTCGTCTAACCATCTCTTTTAGGGTCTTCCCCTTCTTTTCTTTCCTCCTTCTCCCCCCATTAATTCATATATCGTCGTCCATCCTCGGTATGTATCCGAGCCATCTGGCTTTTTGCATCACTTGGACAATGTTTGTTTTTGCTCTTCTATTTGTTTATTTGTTCTCCTCCTAAATCCTTTACTTGAATTCCGCCATATATCCTTCTTCTTCTTCGCTCCCAAATTTCCAATTTATTTTCGCTTTGTTTGTCATTATCCACGTGTCACATGTGGGTAACAGTAGGTCTTATTGCTGTTTGGTATAATTGTATATTAGTCCCTCTTGATACATTTGTTGTTAATATTTTTGAAAATATCCCGCCGCGGTATTTCCTGTTTCTAATCGTTTTTCTATTTCTTTCTTTCACCGCCTTGCATGTTAGAGTTACTCCAAGATATTGTGTTTGCTCAACTTTCTCTATCACGTATCTCGTTTTTCCCGGGAAGTCGATGGTTAAATTTGTCCTCCTCTGTTACCATCATTAATTACCATATACCTTGTTTTACTTTCATTAATTGAGAGGTCATATTCTCTCGCTGTCCAATAGCTTAAAAGTTCTTGATATTTCTTTCTTTGAGCTTGCCATCAGTACTATATCATCCGCATAGGCCAGGTACTGGTGTCTACTTCCATATATCAAACCCTCCGTTCTTGCCACTTTCTGAGTTAATTCTTGCACTGAGTGGAAGAAGATTGTACATAATAGATCACCTTGTCTCATTCGTTTTTTTGCAATAAATTCTTTTTTTCCGTCCATTAATAGTTTATTTTGTGCCCTACATATGGTCATTTCCAATAGCCTTTTTAATATATCTTGTATTTCTAGCTTTCTCATTGCTTCAACTAGTTTGTTTCTGTTAATAGAGTCGTACGCCTGTCAATAGTCGAATACTCGGTGTAAACTTAGATTTTGTTTGAGAGTTTTGTTGAACTTGTTTAATGAAAAAAATTTGGTCGACATTCGATCTCCTGCTTTGAATCCTCCTTGATATTCTCCTACTAGCTCGTTTATGATATTTCTCTATTCTATTTTGATTATGTTCGCTACATTCTTATATGTCACATCGAGTAGTGCAATCCCCAGTCTTCCTTCTTCTCGTTCTTATGGATGGTTACTATACTTTATTAAATATTTCTGCCATTTTACTTCTTCCCAAACCTTGACTGATGTTCCATATTGTTGTTGCTTAACCCCGTGTTTCAAAATTTCCACTGTCATGTTATTTTCTCCTGCACTCTTGTTGTTGTTGTTGTGTGCATTTTTCTACTTATTTTTTTGTAGATATACTTGCAATTCATTTCCTTCCTACATTCTCCTGTTCTTCCATTGTGTATTCTGTCCTCTTCTGAGACATGCTGGACAAATCGGGTTAGTTTGCCATTTATATCAAATACTAATGCACCCTTTTCACTTGCTGATAGAAGTTTCTTATTTATTTATTTTTGTACGATTCTTCTATTCTATTTCTTCCACATTTCGGCTTTGCTTCCTTTCATATTTGTTGATACTTTCTTTTATTTCCTTTGTTCTGTTCTTCTATTACCTTTAGTCCAGCTGTATTTCGTTGTTCCAAGATTTATTCATACTCCACATCAAATCAATTATTTGTTTGTCGTGTTTTCGATCATCCCAGTATTTTTATTGTCACCTCTTCCATTGCTCTTTCGATTTGTGCCCAATCTTCGTGCACTTGTGCTGTATGCGGTTTTGTTCATAATTTTTCTGGAATTTCTTTTCTAACGTACATTGTTACCTCTTACAATTGTGCCAGATTATATCTCTTCCTCTTTCCACTTTCTTTTTCATTGATTTTTGTAGGTCTTCTTTGCTTAATTTCTGCAATAACTAATATGTTTCTAATCCATACCAATCCAAAAAGTGTTAAACGAGGTTAAACAGATTATAAAACACCAGTTAAAAAATGACAAAGAAATGTGCTACTAGATTTGAAATGAAATCAAAATATAATTTAAAAAAGAGGACAAAAGTAGACGTCAACTCAACGTACGAACGCAATTAGAAACAAACGATACAAATATTAAATAAACCATTTGTATTGCTTTTCAGAGCAACACAAAGAAAAAAAATTCAATATGAATTGGGTCCAAATATTTTGAGACCAGAAATGTTATTCTAATAAAATCATTTTTTTGCTGAATATTATTCTTTATAATTATTACAAACCATTTATTTAAACAAAAATATAAGCTTCACGCAATGTGATAAATCAACAAATCAATAACTATTTCTACGAAGTAAAGCTAATAAACAAATAACAGATACAGTAACGTTTTATTATGTAGATTGTGAATAAATGGCCGCCAATAAAATTTCATTAGTGATGTGTTTATTGTTCTGTAGAACTTTATAGGCGCTGAAAATATTTTTATCAGATGCAAATAACAGATTTATTTCTGAAATTCGTTTAGGTTCAAAACAATTGTTAATATTCCCGTTGCGTCTTACGCACGATTAAAAAGTAATTAATTGAATTAGGCTTAAGGATAAATGTATAAAAAGATGTTGTTTCTTACTTGATGAGAGTGAAAATTTACTTGGTATTAACCAACTTATAGAAATCCGTCAGTAATGCGAACGTTCAAATTCCAAACGGTATTTTTATACACTCGATAAATATCGGCCGATAAAATTCTTTCTATTAAATGCCCGTTTAACAGCAAAACACGTATCGATACATAATTGGTAACAAAGTACTAATCGTTTTATTGTACACATATTCCTTAATTGTGGTGGCACATGATAATCAACGCAATAAAATCATATATAATAATAATAATTACAACAATATATACTGTCTTATCTTTTGTTGTTACGCACAGTAGCTTGTAATCAATTTTTTCAAGGCCTATCAATTTTTTTATAGTAAATTGTGCTAAACGTCTCACAAGAGTAAAAATTCATAAATTATATTACATTGATCTTGCTGAAGGAGAGGTGGCTGCATCATACATTAATTGTATAAAGGAAACCATTTCCTGTGTTTTTTAATACTTTTATTTAATTTAAACCCAATTACACAATTACCTTCTTTTTGAAATACACAATAAATATTTATAATCTAGCCGAGAAAAACTGCTTAAACTGGTAGGTACCCAATTACACAATAATTATCATTCGGAAATGAACAAGAACATCGTTTTATTTTAATGCCCTTTGTTATACGTTTTCCCACTCGACCAACTGTACCCCTATTCGAGCTATGCACTCGCAACGTTGAGTATTCTTTTATCAAGCAAGAAATAGCCACTTGCAGCCCGTTTAGTGCATCTGCTGAATTAAATGAAATACAATTTGCGTTTCACCTAACAACAAATTTGGATAAAATTAAAAAAAAATGTATGTCATCGAATCATTCAACTGACGTCACCGAACAATATTTAATCATATTTTAACCGAGCCGAGATGAAATTTTCGCGTACAAGTTAAATTGAATCACATGTACGGGTTGCTGAATAAAAACCGGGTGATTTTCAAGTACGGCGACAAGGGGCCAACCCTGATAATAACAATCTAATAAAACTGGTGTGCAAATTGAAAGCTGCGTAGGTTTCGGGCTAAGCGGCGTGACAAATTTAGACACCACCACCCTCTCGATTAGAATTCACCCCGTTTCGGCCTCACTTGCGTACGACACATTGCCGAATTCCTGGGACACACGTCTCGGGATTGTAATTATTACTTAGTCTCTATTGATTCTCCGCGCTTTATCAAACGACGTTTCTAATAGAAAATAATAGTAATAACGGACAACTTTTGTGGAAAATGCTATCAAAGTATTATTGCATTTCAGACATAGTAACATGAGCTCGTTTTTATTAGCAGTAGACGGTCGTGCAATCTACAATTAATTCTTTTGTGAAATTAAATAATTCATACAATTATTATAGAGATATTAATCATGTGAAAAAATTCTTTGAAGATTTGCGAAACACGTTGGAATTCAGTTTAAATAAAATAAATCTAGAAAAAATAATCTAATTTATTCAATATTTATTAAATTCAATACAAATTATTTGTGAACAATACCAATTATTACAATGTTGCACCAACCTCTGTGAAACCGTAAACAGAATTAGATTAACCTCCTGTTGACGCATATAAACTTTATTACGACTTATGCTAAAATTAATTTGCAGTAGTTAGAACCGGGACGCAATAAATAATTTATATTTCCGCTCAACGTGATATTTGTATAGATTCGAACCCTTATAAAGGTTCCGCAGACAATATTAAAATATCCCCTTGCCGCAGGATTATCTCTCTCGCTCGATAAATATTTGCAACCATTAGATTAATCCTGCTTTCATTATATACGGCAACGATCCTTCCTTTTGTCGCCGTCGGGTTTTATTCTCTGAAAACACCTTAATAAAGGAAGATTTTGCCGAGTTTAACGTAAATTGAAGTTTACCTACGTTTAAAATGGGTCGTTTTTTTACTTAGTTATTAAACAAATTTATTTAATCTTAAATAATTATTTTAATTACCAAACGTGTAGTAATAATCACTTATTATTTAAATACTAAGAATTTAACCAAATTAATGTCTAATTGATCTGAGAATCTAGACGATCAATCAATCTACACCCATCGATAGATTTTATTGCACCTAGACAGGATATAAATTTTATTTTGAAAAATCCTGCCTATTTCGAGTTATTTAAGTAACTGTTTTCTTAAATTATTTAACAATAACCATCCATATTTGCATTACAATTTATATCATAACGAAATATAATAAAAACCATTGGCCTATGTTAAGTTTAGATTGATGGGTCATATTCACAGATCAATAGACAATTCAAATTATTATACGCGTTATCTAAGTAGATATTTAGGTTTTAAATAAAAGGATTTAGTAACTGTTTTTCGAGTTCTCCGATTATGCTTTTCTAGAATTATAGATAGATAGGTAAGTGTCCTGTAGTCTGAGACTTCAGGGCAATCGACTGCGTAAATCACGAAATTATAATAAATAATTTGGAAAATGTAGGTTGACAAGGAGTTGACAACCAATAGCAATCAACGATCTTATCAGAATTGATACTTAATATTGGAGTACCGCAAGGTTCACAACTAGGCTTTGAACTATTTATTTCATACTTACATGTTACTCGATTACATTATATACCGATGATACGTCTATCGTATAACAGATTTGTAATTCCCTTTTAAACAAAACGCGTTCTCTAAAAGTATCTTCAACTCCAAAATATCATATTTTGCATCAGTAATTACATTTTCATAGTTCATACTTTGAAATACACAAGTACCTAAATTTTCCCATGATCGAGTATTTTGAGATTAAATTTAATAATAAACATCTTTCAGTTCAGCCCGTGTGTGATATTTCAACTGTAGCTGATTGCCGTGGATTAAATGAACACACTCATCATTTTAACTTTGGATCGCTGCAATGTTTATAAACAGCTAATATTTTAATATATACACAGGTGAGAATCACTTCGAAGAACTCCAACAAATCAAAATCACCTAACACGTATGTGTCATCACACTCCATAAAAAAGAGATACTCATAAGAGAGTATCTTTGTAACCACTCTTAATGCCATTTGAGGAGAACATTCGTTCAGAAAACCAAGTTCTGATCATTCGAGAAATCACCTAATAGAAAAATCCCCATGCTGACAAGAATACAGGCGGCGATTTCTGAAAAAGCTAACAATCTCAATCATCAATAACACGTCCGAAAACATTGAAAAATCCGACAAAGACTAGCTTGTGACACAAAAGGAACCAAAACGGAAATCATCCAAACGAATCAGAGAATTTACTGCTGAAAAACTACTATCTCTACACTAACCAACCCAATCTGAAGTGAAGTTCGAGTGCTCAATCTAGTGGCTTTATTCTTAAACAATAGAAAACCGGTCTACTGATAACTCCCTTTGGAAAATAACAAAAACTGGTAATGAAATCAAAAAAATTTAAGGCAAATAATAACTTTATAGAAAATCAATAGTGAATTAAATACTACTAGCCCAGATTTTGAAAATGTACAAAAGTGATAATGATCCAAAAACCTGGAAAGGAAACCTAAGCTATACATGGGTATCCCCAATACACTTTAAAAATCTGAATAGACGAAAACCTATTATTGAAGTTGGTGAGTTAACAACAACTCATCATTTTGGATTTCCGAATGAGCGTTCTACCTCAGTTACTGTCAAGTACATGGAATCACCAATTCTTTACAAGCAATTGCATGGCAGTCAACTGTTACTATCCCACCTCCCTGAAATATACTTCCAGTTAAATACGGTGCATACTAAGGTCAAAAACCAATAATTCATGAACTTGTATCTCAAGGCAACGTATTAAGGCCAACACTTTACTTATTATATACCGGTGGCAAAATCAGAATATGTAACAGCAGATACCGTAGTAATACCTACTTAATGGTGAACGAAATCAAGGCAAATCGTGTAGACTGCACGAACAAAAAAAATCAGTGGTAGTAAGTAGTAACAACCTTTTATTGGCATTAATTAACATTCACAATGTCTTCCTCAATGCATCCATATCACCCCCTCATCTAGACATCAACACAAGTTTCCCCTTTTTCTCTTTCTAACTTAATGCCACATCCATGCACTCTTCCATCTAGCGCTGCCATATATATATATATATATATATATATATATATATATATCCCTATTCCGCAAAACCTACACCTCCTGCAATTCTTGTCAAATATCACGGCTTGCTTCCGTGCACACATATATCCCTAAACGTTGTATTATATTTCGGTCCTCTTATTTTTCCTTCTCTTTCCTAAGCATCTACTTGTTTGTCTATCTACTATATCACTCTCCACGTCGTTCTCCTCTTTTCCTCTTCCTTCTCGCTTCTGTAACCGATGTGCCTGCCTTTTCGCATAATTCTTCCCATTTCGATATTTCGCTTCTCCTATTTTCCCTTTTCTTCATCTCCCTCAACATTTTATATACTAAAGTGTTTACAATGTATATCCACTCTTCAATCACCCCTCCATTCCATTTCACTCTCACTCCTCTCCAATTCCCAGATGGTGCAAAATACCATTATTTTAGTTTTTTAGTTTAGTTCAACTGGAGCTTTCTTCTACACAGAAACCTCTTCTTCCATCTGTCTTAGTCTCGCCTATGTTACCGCTAACACCGGTATGTCGTCCGCAAAGGCTAGGAATCAAATCTTTGAAATTCTCAGGACTACTCATCTATACTGCCCTTCTCTCAAAATCTGTGTAAATATTAAATAGCAGCGAGTTTAACTGCATAAGGCCTTTCGTTGTTCTGAACTTTCTTGTTATCTGTTTCACCTTATTCCGCGTTTTCTCGTATATCTCTGCTGTTCTTTCCCCAGGTCCGCTAATACCCCTGCCCTCGCCATCGTTTCTTTCAGACTTTTCTTTCAATGTCAATATCAATGTCGACCGTTCTATCTCTACCAGGTAATAATTCAGGACATACAAGTAATCTCTTATTGCCCTGCCTTTCCTAACCTTCTTGCCCTTCTGGTAAGCCGCCCAACTTCTTGATAAAATCTATTCCATAGCATTCCTCTATAGATCTTGTACGCCACTTCCATAATTATAGTTACTTAACTCCCCCTTATCCCCTCTTCCAGATTGGCAGTACTACAACCATCTTTCACCCCCTCGACAGCCCCTTTCTTACTCCCCGTTTAATAGGTTTAACTATTTTGTTCATACTTTCTTCAATGAATAGCTTCATCATTCGATATCTATTCCATCCTCCTGTTTTTCCTTTCTTGAGTTTACACGTCACGGCTTTTTGTTCTGCATCGTCCTTCTCTTTCCAGCCCTCATTCTTGCCTCCGTAAGAGCTTCATGAAGTAACTTCTCAATTTTTCTGTGTCAATTCCACCTCCACTTTGTCTTGTTTCACTTTTATCCTTCTTAGGGACTCCCATATTTCTTTCTCCCCCTTAGCCCCCTTACTTCTTCGATATTTTTCGCTTGCCAACTCCTTCTTAACCCTTCTAGCCTTCTTCAAGGTGTACGTTAGCTGACTTTTTCCCGTCTGTTAATTTCCCTTCTTAGGATGGCTTTACTCATTGCTTTAGTTCTATAGTTCTGTAGTTAAATTTCCTCACTCTACTTTTTTTAGAGTATTCCAATATGATTGTCTCGAATCTTCATTTCATACACCTTATTCCTATTCATTCCTAGTTCTACTTTCACATGCATATGGTGGGACTCTGAATGTGTTTACTTCCTTTCTAACCTCTTCATTTATCGACTCATAGTCGATCACTAAACGCTCATTTGACCCTACGTATGTATATTCCCCCTCGTACCCCCTTCTCCCAACCATTGAGCATGTGCCAATTTCTTGCTTCCAACCAACTTCTGTGTTGACTACGTCGTCTCTTCACCACTTCTGTCCTTCTCCGCTGACCCTTTCTAGCCCTTTTAATTTTAATTTTAAGAGATAATTGTGGAGTTCGAGCACGCAGTATTGATTGGGGGAGATATAAACGCAAGGGCGGTAACTTGCTCCCCAATTATCTCTTCCATCTCTTCAATTATCGTCTTCATATTATGGTTATGACAATAAAAACGACAAAATAATACCTTACGTATCAAAGCGAAATTCCAGGTCTTCCACTTTGACGACTAACTAAAATATAAAAACATTGTATTGGCTAAATGTTATAAATCCTACCCTATGGGGCTGAACTGAGTTCGAACCCTATAGACAAGTTGAAAAATAAAGCCCCTGTAAATGTACGGTACATGCAAAATCCTGATGAATTGGGATTTTCAAATGATCAGTAATCATGAAATTCCTCACAACCCATGAGAAGACCCCAATATATAATTCATCCGCGGATAACATACTCGTACATATCTAGACTCAGACGAACCAATTTACTACCGAAAAACAAAGCAGATCATTATGTGTAAATAACTACATTACCAATATTGAGTAAATGAAGAGGAGCAACCCGATGGGTGGAAATTATATTAAGAGATCTTTATGCTTTTTTGAATTGATCAATCAATTTAGAAGAAAAAATACAAGAAAAAACACACCGCAATAGCGTGACTTACAGCTAATGAAGAATTGTTTCCCAGCATGTCTGTCTTTGTGATTCCATCCTATTTGGCGATTTGTCTTTCATGTGTTTTTTGTTTCTGGTGTGTTCTTCTCTGCCCCAATTCTATCCACTTCAGATGCTATATTATCTCTTCTTTCAAATTGTTTCCCCCCGCGTCGTTGACCCCAAAAAGGATGGTTTGCTCAACCCAATTCATTTTCCTGACAAACACTGACAGTTACATCTCAATTCAAATTTAGCAGCCAATCGCTTATTCTTTCTGCCCACTAACTTGAAAATAAAATTTCCAACAATCTACGATCGTAAAATACAATATGTTTGTAACGACAATGGTCGTTAAACGACGTGCAAAATTTATTTACCACTACATAAAGCAAACCAGCGGTACATTTTCGTTTATAATATGGTATCGGCGTCATTTTCACATAATTAAACAATGGCATTTTCAAATCATGCGCAATTTCATTATATCATAGTCAGCTTGGCACCTGATCACCAGTTTGCATCCAAATTAAATTTAACACAAATTAAATCTAGGAGGCGATTGTTTGCGGGGTTTATACCCCCCATCGAGTGCTGCAGCTGCGTTCCTATTCCGGCTCTCGAACGACTGTGTTATGTATGTCTGTATGTATATGGGTGTGTGAGGATCAAGAGGTCCGTGCTTTAATTTTTACACTCAACATTCATGACCTCGAATTGATGTGAATGGCTTACGGAGTATATTATCATTCTGCAGTATTTACTTTTTACTTTAAGCCATGCCACCTGCTTCGATATTGGATACTGTATTCCGTACGCCGTACACTGGGATTTATTGTAGTAAATGGAACGAGAGTTTAGGTTGCTTGTAGTTGAAATAAGAGATCGGAAAGTGAACAGCAAATATTTATATATAGCTGTACAGCTTATGATATATAAAAGTTCTGCAAAATCTGGATGATGACAGATTACCAAAACTTTAATTTCGTTATAAAATATCTTAAACTGGCAAGCATACTTTGTGGAGCAATCAAAAAAACAAATACATATAGCTGCCCATCTTCATTATGCTAAGTAACAAAAATTCAACAATAATACAATAATTTCCATACCCGATGCATTGATTCAAAGTGGATATATTTGACGGTGCTACACGGGCGAGATAAAGCATACATCTTGCTATCTTAAATATTTCGAATGGTGTGGGGCAGGTCGGAAGTTTTGTTGCAAACCTGAAATGTTGGCCAAAATTCTGAGAATACTGAATGGATATAATTTTAATGTGCGAAGTTCAAACGTGAATCTTGTCTGAGGCTAGAGAGATTATCAGTGGACCTGTACCGAGAAGATTAATTGCAGTATCTGCGTACTAATGAATGGATTAGCGCCACTGTTGATTGCATCACAATTTTATTGTCAGAATATATTGAGATTATATCATTTACAGATTGCGAAAATACCTAATTTATTGGACTGGGGAATTTCGTGGAAGATAACAAAATTGTGAATTGTTGACAATTCCCAATGTTTCGCAATTTTCAAAATGATTGAGTGGCGTGAAAAAATTAAGAAAGTACAAATGATATTGTCTCTTTGTGTTGGTGAAATAAAATTCGCGTTCATAATATAAGTTGAAAATCTTTGTTGTAATGTTCGTGTACATATGTACAATATTTTCTCTACGACTAAGATGTTCGAGTTTTATTCGAGACCATTTTTGTTATTTGAAGCCAATTTTAAGTACGGCTAGAAGGTTCAACGCTGCACTATTTTTACCCCCAGTAAAGCTGTTACAACGAGAAGAGTTGCGCCCACGGATGCTGGCTGGATAGGAGCTATGCTCGAAGTCAGACAATAACCACATCGTTATGTGCCGAAGATTTAGAACGGCCAGAGGTTTTCCAAAGGGGGTTCTTCTCCCTTCTGTGGTCACTTCGGTTGATCGACCTATTGGCCATTGTCAGTATCTTGGAGGTCGACATGCAGGCTTTGCATGTCGGGCCTTTGCGTGTTGAGCTCCCCTGATTCGATTCTGGCTAGTTTCGGAATGACGTCTGTGTGTGTGTGTGTGTGTGTGCGCGCTCTAGCGCCAAAACTATTAGTTAGTATTATGAAATTTAAAACTTAAAATTTATATATAGCTTGGAAAATCTCCTATTTAAAAGCAAAAAAAATCAACCGGAAGTAAGGGTTTACTCTTATCCACCTTTTCCAAATATCGAAAACGGTACTTATGATCGAAAAAGTGGTTTTTATAAAAGTCAAATTTTAAAAAACTTCTGTTTGCAAAGTTCCTTCGAAAAATCTGCCATTTACTGGAAAATAGCTGTAGTTCTAGGATAAATATTTCGGGGTGCGATTCCAGGTGAGCATGCGGATGTAACTAACCTATATGGACGTATTCACGAAACGTTCGTGATTTCGGGTAAGTTTGCGGAAAAAATTGAGTTCAGTGCCGACATGCAGAGTTTTGACATAATTTGGTGCGTTTTCATAGAAGCTAATTTTCATTGATCCACAGCAGTGCCATTATTACAAGTATAACAACGTCCAGTGCGGGACAATGCAGATTTTTTATTTTCTATTTAATGTTAATATTAACTACTCGTGGTATCAATTCTCTACTATCATCAAATATATATAAACATTGGTGTGTACTGGAGGAACAATCCAGTTCTTAACAAGTGTATGTATCTGACAACGGCTTTGCTAAGTTATAACTTGAATTGTATTCCTATCTTGTGCATTTTTGGTTACACATATTTTTTTTTAAGGTACCGAATTAAATGTTCTTATTTAGGCTCCTATCTACTTTTCGGTATAAAGATTACAGTGTTAAGGCTTAGGAACTTAAATATCTATACAAAATAAATATAAACCTCCTCTTGGTCTTAATCCCAAATCCGATTGTGTATTTTCTGTTCTCGCATAGTTCCTTGTGGTTTCATAGAGGCCCTATATAATTTGGCAATTTTCATTGCAACTTCTCATCAAACAACTCCACAATATTTTCCGATGGATGCTGTGGAATGCTTTTTCGACATCTACGGAGGCTCAATTTTCCCCAAATCTTGATTCTATAAGTTTTGCAACAATTTTGACAAAAATATTCAAAAATAGTTCTGGTTTAAGTATAAGAAAATTTACCTTGACATTTTTATTGTTATTCGTTATATTTAATGTAAACCTAACCCAACCCAAACAAACTCAACGCAATCGAACCCTACCCAACCCAATCCAATCCAACCCAACTCAACTCCAGTTAAATAAAATTAAAGTAGTTGAAAATCTGGCAAACTCGTTAAGAATTAATTTACCATTTCAAGTAAAACAGATAGTTTTTTCAAATTATTATATTATTGTAAAAAGATTAATCAAAGTTAAGTTGAAATGTAATATTTCGTCGTTCGCACTTTAACATAAAGTTATGCCAGTAACTGCACACAATGTGGGGAGTCAAAAAATCATAAGAATAAGAATCATAGAACGCAGTAAAATGTCAATCCCAAAACATTAAATAATGAAACAATAAAACAAGGACAATAATTGAAACTGAAGTTAGTGGGAGTTGGATGGGGTAGGGGATACGATGATGTTACATTAAAAATAAAACTAGTGTTTAACAATCAAGATGGAAAGATCCCATAAAATACACAGTCGTTAGAAATAGAGCAAGAAATAAGAAAAATAAGTCAGGAACGTTCAGAGTTGAAAAGGCCATCGAGACTTTAGATGGACATCAACGACGACTGAATGACGTAACAATAGATAAATGTGTCGGGTTGGTACGTGTGTGGTTGGGTTGAAACACATGCACTAATTGAATTAATCAAATATCGAGAGTTGAAATTAATTGTTGATAAGAATGCCAAATTGAGAAGAATTTAACTTATCGTGGGTTATCGCGAATATAACCGCACTGCGAGTTCATTTGTGTTTCAGTTTCCTTTGTTGGTTTTTCCCTCAATATCTTTTCATATAGTTTTGATAATATATTTATCATTGTAATTTCTCCATAAGTCATAGATGACCTTCTGTTATATTTTTTATAGAATAGTTATGGTATCGCTATCTTCCATTCGCTTTTTCGCTATTTCTTTCTACATGTTCTATAGAATAGTGCATATAGCATTTCCAGATCAGTTTTCTTAAGTTCTTGATCTGTTTATTTGTTTCATCGTACCTCATTTTTCTTCGAGTTTATCTATTTTATTTCTTTATTTAATTCGTGTTCGTCTGTTTATGCTATTGTTACTGTTTCTGTCATTCTTGTAAGACGAAGTGATGCAAACTGGAGGAAACGATAGATGTCATGCAATGCTGATGCAAAGGGGAGCAATTAGCTATAAACCCTCGCAAAACATCAACTGTTCCATTCCCGAACAGGAGAAATGTGGAGAAACTCAACCCACCCAAAGTGGAAAGTGAAATGATGCCATTTGTGTAGGAAGCAAAATATCTAGCGGTGACACGCTACATAAAAGACTTAATTGGAACATCCATCTTGACAAACGTACCCATAAAGCTAGAGAGGGACTATGGACGTGGCTTGGAATTTGTGGAAGAACATGGAAATTAGTCCCCAAGCAGACATACTAGCTGCACGTGGTGGTGAAGACCCAGCATTACTTATGACTGTATTGTTTGATGGCCGGCCAGCCCCGAAAATTTCAAAAGGTTGCAAAAGTCTCTCTGCGAAATATGAATAATAGGATAACTCTGATTCCAAAATGGTCGTGAAGAATATATACCTACTTAACATACATGAGTGATGCACTAGTAATCGAACCATGATTATAGTATACTTTTTTCGTTATGCAATTGAGAAATGCAATAAGATATCTTGACACAACTGTTTGTATTTTATATTATATCGAGTATTTAAAGTTAATGAACATTAATTTGTATGCATTTTGCATATCTATTTTATCATTATTTCCATGTGATACGTTGTGTTGTATTCGTCACTGTACGTCTTGCTGACTATCAATGCACGTCGATGTCGGTCAGAAAGATAGAGGTTAGCATTATCTGGAATCCCGTACACAGCCGATTCCCTGGCAAGGAGTGTGATTAACCTGCAATTTATTGTCCGAGAACCGGCTCGTTGTATTACAAAAACCCTGACCAGAAGCTTTAATACGAGCTAGATTTGGCGCAAGGTCCTAGAATACTGGCAAGAGTGTCATGGAATAGGACAATCCAAAATAGGGCGAATATGCTGCACGTACCAGGACACTGTCGGAGTTGTGCAGGAAAGAACTACGCACGCGCAATTTAACAGGACTAGTTGCTGGACATAAGCAAGTAAAGCATAGTATGCATAGGCTGGGCTTTGCTGATACTGCCGAGTGTCGACCATGCCTTGAACTAAATAGGTTCTCAGTTTTTGGCGATGTAAAACTAGAGCTGGGTAAACTTGTCAAAATATTACCCTCAAAAATAAATGTTAGCTACAATACCACGGCTAGAGATGACAACGGGTGCAATTGTTATAACTATATCTATTAAATATCAACTTTATATTTATATTAATTTTTATACCTTGTACTTTAGGCTAACGTAACATGCTAAGACACGTTACAAAATATCGCAATCAGCGCACACTTCATCGTAAATATTCCTAATTTATATTTAATACCGATTCGAATCAAATTTATATTTATTTCGGATTTAATTACACCCGCGGGGCTAGTCGTAATCTGTATTTGTCTCACATGTACAGCATAAACGTACCAATCTGAGAGATTTACTAGGGATGTCGACGTGTGAATTGCATTTTGCTCCCGAGGCATTATCAATGCAGTTGTTTGCAGAGAAAGGCGCTGGCCGTGTAATTGCGACGCTATTTACCTTCCGCTTACACGGACTTACAGTTGCACTTTCACACGGCCAAGTGCTCGCTAATAGAGTGCATCCCAACGCTCCCCTCAACCATATTGATTAATATTACTGGGGGCAGGAACGGATCCAAACGAATGGCCCATTAATTAATCTAGAATTTGTCGAATGTATATGATCTAGATTTTAAGTGGGTGAAAAGGCAAACAAAATTGTTTGTACCAATGCGTGGAATTATTTGTAAAATTAAGTAATATACCAAAACAATTCATCTCTAATCTAATAAACCTTAATGTACATACGAGGGTCAAGCTGAAGTTTTACAGAATAAAAAACTGAAGTACGGTGAATCATCTATTACTGGTATATTTTTCCAACCAACAACTGGACAGTTAAAGGTGCTGTATGGGACGATGCATTATCGTGGAACTATCTGGAATTATCTGCAACTTTACTGACCACTTCAGATTTTTCAATGTACCAATTAGCTGTAAATCTTTTGTCCATCAAGCTTAATTGTATTTATTAGACGAGTACTCAGGGAAAATACCGCATGCATAACATTTTTCAGTGCTGGCTGCTTCTTTGTCATTGTTGGAGTTTTCGCATTTTTGTGAATCCATGCACGACTCTCTAGGCAGGCATATAATTTAGTCACCTGTGACTATTTTGTAAATAAGTTGGTGTTCTATTTAAGAAATTCAAAGCGAATCGCTGGTCTTAACTAACCACATCTATTTTTCTTCTCAGTACGTCCTTCTTTTATCTCTCAATTGTTCTTCATAAAATTGATTTTAAGATACTCAAGCTTTAGTAACGATATCTTATTTTTTTATGAATATGTTATAGGTCTTGACATGTCTGGTACTAAAAGGTGAGTCGTTTCCACCTCTGCGTATCTGTTGTCGTTTTAAATAAATTGTGATCAAAACTAGTTTTTATTTTCCATTGCCTTCTTCAATAGCTTAGTACTGCTATTGATCCATGCCAATATTCGTTCATGAAATATCATATTATTTGTTCTTTTTCACTTTCTATGCATTTCATTATCTCTTCAATTACATTTAAGAGTATTTGTATCTATTTACATCCCATCTTATATTTTCAGCTTTTCGATTTTCCCCAAGGAGACCTTTTGTTCTTTTTGCATTTCTGTCAGCTCTTTAATTAGTAATACCAGTAATATTATCTCTACTTCCAGTTTTTCTTCATTTTTATCAGCTCATTTCGCTGTAGATCTCTTAGTTTCAACAGATTCTTATTCGTCCATTCTAGCCTATGAGGTTAGGATATCTTTGCTTCTCCATTTCTCCGATATATACTCAGTGGCATATAAACTGCACCACCTAGAAGGGGTGGGAATTTTTGGACCAAATTTGGCAGGAATAGTGGACTAATCCAGGGAAATAGTTGATTAAAATTTGAAACCCAATCATCAAGTAGTCATGGGATTTTTGACGATTGTGTCATTTTTTAGAGGTGGTGATAGACAAGCAATTATCGAGTCATTTTTTGAATTTGTTCCACTTTTTCGGACCCCGTTCTTTAGTTTAAAGTGTTTCAAGTGTTTAACGATGCCTAGAGGCAGGAGACCTCAAGTTTACCAGCAGTTGAGTGACTTTGACCGAGCGCGGATTGTTGGTTTACGAGAAGCAGGTTTTTCGTTTAGAGAAATCGGCAACCGTTTGGGACGGCACTACTCAACAATAATGCAAGATCGCCGCTTAAGACTAATGGCCTTGAGAGACCGATTCTCTACAACTAGATCAATAGCTGATCAATGGTTAGGTGAACAAGGTCGTCCGATAGGCTTGCGAACAGTTTATCGTCGAATAAGAACCTTTGGCTTGCTGTCTTACCGCCCACATCTTGTGCTACCCTTCACTGCTCAACATCGCTATGAACGTTTGGCCTGGTGCACGGAAAGACTTCAATGGAACTTGGAGTGTCATCGAGTTGTTTTTAGTGACGAATCGCGATTTTGTTTAGGAATGCATGATGGTCGGATGACTGTTAGACGAAGACGTGGAGAAAGGCGCAATCCTGATTTTTCGATTGCGAGGCATGTTCACCGAACTGTGGGGTTGATGGTGTGGGGTGCTATTGCTTACGGCAGTAGGTCACCCTTGCTCTTCATTCGGGGCAGTATGACCGCCCGACGCTACATTGACGAAGTGGTAGATCCACATGTTCTTCCATATCTTCGAGGGCTGGAAGACCCACTTTTCCAGCAAGATAATGCACGACCTCATGTAGCAAGGGTTTCTCTTGACTTCTTTGAAGAGGCCAATGTTAATCTTTTGCCTTGGCCGCCAAGATCTCCCGATTTGTCGCCCATTGAACACGTGTGGGACATGATGGGTAGAAGATTGAGGAATCTACCGAACCCACCGTTGACAATAGAAGCTCTACGGCATGAAGTACAGGTTGCTTGGGATGCCATACCCCAAGAAGACATTGATCACCTGCTGGAATCAATGCCAAGGTAGGTCAATGAGTGTGTCAGAAAAAGGGGCGGACCAATACATTATTAAAGAAAAATCAAAAAGATGAAGTGTTTTCTTTATCAAATTTTAATCAATTGTTACCTTAGACTAGTTAAATGTTTCTGCCAAATTTGGTCCAAAAATTCCCACCCCTTCTAGGTGGTGCAGCTTATATGTCACTGGGTATAATATCGTGTTTCTAACCCCCCGGCACGATCAAGTTCAAGATCTCTTCTGTGTCTTATTCACACCCTGCCAGGGTCGGATTGTTTTCTTCGCCGAATAATTTAATATATTATTTCTGATGTCTTTGACTGGAATAATTCCGAAACTTGTCAACAAAATCTTAGAATATGTTTTATATGCTGTCCCATGATTGTGATTGTTATATAACTGTGTTTTATTTGCACCACCAATCATCTCCTCCATCACACCGGTAACTACTGTCATTATCTGCTGCCTCGCTGCACCACACTAAAGAAGGTTATTGACAAATTCATGTTTCTGGTATAAAATGTTATTTATACAAAATCCACCTTTGACAAATACAAAAATATTTTGTTAGTAGTATCTAAACATTTGCGAATTTATTATAACTTGCGTGTCTAAGAATTATTTCTTCCACTAGAGTTCAAGAACTCTACTCCAATAAGATCTTCTAAATATGCTCTAATAATCCGGTGTCCATTTTCATAAAAATATTGTATAATCTGGTATAAAAGATAGCTACGAACTTTATGACAAATTGGAAATATACTGACCGAAACCAGATTAATTTGTTACGCTACTTATTTATTTGCTTGTGTACCTGTACATTTAACGCCCAACGTGAGTATTCGAACTACGCCGACGGTAGAGTTTTAAAACTATCTACTCGCGTGTACTTAACTATCGAAATCAGTTAATAATCTTTTTTTTTCGCCAGTATTTTGTGCGCGACTGTTTACGAGATACTTTATCTGATTTATTATTTTATTGATTTACTTTGCTAATACAACAAATACTTTAAATACCTATTTGAATGGAGATAATAATTGATTTATATCGTGGCAATAAAAATATTTAAAACGTAGAACAAAGGTTGATTGTACTGTTGATTAGATTTTACGACATTGTAATGATGGTAGTGATTTTTAATTTGTTTAATATAATATTTTGTGAAATTCAGTAACTATAAAATAACAGGACGGCAAAGCTTGTAGAAATATGCCGTTAGATAACTATGTGAAGGGCCTTCAAATCGGCGTACTGTTGGCCATAAATAATGGGGATCGAAATAATTTTGAGCGCTTCTAAAATTGAAATTTCAAAAACGTCGGTTTTTAACGATCGGGAAAAAAGGTCACCCAATTTGTCCAGGCTGGCGTTTCGCGTCTTTATTTAATCTTTTTCGAAGCCTATATGTAACAACAAAGTGGAAATCAATTTTCACAATTCCAAAATTTAAACCACTTGAATATTAAATGAAAACAACGAACATTACAAAACTACCAATCATGCTAAATAACATAGTGAATATTAAAACGTGCCAAGTTATAACATTGAATAAGCTGCACAAACAATGAACACAAATGAATCTCAATAACAACACCTTTAAAACAGAAAACCACTAAAAACGAACGTATTTACATTAAGGTGTGAGTATTAAGACAAAAAAAAAAATAGAAAAATTAAGAGAGTCCCATAAAAGGCAACACCTTATAACAGTAACTTATTTGCAAATTTTTCTCTTGATTTTTGTCTTTTTCTCTTCTAGGTAGGTCTTCATTCTTAGGAAGCACTCGCCTCGTAATTCTGGATTTTTATGTTTTTCTTCGCTTTTCGTTAGTACTTTCAACTCCGAACGTTACTTGAATGTCGCTAGTAATTATAATCATATTTTTTTTATTATATTTTCATTATTTATTATTTTTTCGAGAGCGATGGCGACAACTCCTCAGTGAGATACTTGTTTATAATATTGACGGCCTTACTTACGAAATAGCTAAGTGAAACGATTGCTTTGATTTTTACAACTAGTATATATTGATTTGTGTTTAAGTCTAATTTTATGAGTTTTGAGGCAACAGCAGCCAACAGCAGTACTTTGGTTCTATATTTATGCATGTTCCCTTTAAAATTGCCTTATTAACACATTTATCTTCACACACAACATATTTAAATACGTAATTTTTATATTTTTATGCTTGTGTTTAAGAATGTGAGTTAACACTACAAAATACTATCTAATAAATTTGTACAGGAAGTTATTCGAATCGCATAACTTCAGTCTCAGGGAGCAATTCGAAATAAGATATATTTCAAAGTGCTTGTTCAGGTGTTGTATTGGAAATTCTTCAACTTACAATGCCGTCTTACATACGATTCATTTCCATGAGGAAGCCCAATATTATAAAAATTGTTTATAACTATTTAAACATTTTCAGCCACATTAAATAGTTGTTTATTGAATTCATGAGTGTTTATAATTATTAATTATTTGAAATACTATCTACCGCTACTTAAAAAAATGTATAGTATCTATCACACACTGAAATAACATTATTTTATCGAAAAGAAAAGTAATCTAAAATCCATATCTACACTCTGACGAACGTGCAAAGATGTCGTCATCGTGACTTTTGAAAATTAAGTCGTTTCAATTTACAAAATCAAGTTAATTACAACTAATGAGTGGAGATAGCAATCTACAAAATTGAGTAGAATTGTTTGTTACGGTTCTGTAAATTATGTGCCGCAGCGATTGTCATCGTTTGCAGAATAGCTTAAAGCACAGTGACTGCAACATTAGCACTGCCTCGAGGACTCTCATCTTTATATCTTCGTCCCTCAGGGCGTCGCAACACTTGAAGAGCATGTCACTGGCGACCACTGCACGTGAACCCTGTCTCGGTCGATATGTTTGCATGTGCACTATAAGCTACTTATCCCCAGTGCAATTACATGTCTTTTGCTTATATAACAAATACAAACATATATGGATTACGAGAGCGTGTTACAAATAAAAGAATGTGTAATTGCATTTCGTTTTAAATAACAAACGAAATTAATAAAATCGTAGGGCCGAGAAATTATCGTTCGGTATTTTTCAAATGCTTAGTAGTGAAGTACTTTTAAAATGTAAATGAAAAATTTATATCCAATAAATATTTCCAAGAGCAATTCTCGTAAGACGAAGGTATATTTATTACTATTTTAAGCGTAAGTTGTTTTAATTTATTCAATACCAGCTTATTGCGTTGTTGCGAATAGAAACCGTTTTGGGTTCACTGTTTTCTATTATTGTACATTGTTCTTTTTGTCGAACTGGACTCAAACATCCATATTATGTTTACAAGACATTTCAAAAATGCTGCTTGTGTGGACAGCGAGCTTGAACGTCTTCGCTTTATTGCGCTGCAAATATTGCAAGATCGCGTGCGCCATCTCCGACGTTTACAAAGCTCGATGTTTACATTTAATTTTCACAATCCTACCCTTTCATAAAAATATCTACGTGTTATACATATTTATTTAATTATTCAATATAAATAATGAGAAAATATGAATGGTAAGGAGACATTAATTCATATGTCATAGTATACTCCACAACTAGTTTCAAATTACAAGGGTCAGTACTTGAACTGCCTAAACGTTACATACAAAAAGCTTATGGTCTAATTATATTTTTATTATCAATTCATAGTATTACTATTCGTTAATTTCGATATATTATTAATATTTATACAACAATGTGTGAAACTCAAATAAAGCTTTAAAGCAAAATCGTCCAAAGGTTGTAAAATAAAATAATTGGTAATATTACATTAAATTCAAACAAAGGGGAATGTTTAAAATGCATCGTTCAATAAAATATAAAATATTTTGAAATAATTTCATTAATCAAAGCAACCGTCAGTCACAAATTCACAAAAATTTTAAAGTGTTGCAGATTCGTGTATTACAATACAATTGAATTATTACCGTTGCTCTATATTCAAAATAAATGTAACAATAAAATATATTTAAACTTTTTCAATCCACATAAAATATATTCATTTAACAATTGAAATTGAATTGATTTTAGCATATGTTTACTACGGCATCTTGATCTTGTGGAAATTCAACCCAGGATAGCTAGAACCTACATTTATTAAGCTAAATTTATCAAGATTTAATTGACAATAACATCCATCGAAGGTTTACTAACAAGTTTCGGATGAAGACTTTGTCGAATGGATCATCAAATAAATATTTTAAAAGATTTTTAGGATGTCATTTATCGCCAAATAATTCCAAAATACAAAATACCAACTCAGTGACATATAAACTACACCACCTAGAAGGGGTGGGAATTTTTGGACCAAATTTGGCAGAAACATTGGACTAGTCTAACGTAACAATTGATTAAAATTTGATAAATAAAACACTTCATCTTTTTGATTTTTCTTTAATAATGTGTTGGTTCGCCCCTATTTCTGATACACTCATTGACCCGCCTTGGCATTGATTCCAGCAGGTGATCAATGTCTTCTTGGGGTATGGCATCCCAAGCAGCCTGTACTTCATGCCGTAGACCTTCTATTGTCAACGGTGGGTTCGGTAGATTCCTCAATCTTCTACCCATCATGTCCCACACGTGCTCAATGGGCGACAAATCGGGAGATCTTGGCGGCCAAGGCAAAAGATTAACATTGGCCTCTTCAAAGAAGTCAAGAGAAACCCTTGCTACGTGATGTGGTGCATTATCTTGCTGGAAAAGTGGGTCTTCCAGCCCTCGAAGATATGGAAGAACATGTGGTTCTACCACTTCGTCAATGTAGCGTCGGGCGGTCATACTGCCCCGAATGAAGAGCAAGGGTGACCTACTGCCGTAAGCAATAGCACCCCACAGTTCGGTGAACATGCCTCGCAATCGAAAAATCAGGATTGCGCCTTTCTCCACGTCTTCGTCTAACAGTCATCCGACCATCATGCATTCCTAAACAAAATCGCGATTCGTCACTAAAGACAACTCGATGCCACTCCAAGTTCCATTGAAGTCTTTCCGTGCACCAGGCCAAACCTGGCGGTGTTGAGCAGTGAGGGGTAGCACAAGATGTGGGCGGTAAGACAGCAAGCCAAAGTTTCTTATTCGACGATAAACTGTTCGTAAGCCTATCGGACGACCTTGTTCACCTAACCATTGATCAGCTATTGATATAGTTGTAGAGAATCGGTCTCTCAAGGCCACTAGTCTTAAGCGGCGATCTTGACGTTCATTGGTTCGTCTTTGAGCCCCAGTGTCTCTTCTCCGACGTTCAACCCCATGTTCAGACCACGCTTGATAAACACGCATTATTGTTGAGTGGTGCCGTCCCAAACGGTTGCCGATTTCTCTAAACGAAAAACCTGCTTCTCGTAAACCAACAATCCGCCCTCGGTCAAAGTCACTCAACTGCTGATAAACTTGAGGTCTCCTTCCTCTAGGCATCGTTCAACACTTTAAACACTTTAAACTAAAGAACGGGATCCGAAAAAGTGGAACAAATTCAAAAAATGACTCGATAATTGCTTGTCTATCACCACCTCTAAAAAATGACACAAACGTCAAAAATCCCATGACCACTTGATGATTGGGTTTCAAATTTTAATCAACTATTTCCCTGGACTAGTCCACTATTCCTGCCAAATTTGGTCCAAAAATTCCCACCCCTTCTAGTAGTGGTGCAGTTTATATGTCACTGAGTATAATAAACTTTGTCAGAAGGGCAAGAAATAAATGTATACATTATCCTATGTGGAAAATGGGCACACAAATAGTAACTTTTATGGATTTACGAATATTCTGAAAAAGGATGAAATTAACAACATTAGAAAACTAATCAACATTGACCTAAAAATTAAAAAATTAAAAAATCAAGGAACCCTTTTAACCATCTGCAACAACAAAGAGCTATAATCTACGTTTATGAAACTAAATTTAACAAGATTTAAATTCGTTGACAATAACGTCCAATATTTACTAACAATTATTTGATGAATTATATGAAGATACTTTGTAAAATATGCCAACCTGGGACCGCATATCAATCATTCCTATGATGATTTAATGGCTCAGGTTGGAGATTTTAATTTGATAAAAATTGAATATGAACTGTTTGATCTGAGTTTATGTCTGTATTTGTAAAACTTCTATGTTAAATATTGAAAATATTATATTTTAATATTTAATTAATATTTAGTAAATTATATGTTCATCACCGAGTTCATTTTATATTTGAGCTATCTGAATTTTTATTGAGGTTTATTAATTTTCAATGTCTCGCCAATTTAATTTCATACCTTGAAGCTAGTTTGTTTGCAAACCATTATTTAAACATTTGAACTTATAATTTGTATATTCATTCGTCTGCAAACATTTACATAAATTATTTTTTTATTGCTTAGATATAATTGTTGCTGTAGTAAAACCGATTGTTTTTCATTTATGATATTCCACTACTCGAACTTGGCATCCGCCAGAATTTATATTCCGTTCGATCGACGAATTCCAATAAAAAGCATAATGAAATTCGAAAACATCAAACGAAATTAAACGTTACGCCTTGAATATAATATGCAGGAGTGATAATATTGATCGTCAAGTGATAACGCCGCCGAGAGAAGTGTCCACAATATTAAGCCGCATACTTTGACGCTGAGTCGACAAGCTCAAGATTAATCTGTCCCATTGTCACGGTGTTCAACATCACACTGACTCGTCTCTCGAGTGCATTATCGTCCCAACAGATCAAATTTGTGCACAAGTCAGCTTGTTAACGTTGCAAGGGGGTTGGATCTCTTGCATATTACATATTACATACGCTATGTGATATATATTACTAAATAAATTATACGTGAATGTGTTTTTAAATTGGATGGGGTTATAGAAACAGTGGATCGTTAACTATTCTATTCTTATGTGGAAACCGTTAATTATATTAAACTAATGGTAATCAAAGCAATTAATTATCAGATAATCTAAATTCAAGATTACATATTCTCTTGTTTTAATAGTTTTCTTTTGCCAAATCCACTGTTGAAACAGGTGATGTTCATCCATCACGATTTTGCGACAATGTCACATAAGAATTACACAACAGGCGCCTATTATCGTGCAATAGACGCCAGTGGCTTAAAATGTTATTTTTACACGCGTAATATTGCCATAAATCAGTAACTGTAACCAGTTGATAAAAATTGAAATTAGCGCACACATCGTCACAATTGATACGACGATATCGTCGTCCACCGTCTTGTCCGGTATGAATGCCATTTTTATATACCAAGCTATCTCTTGAAAAGATATGATGGAGATTAAACAATCCTCAAAGTTTATTGCCAATCACCTGATCAGTCGCCAGACATATAATTTACGATATTATCGTTCGTTAAACTAATCTCCCCTGTCAGTAGCGCTTTTAGTATTTGTTTTACGTTTGCAGTGTAAATGATATCAGATTTTAACACTTTATGGTGTTTCGATAACGGTATCAGGCCAAATATATATGTTATTTTGATCGAAAGTACACGACAAAACTGGCTCATATTTGTTCACTTTTTATTGGAATGTTATATGATTTTTGTAATTCTCATAGACATTTTTCAAGACATACTAATGATACTGACATTTTTATTCAAACAAATATTAATTTGCATTTAACAATATGAAAATTAATCCATAAAGTTGGTAGCGTAGTAAGGTCCGCAATGGCAGGTAATTTAATTGAGATTTGTCTCATTTTCCTTTGGATTTTTTATAAAAATTCATACCAGCAATTGTTGTTCATCTTGGGCCTTCCAATCATTTTGATAAACCTTCACATGCACTAATGACTAAAATTCTTCTATCGGCGAGGCTTAAGGGACATTTGTGGGATTATCTTCTCTCAGTACACAATTGGCGTTATTCTGCTCCAACTATTCCCCAGTCGCCGCGGCATTAATTTCAGAACGTGAGCGTGAAATATTTCTCACCATCATATTTCCTCACAAAATGCCTTCGCCTTAGATCTCTACAACATCTAGGTATTGTTTTGAGCTGTGTCTAGATAAAAAGGTGAAATTAAGCAATTTGTAGAGACACTCGAGGGATTAAAAACGGCTATGAGGATGAATACGGAAGAGAATGAAAAATTGAGGGCCGAAATAAGAGAAAAGGAAGAGCTATGGAAGGTGGAAACAACTCATTGCAAATATAGAAATATTGGAAGGACATATAGACAGGATGAATCAAGCAGCAATCTTAAGGAATTAATAAGGGAAATTAAAATATATAAGATATAGCCATAGAGCCTTACAGAAAATATAACAATTAGTGCTAGATATTGAAGATATATTGTGTAGATACATATGTGTGAATTTTTTTTAAAGTAGTGCAAAAGACAAGAGGAACTCGCTTCCTGGTACAAAGCAGTTATGAAAGCAAGGTGGTATCTTTCAAACCAATATCAGAGAGGTTATGTGTTATACGTTTGCGAAGAACAACATAAGTATAATGCCCCCCCCCCCCCCCACCCATTAAAACGTACAGAAACATGGCATGAAAATAGTGATTGGAGATTACAACGTAAAGATTGGAAAAGAAGAAATAAACCCCTCAAGAATAGGAGTACCCAGTAAACACGAAATGTGTAATAATAATGCACATCGAATAATTAATTTTAGATAAATAGAAAAAAACTTGGTGATGAGGAGTGCGTAACGGGAACAGAAAGAAATGTATAAAGGGACATAGACAACATCAGACGGCAAGATATGCAATCAAATTGTACTGGTAGACAGAAAACATATGAACTTGATTACTATCGTGAGAACTATGAGAAGAGTACACACAGGATCCGACCATTCCTTAGAAAGGATAAGCTGCAAAAAAGTGGAGCAAAAGAAACACAAAAACACTATATGATGTGGATGTGAAATTGGAGAATGAGGATGTTAAAACAGAAGATTACAAAACATCTGGAAAAATGCTGCTAAACCACACAAGTTGAGATGTGGAAACAAACAAAAACATTAAAGAAACTGCTTCAGCGACGATCCCGAAGAAAAAAAAACAGACAAGAAAGATTGGTTCTACTAGGAGTGTGTAGAGGAGGAAAAGAAAATAAGACAAGAATTACAGAATAACAACACAATAAGAAAACGATCAAAGAGCATGAATAGGAAGAAGAATAATTGCACAATGAAAAAAAAACTTATAACCTTTGAGGAAAAAAATCTGAATAAGGAATCCAGCATTTTACCAATAAATAAAAAAGACGAAAAAGCTTATCATAGCAGAAATAATTATGTTAAAAACCAGGAAGGAGTCTTACCGAGTCAACCGACGCAAATAATAAAATAATCGAACTTATTCATGAACTCCTAATTACTGAAAGACCAATACGAAACAGGTTATAATGCCAGAAGAATAATATACAGCAACGATCAAAACAACTTATACTCCCAGCTAAATCGAAGAGTGAGCAGATGAAAATTTGCAAATAACTACGAAAGATGATAAAAGAGTGATGAAATCAAAGAAGAATAAGAAGATAAGAATGTATAGAACCGTTATATATGCCAACCGTTACATATGCCTGTAAAAATGCTAAGAGCTATATGCGGTGGAATAAATACAGAAGGCGACTGACGAACAAGAACAAATATGGTACTCGATATTGTGTACCAACGGCTGAGGTGGATAAGGTATATAAAAAGAATTGCAAAAATAGATTACCAAAAATGTTCCTTATCAGAGCCGCGATTGGAGAAAGAACGAGATGGCTGGAAAGTGTAGAGCAAGATCTAAAAAGTATCAAGAGTTTGCTTGAAGTGTTATTGGAAAGGGAAAACGAAAAACAGAAGAGAATGGAATAAAATTGTTTCTTTCACAACAACAAAATATACATTCTGAAGAATTAGGACAAGTCAATATTAAAAACTTTTATATACAGTGTGTTTCACTTAAGAGTGTAACACCCTCATATCTTTTTTATTTTTAGTCCAAACTTAGTAATTTTTTTCCCAAACGTAGAACACTTATTGCTCTATTTACTCCAAAAAAACCAATTGTCTTCTTTAAATGCAAATCCACCTGTGATGACAAAATAAACGGCAAAAATCAAGAAATCACTTTAGGGATTTTTTTATCGAAAAATATTACTAGTAATAATTGATCAGAATTGCCCAAAAACCTTAAATCCAAAATTTCATGAAAATTAAAAATGTTAAAATTCCCTGTAACAGTGCGTAAATACTTATTAGCTGCTCCGAAAAAATGATGCTGTGAAAATTTTGTTTGGAATAAACACGGAACTGTCAAAATTGTTTAAAGTTGTTGTTGTTTAGGCGCAGCCACCTGTGCAAATAATATCTACCGAATTGGAATTACGTTTGAAGAAAATTTTAACATTTTTAATTTTCATGAAATTTTGGATTTAGGGTTTTTGTGCAAGTCTGAACAATTATTACTAGTAAAATTTTTCGATAAAAAAATTCCTAAAGTAATTTCTTGATTTTTTCCATTTATTTTGCCATCGCAGGTTGCTTTGCATTTAAAGAAGACAATTGGTTTTTTGGTAGTAAATAGAGCCATAAGTATTCTACGTTTGGGAAAAAATTTACTAAAATTGGACTAAAAATAAAAAAGATATGATGGCGTTACACCCTCAAGTGAAACACACTGTATATATAAATATAATATACTTCACGAAAATAGCCAGTGTAAGTTATCTTAAGTGAACGTATAACAGTGATTTGAGATGACAAGTAACAGAACATCTATAATCTGATAAGAATTTTGTTCATTATAATCTAAAAACGTGTATCCTTAAAGATGTCAAAATGAACTTGTAATCAATGTAATACTAATATTTATATTAAAATATAAATAGAATAAGAAACGTATCCCTAACCAAATGCACATATTGTTGTGTATTTAACATAATGTTTAATAATACCTCGCATACGTAAATAAAACTGTTTTTTTACTAGAAATCCGCGTTTATGTTAATCATAAAAAAAATTGAAACTTTCTATATCATTTCTTTTACATAATTTTTTTATTGAATTATTATTATATTTTACTTATTTAGCACGACACACGTCGAGACCTGGGAGGTCGTTCGAATTAAGTCCCTTTCACACACTCGGGAATAGTAATACTAGTACTCACAGCGAGAGCTTCGAGAAATAGAAATAGTTTTGCAACATTTGTCAGAATTTGGCAGCGTTAACTTAAATAAATATGTTAGAACTACTATTCAGGAACTATGCAGTCCACATAGTCCCTTGTTCCAGGATGTTATAACATTTTCATCACTGTAAACAATAATTTCAAATTTAATTTTAAAGTTAACTTATGTACTGGTTTCGTTTTCAGTAACAATTCGAATCTATTTATTACGACTTTGCAGTGTTGAATATCTAATAATTAAATATTAACTGTATGTCTTTATTCAGGAACAATATGCGAGTACCTAATCCCTTATTCTGGTACATAAAAATAATTACGTGACATGTTTCTCATCTACGAGTAATATTTCAAGGATTTTTTTAATGAACAAACTAAATTAAGAAAGAATTGAAGAATGCTACTAGTACTTTTCTTAGATATTGTTAAAACATTAAGTTAAAACGGATATATTGCATTGCAGAGTTTTTGTATTATTTATATGTATGATACAAGTTGTACCATCTTTGCATTTTAACCTTTACCTTATTTGTGATTCCAATTTATTTTAATACACAGCTTAACAACCGCTAAAATCACTTTGCTTGTTTTGATACTGCATGTCCTAGATTAAAATCTTAAGATTTAATCTAAGACAAGAAAAGAAGTTAATTTAGTTTACACATCGCTGGAAAATTACTTGAAATGTCACTCGTAGTTTCTTAGAAAATTTGTTACGTACTAGATTGCAATCTTAAGATAATTTGAAGTGTTAATTAACTCGATAAAATGTCGTGACACATTCATTCACTGTTTTTATCGAATCTTTTAATAAACGCACGTACCTATTGTTTGATATGAGTGTTGCTGCAGCTCGTAGTAATAGAGATAAACTTAGGCTAAAATTGCAATTCTAATTAATATTATCAATATTAATTTCTAATTTTCATCAAATATCGTGATGCAAACAAACCTAATAACATACAATTATCTATTTTCAGTGTTAACCGGCCTTAAACATTTAAAACATTTAATCTAAACAAGCGCCATAAACGTCGAAAAGGTGTATCAGAGGTAGCCTGATGAGTTAATTTAGCAGACGTGGATCAAAAGGGGCCGTGAGGCGTGTAGGTTGATCTAGATCGTCAGCGGGGGTCTCGTGCTTTGTGTTTACAAGCCACTGGTCGTGGGGATTATTAGTTTTTGATGCACGTCACGCCTCGTCGAACTTTCAATGTGTTAAGTTTAGCGTGTGATATGTCGCTACGTCAAGTACCTTCTCCTCTGCGTATGAAAGCTCGTCCTCAGCGAAACATATTGTCGTTGTATTATTTCCGCCTAATATTCCGGGAGAAAAGTTCTGGTCGAAAAAAGAATGTGAGGAAATGTTTGCTTTCAGAGGAGCCGTCGACGAGAAAAACGACCGACTTGTAAACTGCTTTAAAAGTTTTACACTTAGATAAATCGTTTTATTTGATAAACGCCGTAATATCTCGCGTTGCAATTGTTTCTTTGCTGGGAGTGATGTCTTACGACGCAATTGAATTTTTCTGGTTGTTCGTACTTTCTTATAAAAGACAATTTGCTTCTGTTTTATGTCCAATTAGATGAAATAAATTAAGTCGGTTAAAAATAGCGGCGAACAGCAAATGCATTTCACAAAAGGTAAATAATATATAATAAGAATTGGAACAAAATCGATTTTAATTTAATTTTAATTAATGAATACATGTTTTCCCTAATAACCATAATTCGCAAAATAAATTTAAATAGGTGGGAATAAATGATACCGACAACAGAAACGTTTAAATCAAGGATCAGCATGGATTAACGTATAAAATCATTTTCATTTCATTTCAAATAAAAGATATGGCACCAGGTGATATTTTTGAATTATTTTTTAGTTTAGCATCCTCTTCAACATAAATCTTTAGCCGTCTCTTTCTTCACTTCACAGGCTCCTTTAGTATTGAACCGTATCCGAAAAGATTGAGATGAACATTATGGCTACTTTAATGAATTAAGCGATAATACAAAGTATTATTTTCTCATGAAAAGTTGAAGATTTGTTTTGGCGGACCCACTGCGATTAATTATTAATTTATCAATGGAAGCTCTGGTAAACCAGGAGCTCGTGCCTAATTTTTTAAAGGACTGTAACATATTATCGATATCCATAAGCCTTACAAGGTAGAAACATCCAACATGGAATATCTTAGAAAAACAAGATAGGGAGCAGCACAGAAGCAAGCAGATGGGATTGGGCATCCACAAATTGCTTTTCGGTCAATATATTTTAACATGTGCTGTTAGCATACTACCAAACTCTCCTCTGGGAAAGAGCATGTGGATTTGCACTAATAGCCACGCAGCCTTATTGGCTCTGCAGTCGATGCAGTTCAAGTTTGAATGTCTCAAAATAATGAAGTAATTGGTGCTGCACAGCCCCAATGTCTGATGCGGGTCCTAGGAAATCACGATTTGGGTGGCAATTTTAATTCGGATCCGCTTACAATCATCAGACCTGAACTAATGTGGGATTTCTTATGAGGTCCTAGAGACCGAATTAAAAATTTAACTTAAAGAGCACCACATAGAATGATGGAAAAATAGATAAGGGGTGAAGCATTTAGAACCTTCGACCTCTCCCCCTCAAATAATATGTGTGAAAAGGTGATCAATCTATGCAAGGATACAGCACTCGTACTAGATTATTGAACGGTCACTGGCATAAAAAAAAACACCAGCACCGCATAAGAAGAGCACAGAGCACCATATGTGATGGCTCTGGTATCAAATAACTAATAGAACTAACCTCCTGGGTTGTCTTATCTTTAAATTTGTCTTTACCAAGATTTTTGGATGTTATAGTATTTTTATATCAATAAAGTTTGTTAATGTTATGTTGTTGTTTTTTCTAGTTATAACATTGCCCTCTTTGAATGACATGAATCAATATGTATACCTCACTCAACATGGAGCTTTTTACCGCATGACTTTGTAGGAAGCACGTTTGTATCATAGATACTTACGATTTACGTTTAAACAATTAAATCACGTAAACTGGAGCATATGTTAACACAAAATCATACAAGAAGAATAGAATATCCCTGGATATACAATAAATTACTTGTACACATAGGTGAGAAACAAAGTACACGGAAGGTATAAAAAAGGAGCACAATTCTAAAAAATTGAAAACATTAAAGAGAAAATTTTATTTAATTTAATTTACAAAAACTCAAATTTTAAAAAACGCAATCTTCAAAAATATTAAAGAAAAAATTATTTCATTCATGAAATCTACAAACGTTACCTCGCGTGAACGTCGTTGAATTCTTAGGAGCTATTAAAATATTTCAGGAATGGTCGAGCTTATTTCATTCATTAATTTTCTACGATTTTATTTAAAGTGGACGTTACCTCGTGTGTAGGTCATTCGATTCTTATAAGCTATTAAAACATTCCAACATTCCAGGTATTGTCGAGTTTCTTTCATTCATACCGACTTGACGATCGCACTTCTTCAGCCTTGTTCTTACTGTTACGTGTTGTTTAGTCATATCTGGGAATTTATTTGCTCATGATTTCAGGTTTCGAGATGAGCGTTGGTGCAAATTTAATTGAATGCGTCAGATGGGTTGGTTCGCGTTTAATAATTTGATTAGTTCCATTGTGAACGTTTTAATTGCACAATACTTTAGGAATTGATAATAATTTTTTTTGATATAATCTTTAATAATATTTATTGTGAAATTTAAATTAAATGACGTTTATTAAAATGTCTTCGTTCATTCTGGCAAACAATTAAATTATGTAAACATGAATGAAAATATGAACGTAGATTAAAAATAAATAAATATTTTAACATAGATAGGCAGATTCTAAAAAACAAACAATTAAATAATAATATAATTAATAATTAAAAAAATACTGCGTGAAAATGATGTTGAAAATAAATAGCTTAAATAAATTAAAATAATTATTTTTTAATTATTGTACAATTAGCGTTGCAAGGACTAAAATATTGTATTCTGACTACTAGCTCTAAGAAAAAAAAATAAATGGCATTGTTTTTTTATGGTCGAAAATTGCGGTTTTTTCAAAGACAAAAAAAATGATTTTTTCAATTTTTTTTCCTTGAAATTGCAAAATTAGTGTACAATTAGCGTTGCAAGTACTAAAATAGTGTATTCTGAGTATTAGCTGCAAGAAAAGAAATAAATGTCATTTTTTTGAGGGTCGAAAACTGCGTTTTTTCAAAGGGTACCCCCTTTGTAAAAAAATGATTTTCTCGAATTCTTTTTCGTTGAAATTGGGAAATTATTGTACAATTAGCATTGCAAGGACTAAAATATAGTATTCTGACTATTAGCTCTAGCAAAAAAAAATAAATGTTATTGTTTTTTTGACACCCTTTGTATAAAAAAATGATTTTTTCGAAATTTCTTTCCTTGAAATTGCGAAACTATTATACAATTAGCGTTGCAAGGACTAAAATATTGTATTCTGACCATCGGCTCTAAGAAAAAAAACAAACGTCATTGTTTTTGACGGTCAAAAACTGCGTTTTTTCAAAGGGTTTGTTTTGTAAAAAAAAAATGATTTCAAAAAATTCTTGAAATCGCGAAATTATTATACAGTTAGCGTTGCAAGGACTAAAATCTGTATTCTGACTATTAGCTCTAAGAAAAAAAATAAATGTCATTGTTTCTTTTGACGTCGAAAACTGCATTTTTTCTAAGGGTACGATAACCGATAACCAATTTCGAAATGCAATGTAAAAAGTAGCAATTAAAGAAGCTTATTGAATAAACAGATAAAAGAAAAACAAGAAACTTAAACGACATAATAGGAGAAATTATTTCGAAAAAATATACAAAAAGGTGGTTGAAATATAAATGACAACATCAAATACATATCAAATAAACGAAAGAAAAATACAAATTGAATCAGCGCAATTTAAGCAAATAAATAATGAAAAAATAAGCAGAACACTACAAGTAATAAATAATGACGATTTAACCAAATAGCAAATAATTTAATAAAAACAAAACAACACCCTTAATGATAAAACTGTGAAACAAAGTTCTAAGAAGCATTCCGACGTAAAATGGAGATAAAAAAACTGATGATTATAGACAAATATCAATGCTATATTCGATAAATATGATGCTAGACAGAGATACATAGACAGAATTATGCAGCAGATGCACAAAAATGAGGCGATACAGAATTCACCAAAATAAACAATACGAAAATGAAAATATTTATATATTTTTATAATCTATCAAAATGTATTTATAAAAAGTTGTTACTGAAAAAAGACACGAATAATGTATATTAAAAATAAATAAATAGAAATGGGCATAAAAATTGAAAGCAAACAATTAAACAAGCAGAAGAAATAAAATAACCAACATTATAGTACTTAAACAATAAAATCCAACATACTATAAAATCCTTGACAATGTATCATCCCTCTTTTCTCCCTGGAAATATGAACTCCTTCTAAAGTACGACAACAAATCCAACGACTTCAAATATTCTACATCACTGCAAAATATACATAAAACTAATAAGAATCAAAGAAATCAGTAACTGTAAAAGTAGAAGACTCTATTAAAAGTTTAAAACTACCTGATACACTCACACAAATACAAATCAAGTAGACCAATATAGTCCTAAAATATAATAATCCTAAACTGAAAACCATAAATAAATTGATAAATCACCAAATAAACTACGTACATTATAAACGAATCTTAAAATACAATTATACAAACATTAAATGTTTGTATGTATGGATCTACATTATTTAAATCGATTAATTCGATTTAATTCTTAATAAAGGCCATTAGTACCAATAAAAGATTATTTCACACATTTTAATAAATAAAAGTCAATATAAATATAACGAATACTACTTAATTGACACAAAAATTCTGTTACATTAAGAAACTTATTCCAAAACATTTGTGGGAATGAAGTACCTTGCTGCCTATCATCATTAATGTAAATTTTCAAACGACCTCGAGCGAAATACAATGAAACAGATCCCCAAAATATAACTATTCCTCAAATAATGTTCGTTAATTATTGCTTTGTAAAAAGTTAGACCCAAAACACACAAAAATCGGATATGGGTACACATGGGAACGAACCATATCATGTCACATAACACTATCAAAGGCGAAAATCTAATATTTATTAGATTTTTTTAGACGCTATTTAGTTGGGCTTAATTTCCGAACGACCCAAAGTGGAAATAACCTACATCAAAGCGACGCGTCGCAAATCGAGACTCCATAAACCATTGGACTTTGCGTTTCAAAAATCGGTGCACATGTTCTTAGTTGAATACCACATACTTTCCACGCATGTGGAAAGATCACACATTCTTAGCTTGCTTGATGATTACACGCTCCTAATAATCACGAAATGTGCTTTGTGAATTCCCGCTCAAAGCAACGCTGTGCAACAGCTCGAATTCAAGCTTAACACACATGTACATACATACATACACGATACTAGTAGTAATCTCCACGTTGATATAACTCTGATGAGATAATAATAACAGTAATTTAGTATACAACAGTAGAAAACCAATACTACAGATTACAGGATAATGTTACATTAACCCTCCCAGATCAACTTCTTTAAGTTTGTGTGTTTGTGAATTTTGTACACGACTATACCTTGTTTTTAAACTAGGAGGAGTAAATGGAAAAGCCATATTTACATTGAAACTGAAACTGACGCGAAACTTGTACGGGATACAATATATGTATATACTTAAAAATATACACGATATTATAACGATGTGAAGCAGCTAGTTCTGAAAAGAACCGATTTATTTACTTTTGGAATTCCGGAAAAAGAAATTACGAGCACAAAACTGTTAACTAAAATGCAACCACTTAGCATTATGTAAAACAGACTCGGTTTTGGCCAATTACAGGTGTAGGTTTTAGCGCGGCAAATTTAAATCACTCCTCCTAGTTTAAAAACAGACTATAAATGGAAGTTTTCTTTCTTGAGAAAGACACAAATTTAAATTTGTTGATTTATATAAAAAGTTTAAATCTTTTTTCAAAGCAACGCAGTCAATATAGCACGTTATTCTCTTATATATTTTAAGGTCATCAAGATACAACATGCATTCCGATGAAATACAGTTCTCAACATCGTCCGCAAATATCAGGAACAATAGAGGCGCAAGAATGGAACCCTGAGGCACTCCATTGACAGACATATGTTCAAATAATTGAAAACCTCGATACAGTACAAAATTTATTGGGTGCTTTAAATACCACCTGAATACTTCAATAAAGTCATATCTAACACCAATTTTTTCCAACTTTACCAGAATCAATTTGCGCTGAACCTGATCTAACGCCTTCGAGAATCCTGTATAGGTTGTATCAACTTGTTTAAAGTTAATAACTGGGTTGGACGAGACTTCAAACCGTTTAATTGAAGACGATTCATAAGACGTTTGAAAAAAAACAAGAGCAGGATGAACGTTCAATATTATTGCAAGTTTAAGCAAAAAATTATGTCTAGACATTTATTAAATTATTATTATAAGATGCTAACTATTGCAACGTTTTAGTAATTTTAACTTTTAATTTCTAAATAACTCTAGAGGATTTATAAAATTTACGTTCACTAAATAGTTAAAATAAATCGCAGTGTTGAGTTAAAAAACGCACTCACAACTTAAATGAAAGCAGTAATGTATCATTGCATCTTAAAAAAAAAACTCCACGATGCACGACTAAAATATAATGAAAGCTCTTTATCGTAATACTACATTTCGAAATATATTCCATATTTAACTTGAGCAATAAAAATACATGCGAACGCCGTGCTTATATCGCTATTCAAACATCGCCATGTAAATATCTCGAGATACTTTCATACGTGCACGAACTTCACAACGCGAGAAGAGCTTTCGAAGGAAACTCCCAGTGTGTTATAAGATTCCAAACAGACGACCCGGATTGCCGGTATTGAACGTCGAGAATAAATCTTGTTATTGCCGAGAATGAGATGGAGTCAACATCGGTTTGACAGCCGGAGACGCAGCCATGCTTAAATTAAATATTGCGGCACCGATTCGTCCGCGCAAAGCTGTACGTTGCGCGACGTTTGCGCCCGAAGCTTTCATCGCTTTCTTCGACGCGAACCTATCTCGTTCCGCCGCACGAGTAAGTTATTATCGGGCAAAAATTTGCGAAAACCACGCAATGAACTTATCAATATTTTTAATCTTGTGTCAATTTAGATACTCGGTTTGAACAATGTAATTATTTTGAGAACCTAACAACCATACGATACCGATACGATCGTTATTTTAAGGTCATAAATAATCATATAATTAAACTTATCGCGATTATCAACATTTACAATGAAAATAATAGAGCTTAAGTGGTCTTATCGGTTTTATTATGTGCCGTATTTATAGGATGGGACGTGACGAATTATATATATTATAAAAACGCACTTGTCGCTTAAATAAATGTTCATCTCAGTATTAAGTAAATTTGTAACGTAAATATAATATTAAATCAATAACGATTTTTTTAGGGTGATTACATACAAATTATATATATATAAAATATGTTGCATGGGGGTTTCGTAAACTAAAGATGGCTTGATAAGGTGAGTGTTTATAAGTATCGATATTCGATATCAGTATTTTGATTTCGTTTTAATGAACAGTAGCCAAGTGGGTTTTGTTGAGTATTTAAGAGGATCATGTACACATTTATTTTACAGGCGAAAGACCCAAGAATATATATAACAAAGTCGTTTTTATATTTCAACATAGAATCCATATAACGCAATACATTTAGTCTGACGATATTCAAGATCCCTATAGGCACAGTATTGTCCATTTGTTATTCGCCCCTTCACAATATGGTCAACCAAAAGAGTACTTTTAACATCCCATATAAGTTCTTTGCATAGTTGCACATTAGTCGAAGCGTGGACTTGCAGTGCTCTGGTTTACGACAGTAGATTGTGTTTATAAATTTCAACGAGTTTATTATAAAAATGTATTTAGTGTGAAATTTATGTGGTATTTAGTTACCTCTACAAGAACGCTTGTTCGTTTTTCTACCGCTGTTTTTTTTCGTGGTTTCTTTCAATTAATGGATTTGAAATTGTCTGTATTGAATTTGAAATGGGCAGCACCAGCGTGCGTGTCCTTTGTCAAATTCCTCTTCCAATTGTGTTTTTATTTGTTAAACACAGCTTTATGGTTTCAAGGCAAATGCTGTGGCAAAAACGCACCGGATAATGACAGTGTTACTTGTGTGCAGCGGTGTATTCAGTAATATTTGTGGACCTGTTCTTCATGTTACAACTGATATGATCTATGCGTGTGAAAAATTTCCCTTAAAACGTAATGGGGATTGTTCGTTTCCATGTTGGTTTTCTGCATAGACTCGTGAGAATATGAAAATTAAGAAGCACCACCGAAAAATATCAAAGAAAACTAACTTGGTACACTTTAATCGGGCTAAAGAAACAGGCAACTGGGTCCTTTATAGAATTACTCTAACGGACGACAATAAGGAAGTACGCAGGGCCAAAAGAGAATCTTGGAGGAGGTTCTGCGAGAGGGTAAACGATACCCCTAGCGGCGCACGAATTCACAAGACTCTACCCAGAGAGCCGACATAGATGCTAGGGGCGATAAAACGACCAGATGGCACATTTACAGACTCTGGAAAAGAAACGTTAGAGATTCTGGTCGAAACTCATTTTCCTGATTGCCTGCTTCTGAGCGATGAAGTAACCGTCAGTTCGGCCTCCGTGTGTCGAGACAAACGACAAAAAAAGAGGACTGTGTGGCGCTGAAAAAAGTCCTCTCATATGAGACGGATAGTTGGGCGGTTAAGTCCTTCCAACCGTTCAAGTCACCGAGAGGGAATGGTATCATACCGGTACTATTGCAACAAGGACGGGAGACATTGATCCCCCACCTTATTAGGTTGTGCAGAGCTAGTATATCATAGAATTATATTCCATCTAGCTGGTCGTAGGTGAGGGTGGTATACATACCAAAGGTGGGACGAGCAGACCCACACCCAAAATCCTTCTTCTTCCTGATGTCCTTCGTTCTGAAGAATGTGGTTGATGAGTATACACGGAGGGAAGTACTAGTGATGAATCCCCTGAATGTCCATTAGTATGCCTATCAAAAGGGCAAATCAACAGATCTAGCGCTGAATAACCTTGTCGGGAAAATTACCAAAGGGATTGCCTTACATGATATAGAAGGAGCGTTCAACGCAGTACTACCTGTATCCCTCTGTAAAGTTGTTGTAACGAGAGGGGTGGCGCCTATAGTGGCTGACTGGATAGCAGCTATGCTCAAGCCCAGAACAATGAGCACATCATTGTGTGGAGAAACAGTTAAACGAATGGGAGCGTAATCAAGTCGTCCTGTTACAGGCAGATTCGCGCTGGTTCACGGATTGCTCTAAGACAACTGCGGGAGCAGGGGCTGGGGTGTTCTGCCGCAAACCAAAGACTGAATTAGAATACATCCTTGGCAAGCACCAATTGAACAGGCAGAAGTCTATGCCATTGAAATGTGCGCGAGAGAGCTATTAAAAAACCCTCGGCAGCACAGGACAATAAAAAAAAATCCGACAGCAGAACAGCACTGCATGTCCTTGCTGACAATCAATGTATATTGATGTAGACCAGGGACTGCCGCGTAGTGCTCTCTCAATTAGGGAGAGTCAACGAGGTTAGAATGGTCTGGATACCCGGACACGCTGGAATAGATGGAAACGAAGCAGCCGATTCCCTGGCAAAGAGCGGGGCTAACCGGAAATTTAGCCGGTTGGTCCAGAACCGGCTCTTGGGATCACAAGAGCCCCGGCCAGACGAGCGGCAGTTCATGATCTTTGAAAATTTTATTTTAGTTAGTGGAACTTTCGAGAACGACAAACAAAAGAAATATTCCTGGATTTCTTTCAGGTAGTTTTATTTCTTAAGATTGGTAATTATTTCTGTATCGAAACCAAATTCTGAGACGACATCTTCTGCTGGACGATATTACTTGAATCTACTGTTATAGATTCGTTTACATTACTGACGTTTCTAAAAATAGTAATTAGTTTTTATTAAAATTAGCTAGAATAGAGTCTCAGGAACTTCACCTTTTCAGCTTTGAGTCGTTTACTTTTGAAAGAATTCCAACGAGTTTTTAATTAGACTGTTCTGTCAAATTGGATTCATTTACTAACCATGTTGAAAGCAAGTGAATCGGTGACTTTAAACTTTAAACAATATGGCTTATCGAATTGATTGTCTTATGCGTTCCTGGTAAACAATACATTAATAAAATACTACGTACTATTGGATCAGTTGCAAAATGTAAAGATTAACTGAGCACAATTCTTTAACTCATTTGTTTTTCTGATTGTCATTGGCAATCGGTTTTTAGTTAATTTTGCATTCTGACGAGCTCAAAGAAATCAATACTGTTGCCATTACCTTAATCCATTCGATGAAATGTATTTTCAACAAAGCGGCCTATAATGCTGACGGCCCCGAAGTAGTTGCATGTCTGGACAGTACCGACTTAATTGATCAATAAAGACTACTGCAATTATGTAGCAGTAATAGTGTAAGGGTATTGACGTCCAGATGGTGCTAATACTCACACATAAACTCTTTATCACTTTTAGGGGATGTATGCATGGTCAAGATAGAGCGAAACAGCATCTTAATACATTCGCTGAAATTTATTTTCAATTCAGCAATACTCGGTAAAACTGAGAATTGTCGGTTTTGTCCATGTCCATGTTCCCTGTGTCTGTTTTAAATAACGTGATTGATGCGACGATTGTGAAATATCTTTGGAACTCATATTTTTTACGGTTTTGCAGACGGTATTTTAAACGTTTGATGAATAAATTAAACTCCTCATCATTAAACAACATTCCCACCAAGTGTCTATTTCATGACATAAAATGTATTTATGTTTTCCTTTCGTTTTGGAAATATTTTTTTACTTCGCGTTTATTTTCCAAATGCATAATATAAATGTATAATATAATTATACTTTTACTTGTGTTTTAAAATATTTCAAAATATTTATTAAAATATTTAAAAATTACAAAATGGTTCAAAATATGATCTTATAAAATTTTGATTATATTAGTATTAGATTATATTAGTAATAATTTACAATCACCGTTTAATAATTTATTTATATCTTGATGGGCCATTTTAGCTTTGCCGGTAAGTATTGCAGTCAACAAAAATTTGGAAATTAAATTTATAAAACAATTATTAATGATTGTCAATGACACAAGATCAATTGGGTTAACTGGACTATTAGTTACAGAAAAAATGTGCATGTTTAGATATATCATATTTACACTTATGAACTTATGAAAGGCTCCGTCTCTCTATTGTATATAGCATTTCTCGTTTAAATGTAGGAAAAGTTAATTGATGACAGAAGAGAGCTAAGCAGTGACGATGTCAGCGAAGAACTTATACTTTTTTATAATTAATTATATTAATTTTAAAACTAATTTTTGAATGTTAACTACTTTAAGAGTGTTTTTATCAACGCATATGGTTGCTCTAATTTTATTTGTTCGATCGCATGTATATTATACGGCATATCTAATAAAAAGACGAGTTATGAGAGAATAAAATCTTCGATTCCTCTTATTCTTTAACTGCCCAAATGGTCAAATTTCGTACTCATATACAGGCTGTCCCTAAAATGCGTGGGCATCACTTAACCACAGATTCCTGGTTCGAAAATAAGACGATTTAACTAAACTTATCTATATGTAATTACGTTTCGTTTAGCTAGTATACTGCTTCAAAGTTCTTTCAAGAAAAAAATATTTTGTCCATAACGACAGAACGCTTGGATCGATTTGGATAATATTCGGTATTGTACTCCTCACGGATGTAGGTCATATTTTAAGGTGATATTAGTTATTATCAGTAGACCATTAGTGTACGAAACAATGGTAACCCGGCATAAACCAGTCAAAAACTTTTTAATGTGAAGGCCAATAACTTTCAAAAAAATAGTTTCAGAAAGAGGCGTCCAATAGTATTTTTTTTGTTACTTTGTAATTGATGATATCTGTTAAGGTTTAGACACAAAAAAATAAAATCTGAGGGACCGCGCACTGCATTTCTTAAAACAAATGAATCTCGCAGTATGATATTCTAAGAAATAAATGAAGATATGATATGTATTAGTGACAAGTAAGCGTACTTTTAATGACAGTAGCTGTTGTTTATCAATTGTGAAGTATCTCAAATTTCTGTTGGTGTTAGCTAGTGATTTTTAGCAGTTAATATTCTTCGTTATTTCCGTAATAATGGCTGTAAACTACACTAACGCTGAGCAAACGGATATGTTGATGATTTTAGGATATTGCGAAGGAAATTGTCGCAGAAGTGTTAGAGTGTACAACGAAAGGTTTCCAAATCGTCGCGTGCCCAATCATAAAACTTTTGGAAACATTGAAAGATGCCTTCGCGAAACGGGAAAATTTGCACCGAGCACAGCTGATCGTGGACGTGCTCGTACAATTCGCACCCCCAGGATTGAGGAAGAAATTCTGGAAATAGTAGAAGAAAATCCAGAAATAAGTAGTCGATACTTAGCATTGCAAGCAGGCGTTTCAAAGAATGTTGTTCATAGAGTTCTTAAAGAACAATTGCTATATCCTTACCATATACAAAACGTCCAGGAGCTTTTGCCAGCTGATACCATCGCGCGTCTTGAGTTTTGTAGATTCATACAAGAAAGAAGAGCTGAAGATGTCAATTTTCATACGAAAATTCTCTTCACTGATGAGGCGTGCTTCACAAGGAGGGGTATAACAAATTTGCACAACGAACATGTGTATGCAATTGAAAATCCACATGTCTGCAAGCAACGCCACTTTCAACATGAGTTTAGAATGAATGTATGGGTAGGGATAATCGGCAGTTTCGTCATAGGCCCTGTCATTATACCAAATCGTTTAAATGGAGAGAATTATTTAGACTTCCTTATAAATACCTTACCAGATTTATTGGAACACTTGCCGTTAGATCTTAGACGCGACATGTGGTTTCTACACGATGGAGCACTACCTCATTTTACATTGGACGTTCGGAATCATCTTCATGTACAGTTTCCTAACAAATGGATAGGCAGAGGAGATGATGCTCCTGCAAAATGGGCACCTCGTTCACCAGATTTAAATATTTGCGATTCTTTTATGTGGGGAGCTCTAAAAAGCAAAGTGTATTCTCGTCCTATAAACACACAGGACGAACTTTGGGCCAGAATACAGAACGCTTCACAATCCATTAAGAATAATGCAGAAATGTTACAACGAGTACAATTCAATTTTTTGCGTCGAATCAACCTTTGTATCCAGGAAGATGGTGGTCACATTGAGCATTTACTGTAGATCTAATAAAGCACATACTTGTTACTAATAAATATCATAACAAATTGCCTTATCGTCATTTATTTCTTAGAATATCATACTGCTAGATTACATTTGTTTTAAGAAATGCAGTGCGCGGTCCCTCAGATTTTATTTTTTTGTGTCTAAACCTTAACAGATATCATCAATTACAAAGTAACAAAAAAAATACTATTGAACGCCTCTTTCTGAAACTATTTTTTGAAAGTTATTGGCCTTCACATTAAAAAGTTTTTGACTGGTTTATGCCGGGTTACGATTGTTTCGTACACTAATGGTCTACTGATAATAACTAATATCGAATATTATCCAAATCGATCCAAGCGTTCTATCGTTATGGACAAAATATTTTTTCCTTGAAAGAACTTTGAAGCAGTATACTAGCTAAACGAAACGTAATTGCATATAGATAAGTTTAGTTAAATCGTCTTATTTTCGAACCAGGAATCTGTGGTTAAGTGATGTCCACGCATTTTAGGGACACGCTGTATATTTTTTTAATTAATCGTATAAATTATTTAATTATGCTTCGAAGAATATTTTCAATTTTTTTAATAAGGGCCAGAACCGACCGTGCTATTAACCAAACAAATTTGAGTTTTGTCCAGAGACACGAAAAACGTACATTCTAATGTCTTAAGTCAAGCAAAGCATTGCTGACAAAGATTAATAATTTGAAATCAATACGTATAAATACGCAATTTTAATTGCTAATAATTAATTATTATATATTTCACTAACGATATTGAGTTGTCAGTTTTATTGATAATTTTACACATAATTAATCTTTGCATTCATAGGATTAACCGCCACCTGATAAATAATATACATCATCTTTAGACATTTCATAAATTTAAATACACACGGTATGCTTGACTTAAACGAATAAAATAATTTTATCATATATCTGCGTTGCGATTGTGAGAACCACAACAAAATAAATAAAAAAATAAATGTATAAATGTATGCCATTCAGTGGCGCAATTTATTGTTAACTGCTTTAAAAAGCTTAAGTAAAAGTTAATAATTTTAATGACCAAAGTAAAAAATATGAGGGATACGCATGAGGTACATAGCCATAGCCCATAAACTTGTATTTATAATTTGGGAACATACTACTACATTCGATGCCCACCATGAGACATTTTATTGAATCCAATCAGCCACACTATTTAATAATAATAATAAATTCATAATTATTCATCGCGACGCCTGTTTCCATTATTTTCTTCCAATGCAGGAAATAAAAATCGATAATTTGAAACCATCTTAGTTATTGATTTTTATTCGTTTAAAAATGCCAACTAAGCTATCACCATAAAAAGCGATATTAACGTTGACTTCTAAATCTATTCTTCAGTGCTGAATTCTATTCGCAGAATAGTTCATTGGCTGAAACCCCAAATATATCAATTTCGCATCGCAATCAATTTTAATTATTGTGAATAACGCACTCAAAAAACAAAATTGATCGTTTACCTTCATGAAAGCGCACGAAGTGCGCGACCTCAAACTGCGTCAGAACACGTTTACAGCGTGAAACAACTTCCAACGTGTAGCTTTCAGGAGGGTGACTCCGCCTGGTTCCGCCATTCGCCTGAAACTGGTCGCCGGGGCAACCGGTAACCTCTGGGGCGGGGCACCGTATTGAATTACTTCCGCTCCGAGCGTCCCCCGTTCCCCCGAAACAACCCCTGACAATTGTCGACCCCAAATCCAATAATCCTACACGCTTAGATTGTGACGCGATGATTTACTGACAAATCACTTCTGTCGGATAATAATATTACAGGAATTTTCGAAGCGCTCCGCGTCGGCTTTGTCTCTAAATAACATATATTATTGTTTTGTGCTTTCATTATGTCCCTATATAATAACGGCTTTATTGCGAAATATCATTTTCGGATTAAATTATCAGTTTGGATGCCTGATTCTGCTTTTGTTACAATTAATGTTTTAAAATTAAAAAATATATATTTGGTGTAGCTTCCTTTCTTCATCAAAATAGCAAAATGCGTTTTCAATGTTAGGAGATTTTATTTTATACAGTCTGCGTATTATCTTTAACACATTCTAAAGATAAAAATTGTAGTATAGTAATCTGGGTAATCTCTGGTTAATTGATGAAATGGTGACATCAGAGAGAGAAAAACAGCTGCCAGCACCTTAATACATTCGCTGGCGTTTATTATCAACAAATGGGTATTCACTACCGACGGCTGTGAAATAGTGGCAAGTCTGGAGAGTACCGGCCACTGTAATTACGTAGCAACAAGAGGATATTGACATTAACGCTAATACTTCATCGACCTCATTTTATTTATTTATGGACATTTCGTATGAAAAATGTTATGAGATTTTACACGGTTACTTCCAACTTAACTTAAACTGTAAGAGGAATTGTTGGCTTCCATGTTGGTTTCAGTACACTGCTGAAGATGATAACTTAGTTGTCGAAATGTACACCTAGTGTTAATAAAATACTGTGTCGTAGGGTAAGTTTGTTTCAATATAATGTTAATTTGATATGTTTTATATTTCTTGTTATTTGTTCTACGATCATAGTTAGTTGGTTTGTGCAAGTTAATGTAACATTATCCTATAATCTATAGTATTGTTTTTCTACCGTTGAATAACACAATACTATTATTATTATTATTATCATCGCAACAAATCTCCATATTGCTATAAAGGATATGTCGGTAGCTACCAAAAGCGTTAACTGCAAATAAACAAAATTAATCGTAGTAAATGCCCTGATTTTATTTAGACTGGATGGCAATCGTGTCCATTAACACAAAGAATTAAATGAAAAAGCTATCCTAAGTGTGTTTTTATGCATTCAAAATGCAGCGAACTATAAATTAATAGGTTAGCATTTTTTGGGTAAAAACCGCATAATTTATTACAATTAATTTTGATTATGATATGATGACATGATGTACCTGTTAAGTTATGTTTTGTTTCATAGCAATATGGGGATTTGTTGGCCTGATATACAATTTTCGTGTCAATTATTAATTAGTTGCTTGCAAAGCAAATTGTAAGTATATATTCATGTTTATCTAATTTTAATTCAGTTTTAATTTGTATAGTTGTGTACACGATTGCAAAAAATCCCCAAAAGTGTTATTTTTGTTTTTTTTATAATTATCTGCATTTTCAATCATTATTATTACGTTACAGTGATTTTTATTTGTCATTTTTTGTCTGCCAAGAATTACAATTACAAATAAAAGAGATATGCGAGACAAATAAGTTCTTTTCAGTTTTTATCGGTTTTCTCGACAAGTGTAGACGATATCTGACATTAAATATCCTATTAATCCATCAAACCTTGAAGTACGATCCCTATCGTGGAATACAATTTAAATCAATTATTTACAAAAGTAGCGCAAAGTAGCAACTAAAACTGATTGCAATTAAAACTTTAACTATACCGCATTGCATACCCGTTCCCTTTGGGTAATCCGAAATGAAATAAATAAACAAACTAGTGGCAATTTATAATTCTATCTGATTCTAATTACATACAAACATATGACAGGATGACAAAGTAAACATCAGAAGAGCAACAGCAATGAAAAGTAGTGGGAACGATGTCGCAGAAAGACGGAGAATGAAAGCGATCCAAACAAGAAGCGAAGATGATAAACAAGCATATAAAGAGAAGTTATCAAAGAATAAACAGACAGAAGAAGAGAGCTAAAAACGAACAAAAGATCAAGAATTTTTATAAGAAAGTAAAAAAATATGAAATCGATGATTTAGTCAGATGGTATACATCAAAGATAAAGAAGGAAACTTGATAGGTTAGGATGAGAAAGTCAGAGAAAGGTGGAGAGATTATTTCCACGAACGCTAAATGAAGACGAAGAACTACCAAATCGCAGAGCCAACAACGGAATGAATAGACGAAATCATAAGGAAGCTCAAAAGCAATAAAAGCTCAGGACAGAACGAAATAAAGGCAGAGAATATAAAATACACCGGAGAAGATGTAAAACAAAAATATTCGAATTAATACTATCAATATGGAGAGAAGAAGAGATGCCGAAAAGCTGTGAAAATGCCACAATAATACCAGTCTTGAAAAAGGGAGATGGAATGCTATGTGATAATCACAGAGGGATGTCCCTGTTAAGCGTGATCCACAAAACAGAAGCGACATTAGTAAAAATAAAACTTTAAGACATAGTGGAACCATAGATAGGCGAATACCAAGCAGGATTCAAGAAAAGCAGAGGCACACCCGATTAAATTTTATGTTGAAGGAAGTACAACCTGTTGCAAGTACAACATTTTAAGAAGGCAAAATTAGTGAACGTGACACCAAAGAAAACCACAAGCAAGGTAAGGTTTAAAAACAAATGTCCGAGAACTGGACTTAGACAAGGGTACACTCTCTCCACATTATTATTTAACATGTTATAAGAAAAAAATATGAGACAGAGCCAATTGAACACAGAGGGACGCGTACTGTACAAATGTCACCAAGTGATAGGTTATGCAGATCACGTGCTCATTGTAAGTAGAAATGAAGCAGAACTAAAGGAAACAATAAGAAAAATGACAAAAGCAGTATATATAAGATGCAAAATATTGAGAATAGGAGGAGACCAGGTCACAAACACACAATTAAAAGTGAATACATAGTTGTATCAAAATGTAAAACAATAAAAAAATAAATACTTTAATCTCAAAACAAATGAACAAACAAAAAGAATTTTTATAAAAAATTCACAACAAACATATTCTCCTAGCTGAGTTTATAGCATTTAAAATGTGCACCGACTTTAATATTTCAAATTCATCATAAACACATGGACGCAAGTCTTCTATTATATTCTGGTGACGCCTGTACACGTGGTTATGTTATGAATCCCCAAAGGAAAAATCCAGTGGTGTTAGGTCTGGTGACCTCGGACGCCACCTCACAGGGACCGGTGTGCATACCCATCTCTCGAGAAATGTTTGGTTTAAAAAAAAACACGAGTTAGAGCTACATTATGGATGGATCGCGTGGAGGAATGGATGTTCGCGATAAAAGTCGGACTCATCGATAAAAGTTTGGAGATGGATTTTGTCCAAATTGCCGATATGTTGGTGAAGACGAAAATTCGAAAAAAGAAAAACGTGCCCAAGCTGCACCACAAAAAACTCGACGAGAGCGAGGAACCAAAATCAAAGCTCCTCCAAAATCCAACTCCTTAAAGCAGACGACGTGTCCGACATGCTCTGAAAAATGGAAGAATCCACTACCAACACCGAAAACTTTCCACATCAAGAATTTCAGCACCGTAGCCAAAGACGAGTTGCTCATCGACAGCATGATTATCGTTTCGGAAATGATAGATTGCCAGTTGAAAATTTTCAGCAAAGAAAGCATAAGGTCATCTAAGGTCATCAGAGAATTCATTTCTCAATTCGGCCAGGCTCTCGTCGAGAGAGAACTTCGATAAGAACAACACGATTGACGATCTCGAACGAGACCAGGAATAAGTTGAATCGATTTCTGCAGTAGTAAGGTCCACTCTTGTATCATTTTATTACTACATTTATGACATATCGCTACAACTTGTTGAAACGAGACTGTAAAGGTATTACAAGTATTACAAATAAATTATTATTAAGGAATTCAACGTAATTCACAGCTCTTCGATTTTCATAATCAATAACGTAGTGAAATGATTTTTTCATTAAAAAGCAGCTAATGTTAAAGCCAAATATTCCCTGCCTAGGTTGCATTCAGTTTGCATGAGGATTGTGACCACTCCAATAAATGTGCCATATCTGGTTATAATCTGGTTAACCACCAACAAAAGTATTGCCTCCTGTGTATATCAACGGGGTAGAGGTAATTGTTAATTCTTAGTTAGGGTCGATATTTATTCTTTTGTTATTCCTATTTCCATTGTTATTTCCCTTGAGAAAGTAGTGGGAATAGCTTCAAAGAATGCCAAAACATTTCTTATTTTTTATTCTGCTTTCAGGTAACTTTTTGTTATCATTATAAATACTATTCTAAGTAAACGAGTTATGTAGGTAACGAGTTATGTAGGTAACTCAAAAACAGTTGAAAAAACTAAAACTCGGTTTCTACCAATGATGGCCTCGAAAAGTTGGACCATAAACACTTTAGTTGTTTCATGTATCCACCTGTACACATAAACATAGATAAACATGGTTTAGACACCTATGTGTGGTAACTCCTTATTGTCACATCTGGATGGGTTGGTAGATTTACAACTTCATCTTTTGATTCTTATCAAATATTTGTAACCTAAATGTTGACAGCGTTTGCTTCGTGCTTTTATTAAAATTTATGGCCCACATTTGCACTAAAACACGTTGTTTTGCTCCTTACATTGTTTTCACTTCGAAAGTATTTACATTACAAAACAATCGAAACTGAACATGCGTAGTGTTGTCTTATATAGTTATAATTTAACTCGCATTTTCTTACTTATAATCTTCTTTCGATTTTGACCGAATGTTTATGATTCACGTTCTTGTGTTTTTAAAATTGATTATTTAAGTTTCTTACATTTTAAAATTTTTTCAATCGATATCTATTCGACTGTTTTTCATCGTATTTTATTTACCGTTTATTTATTTACCAGTTTCGCAAAACTCTTCTTCGATTTTCATTCCGGAAGATCAATTGTTGGTATGGGTTCCCACTTATCATTCGCGCTAGATAATAATACAAAAGTCAACATTTAGTTAGATCGGATATGTAGCATCTACTTCACGTAGACGCGACGTTTATCTACCAACACACATTCGAAACATCTTGTTCTTTTCTCAAGTGCCGCGCGCTATCTTATCGATACGTATCAATAGAATTATTTGATATTGAACAAAATTGATCACCAATATTTAACAATTAACGGCCCCATTCGAAGTAATTCAATCAAAATGTTAATCTGCAATTGACAGCGCAATCGTAAATATACATGTATAAAAAGTTTTATTGCCTCCATTACGAATGACAGATCATTATTTTTTTTATTATTTGTAATCCCTTGCGTTAATAGGAAATATGATAAGCGTATTTAGCTAGAATAAGTGGCGTAAATTAAATATATACTCAGTGACATATAAACTGCACCACCTAGAAGGGGTGGGAATTTTTGGACCAAATTTGGCAGGAATAGTGGACTAATCCAGGGAAATAGTTGATTAAAATTTGAAACCCAATCATCAAGTAGTCATGGGATTTTTGACGTTTGTGTCATTTTTTAGAGGTGGTGATAGACAACCAATTATCGAGTCATTTTTTGAATTTGTTCCACTTTTTCGAATCCCGTTCTTTAGTTTAAAGTGTTTCAAGTGTTTAATGATGCCTAGAGGAAGGAGTTTACCAGCAGTTGAGTGACTTTAACCGAGGGCGGATTGTTGGTTTACGAGAAGCAGGTTTTTCGTTTAGAGAAATCGGCAACCGTTTGGGACGGCACCACTCAACAATAATGCGTGTTTATCAAGCGTGGTCTGAACATGGGGTTGAACGTCGGAGAAGAGGCACTGGGGCTCAAAGACGAACCAATGAACGTCAAGATCGCCGCTTAAGACTAATGGCCTTGAGAGATCGATTCTCTACAACTAGAATAGCTGATCAATGGTTAGGTGAACAAGGTCGTCCGATTGGCTTGCGAACAGTTTATCGTCGAATAAGAACCTTTGGCTTGCTGTCTTACCGCCCACATCTTGTGCTACCCCTCACTGCTCAACATCGCCAGGAACGTTTGGCCTGGTGCACGGAAAGATTTCAATGGAACTTGGAGTGCCATCGAATTGTCTTTAGTGACGAATCGCGATTTTGTTTAGGAATGCATCATGGTCGGATGACTGTTAGACGAAGACGTGGAGAAAGGCTCAATCCTGATTTTTCGATTGCGAGGCATGTTCACCGAACTGTGGGGTTGATGGTGTGGGGTGATATTGCTTACGGCAATAGGTCACCCTTGCACTTCATTCGGAGCAGTGTGACCGCCCGACGCTACATTGACGAAGTGGTAGAACCACATGTTCTTCCATATCTTCGAGCGCTGGAAGACCCACTTTTCCAGCAAGATAATGCACGACCTCACGTAGCAAGAGTTTCTCTTGACTTCTTTGAAGAGGCCAATGTTAATCTTTTGCCTTGGCCGCCAAGATCTCCCGATTTGTCGCCCATTGAGCACGTGTGGGACATGATGGGTAGAAGATGATGAATCTACCGAACCCACCGTTGACAATAGAAGCTCTACGGTATGAAGTACAGGCTGCTTGGGATGCCATACCCTAAGAAGACATTGATCACCTGCTGGAAGCAATGCCAAGGCGGGTCAATGAGTATATCAGAAATAGGGGCGGACCAACACATTATTAAAGAAAAATCAAAAAGATGAACTGTTTTCTTTATCAAATTTTAATCAATTGTTACCTTAGACTAGTCCAATGTTTCTGCCAAATTTGGCCCAAAAATTCCCACCCCTTCTAGGTGGTACAGTTTATATGTTACTGAGTATATTATACATACATATTATATGTGTATTACATTAACTGTAATATATGTACGTTTCGAGCTGATAGTATACTATTTAATTCCATCCAGCCTAAATCTTTTGAAATTATTTCATTTGATGAATTTAACAACATTACTCGTCCCGTTAGTATGTCTACTATTTTGTCCTTAGCTTCCATTTTATTTGAGGTCTGTTTGTGTCTGTCTGTGTGTCTGTGCGCGCTCTACTGCCCAAACGATGAAAACTAGAGCTACGAAACTTTAAACTTAAGATTTGTATATAGCAAGGAGGAGAACATCGTATTTTGCAAGCAATATCTTAACCGGTGACGGTTTACTCTTATCACAGTTTTCCTTATATAGAAAACGCTATCGAAAAAATATTGAAATTTTAAACAACTCTCATTTGACAAGATTTTTCGAAAAATGTAGTATAACTTAAGTATAAAAAAGTTCAATGCGGGCCACTGCAGATTTTTCACGATGGGATTTATAAGATGTGTGTTTCTTAGTTAACATAATTTGCTTATATTGATACATCATAGTATCCTTGTATATATATACTATAGTAAGACAACGCTTATGGGACGATTGGAAACCGGCTTGTTGTGACGGTTGCATAGTTTGTAGGGTTTATATTAAGCATTTTCGCATTGTCCCTCTATCTTTTATTAGATTAATATTCAGTATTTGATAAAATTTTAAATTAGCAAGGAACTCAACAATATTTTGTCATTGTAGCCCAGTATATGTCCAGTATACATATACAAGGTGGCAGATCGACGTGGGAACCTAATAAGCGTACGAAATATAAAGTGTAATGTAACGATTCATTGATCATTACCATTTTAACGTATTTTAAATCAAATATAATTATAAACGGCAGATTCGTGATACATATTATTTAATATTAAAACCTATCATGATGGTAGGCTGATTATGGCTTTGACGATATATGAATTAAAAAGCGTTCCGTACTGAGGGTGAATACAAAAAAACATTGACGAAAAATGTATTCGATCGGCCGGCTATCCTCAAGGTCACATTATGAACTATTAGATGAATTCGTTGCGGTGAAATTAGGGTTTTATGATAATACGCAAATATGTAGGTAACCGAGATTGCGAAATAAGCTGTGTGTAGTTTGAAAACTTTGTGAATGTTTATTTAGTCGCTCTAATGTAATTAATCACGGACTAGATCTATGCAATATTGGCGCATGGAGTACAAGAAATTAATACAAATATATTAAGACAAACGAGCACAACTGCACTCGTTTCTACATACCTATATTTTTATGATTTAAAGCAACCATAATAATTTTAAATGCAATTGAAAATCGGGTATTTTATACATCTGTAAGTCTTAATTGTTTAAAGTAATCTTTTTAAATCTTTTACGTTCGAATGTTTAATTCATATACATTGAATACTTTAATCCAACAAATATTTCTTACAATCGATTTTTATATTTATTTATATTATATTTTTATATTTTTTATATTATCTTGCATTAATACACTTTCTGAACAAGCTGAAGCTCTTCTAGGTCTCGCTGACTTAGAAGAACTGACTTCTAAGTCAGCGTAAGTATTTTAATTTTTATAATATATCATTTTTTTTACACAAATAACGAAATAAACGTCGAAATCGCGTAAACGTAAACGCACTTCATGAATAAAATAGGTGCAATGACCAGCCTATAAATATCCCACAATGAAGGAAGTCGGAGATGTCAATCAAAATAAAAGCGTTGCTTTCCAAACTTTTACGACCAGCGCACCGCTTTTACACCGGCGTTAAATTTTGAAATACATGAACATGTAACGTAATCTATTAACATAAAAAGACTAAATAATCAAAGAAATTAAATACGTACGTAAATACCGATTAATGTGCGAGTCGGCGGCGGGAATCGACGTTAACAAATGCGCCCGACCCCGCTTTTGAGAAGCGCCATCTGCACACCAACAAAAAAGCGCCACAGCGGGCGCGATCGCAATTACGGTATGAACGAAACAAATACGATTTTCGTGGAATTGTTTTATAGCTTCCTAGAAATTAGACGACCTCGACCGAGTCAAGTACGAATTTGTTTCTAGTGGACGACCTTAGTTTTTTGTTTCTTCCGAGAAATTCGACGACCTTCGCAGGAAAACCACTGTATTCTGGACGATATTAGATTATGAATGGAAATTTCGGTGTTTTAGATTTATGAACGATTTGTGTATATAAAGCAATATATTTTTTTTTGATTTTAATTAAATATGAATATGAATGTAATAAATAAAATAAAAATTTAAGAAAAAACATTTTGTCCGACATTTTAGATTAACGATCTGATTACATTATCAACTGCATCTGTGATATAAATTTAATTATATTTTATTTGTCTTATTTTGAGATATATTTTAGGGAAACGATTTACCTTACAATTGCAATGGACGCCCGGCGCGACAAAACTCGACATGCAGCGAAAACTGTCGTTCGTGTGAAAAAATATATAAACAAAGTTGTCGAGAATAATTTACCAATGGAATCGAATCGAGCCGCCAGAACGTACGCACCAACATATATATATATATATATATATATATATATATATATATATTTGCTGTCAGATTTGACAAGATACATTTTTAATATATATATATATATATATATATATATATATCAGTGGCGTCTCGTGGGTTTGCTACTTGAGGAGGCAAACTCAAATGTGTGTAATGTACAAGGTCCTGCATGTAAATATTAAATGATTTTTATTTGTATTGATCGAAAATATTTAAGATAAAAGATAAACTAGGTACTTTAGTGCTTATCGAAAAAATTCCCATAAAATTACGAGGCGGATATTATGCATTCCTATTCCTATGTTGGTATATTGTCACCTTTACACAAGATTAAGGGACACCAAATTGTGAGTAGGTACATAATCTTAAACTAACGATAATTCACTCACCGGGAGCAACCTGCTCCTTGCAAAATTTTCTATTTCACAATAAAATAAAACTATGTGCTTCAATTTAAAACATGAGATTCCTTGGTTTGAACTCCCCACCAAGTTGTTCATGAAACAAAATAACTAACAAAAAGTAAAGTAAACTATTAACAGAAAATAAACAAAAATGCTAATAAAAATTTAAACAGGGTTTTGGGCAATTCTGAACAATTATTACTAGTAAAATTTTTCGATAAAAAAATCCCTAAAATGATTTCTTGATTTTTTCCATTTACTTTGCCATCGTAGGTTGCTTTGCATTTAAAGAAGACAATTGGTTTTTTCGGAGTAAATAGAGCAATAAGTATTCTACGTTTGAGAAAAAAAAATACTAAAATTGGACTAAAAATAAAAAAGATATGATGGTGTTACACCCTTAAGTGAAACACACTATATATTTGTAATTAAAAAAATTACTTCCTAGATGATTTTATTTAAAATTCTTTCCTTCAACTTAATTTTATGCATATGTTTGCTGAATTTTTTTTGAAATGTGTCTATTGAAATACTGCAAATTGTTCTTGCATAATCTGACGGTACTTTTCATCTACCAGAATCAGTATTCCTTTCATTAATTTATCGCAATTTTACACACATATATGTGCCGTCGTCGACTTCGCAATTGGTTGCCGACTACCGACGGTGCTTTACGCTCACTTTATATCACTAAAACATATTTTCCCACCATCAAGGATATGATCTGCATTAAGCATATTATTCCGCAAGGTTTTGAATAGATGGAACATCATAAATAGCGAATATTTTTTTCGCGGAGCTGTAAAAATATGGTATATCCAGTGACACTCCTAAATCTCTGTATGCACTTCTATTATTCGATCACCTGGTCACATACAATTACCCTATTTTCGGGATTTCATGCAATGTTGCCATTATTAATTTCCTTAATTCTTCATGCTTTGTGCCAAATTCACTAATAAAATACATGAGAGGTTCTTTCCAAGTTCTTGCCATAAATACTAAAGCTTGTTTACCTATTCTAGACCCACGACCAAGATCTTCAAACCCTTCAATCAAGTCCATCGCTTTAGAATTTTTAGCCGTTTCTTCAGTGCCATCTCATCAAAGCTGATAACACACACCCTTTCATCCAATTGCATCGTTTCCACTTTAGATTTTAATTGTTGAAAGTATCTCAGATTGAAACCTGGTTTACATTTACAAATTCCAATCCAGCTCTTTATCGTCGATACCAACGGTAAAATGATCTTTTGTTTTCTTAGATGTTTGTATGCTGCAGGTGACTTATAATATAATGCGATTGCAAAGTCTTTCCCATCTTTCTTCCAAGCACCCCTATTTCTATGCATTACTTGCATTCGTACGAGTGCTTTGGAGTTTTGCGAGCTCTAAATGCACAGATTCGAAGACGTTTTTAATATTTGACTTTCACTACTTTTATTTTTCTTCATCTTTTTCACCTGAGCCCTTTTTGATTTCAATTGTTTTGCTCGTGCACGCAAACAAGATGCTATTCTGTTCCGTCGAGGAACTACATGTGAGGCCCCAAAATGTAATTCGGATGTTTAAAAACAGAACTGCTGCCAGGTATATTTGTTATATCCTCTAACCATTTACTATTGTTTCGACTTGAACCTTCAGTAATATACGCATTACTATTTGTGGATGGTTTTCCCTCCAAAAATTTATTCATAGCTGAGTAAAGAGTACGGTAAGTGATAAATTCGTAGATTGTATATTTCAAATGGCTCAACCTAATGATATTACTGAATAATTAACGGCACTACAATAACACAATACTTGAAAGATTGATTCCGAATTAATTACGAAATATGCAAATAATTGATGATTTATTAATGCGAATTACAACAGTAGCTAGTACTGCAATTACTAATTAATTACTTATGTTACTGTTATAGAGCAATTTAAGTAGTGCTCTACAAAAATTTGTTTATTCATCTTTCCAATAGTTAATGTGATATTTACCGGTCAACTACATAATTATTTTATCTCAGATGGAAAACCAATAGTTTGCTCATGACCCGAATTAATGACGCATTTGGTTGACAACTAAATTAGAATTTCCAAATTAATGTCTGTAAATGGAATTGCTACTTAAACCAAAACTAAAATTATCACAGATTGGAGTTGCATTGAAATATTTAAATAACTTGGTACAATTAACATACAGTTGTATACATCGCGCTCTATATGTTCTACGTATTTTTCTTCTGCTTAACAAACGGTAACATTTGGCAATTTAAAATAAAATTATGGCGAAGTTAAATACCATTCCTTTAAATTTGAAATGTCTTTAATTGTACATCTTTCAAAGTGTTGTCTTACTTTACTATAGTACATCTATGTATACGTGTCAAGAGTTGCAAATAATATAAATTTTACAAGAGAAATTAATTATTTAAATAATTTTTTAGACTAATCAAATAATTATGCATAATATCGTTTCATCGTCGTGAGTGCAGTGCGTTAATATGACTTCTTGTTATTAATAATTGAGGTAGTATTAATTCAAGATAGCGTGAAATAATTTTCATCCAAATTTAAATTTTGCAGTCTAATTTTTCTAGTTCACCTCACAAAAATAGGATGGAATTGTTGACAATTAAAAAAAAAATACATTGAAAAGGCAATCTATATAGTATACTAATTTATAAGCGCACCTTGCAAGAGTTAAATAACACCGTCACTAATCTTTAGCAGACAGCCATTTAGACTTCAGCAACATCAGCAGATGTGAGTGACATAAACGAAACAACAATCAGTGCAAGCAAATCATTATAATTAATGCGATTGGATATAAGTATCCAAAAATGAGTATTGATAAATGGGAAGAGACAAGACAGATATGAATTTCTGAAATCTTAGACAACAGAAAATAAAAATAAAGTGGGTAACCTTACCTTACAGCAATTGGAAAGATTAATTGAACTAACTCGATGTCCGGAAAATTCATTGTGGAAAGTTCATCGTCTGGAAAATTCGTGGAAAGTTAAAATTGTGACTCATCATCTGGTTTACTATTGTCAATCGTCAAATTTGATACTTGATTTTGACTTTTAACTGTTTCTGTTTTTAACCAACTTTTGCTACTTTTGTTGTCATGCTTAAAATAAAGCAAAATAAAGCAAAAATTAACTGACTCAGTTTTTTGGGTAGGTTTGAGTCATGTTGGGTTGGTCATTAATTCTTTCCAAAATGCGTTCCCGGAATCAGAGTAGAATAGATGTTTCTTCCACTGCGGTCAGTGCCTATGGTGAAATATTCAAGCTAGTGGCCTTCAGCAGAGGTACGAAGTGCATGCATATTTTGTAGTATAACCGCGAGTGATTTCGTCCATAGTTTGATATTTACGATTTTTTTTACTTTTTCAATTTTTCACGATTTTCACATTCTTTCTTAATTTCTAATGATTCTTTATATTCTTTTAACCATTTTCCAACGTTTTCGATTGGTTTTATAAATTATAAAGATTTTTATGTTTAATAATATTTATTCATGTTATAATATTTATTAATTTATTGCATTTTTATTTAATAATGTATAATTGTATTTTCGATATTACAATTTTAACGATTTCCACAATTTTATTTTACTTTATTCATTTATTTTTCTTATTAAACATACCGTGATATCAAAAATTACCTTGGTCAAAGGTGGTCATGGATTTTAAAATGATTGTCGCAGCTCCCATCGTACATTTACATCAATCATTTTTTGAGCGTCAAAGTCTGTCAAGTCATTGTGACATTTCCAACAATTACTGTAATTTAGTTTTTCTTGTTAATAAAAATGTTATTAGCATTTCATAACTTGTAGTTCATTACTATTTTACAGGTGACATAAGTAGGTAGCACATTTGTTATTGATGATGTCAGTGTAGCTTGACAATGACCGAATTATTTCAAATGGATGATTTAAGCTAAGACAACCGTTTTACTTTCCATGGCAAACTTTAACCAAGATAATTTTTGATATCACTATATATTCAATGACAAGGTTGTAACGTGTTTGAATTTATTACGATTTATAATATATTTTTTACTTTTTTATATGTATTTTAGGCCTATCGATAATTTTCATTGAATTTCAATTTTGTTTTGCAATTTTTTCAATTTTTTTCTATACATTTGTTTTTTTACGATTTCTAATGGTTATTTTTCACATTTGATGATTTTTGGATTTTTGGATAATCTTTAACAATTTGTTATGATTTTTTAAATTTTGATTCTGATCTTTCTATTTTTTACGAATTACAATGATTTTTCACGACTACTGTGCTATTTACTTTTTTAACGATCTTTCAATATTTATTCTTTTCTATTTCCCTTTTCAATAATTTTTAACATATTTAATTTTTTTACTATTTATGTTTAACATTGTCATTTTTATACATTGTGGCGACTTGTTCGATTTTTAACATTTTTTAATATAGATTTCGTGTTTTGAATCACAATGATTTATATTTTAACAATTTTTAAAGAAATATATTCACCTTTTTAATTTGTTTACAATTTATTTCGATTGTTTCGTTTTCTAGTAATTTTAAAGATTTTCTTTTAAATTGTAAAGATTCGATTTTAAAATAGTCATAAAATAAAAAAGCTCTAAAACATAACAAATGTCAACTTTAGATTACAATTAACTATCAGTTGCAAGAATTTGAATATTATTAAAAATATGAGAAGTTTGTTAAAATTATTTATAAAAAAATGCCGAAACTGCAAAAGAGTCAAAATTGTTACGCGTCAAGACATCTCTTAAAACTATTCAAAAAGTATATTGCCATCAGTTGTAAGCACAATATCCACATGGTGGCGATCAGGATATAATCGACCCGCCCCCTATGACGTAACAATAAATTTTATATCATCATACATCGGTGCAAACTAGTCTCAATATTGATTCAAGAGGCCTATGGATTAGCACGCAACAATGCCGCAGTAAAGGAAGCGATTCGAACTTGACTTGACCTAGCATCTTCTAATCTACCTACATACCTACCATACCTCTTGCAATAAAATTTCAATATTTTTGTAATACAGGCGCAATTGCAGTTCAAATAAATTATCAATCAGCACTATTAGTAGTAATATAAGTATTCCATGGAGGCGTCCGATTCGAATAAAAGTATTACAAAATTCACTTACCATTTCGCAATACCGTCCGCAGTCTAGAACGCCAAGACCATCCGAAACACTCCTCCAACAGCACACTCCACGAACGCACTCGCAAACACTCGCGGTGAATCCCGAAAACTAATATTTTTGACGAAAAATGCAAGGAAAGAATCGCACTGTGTACGGAATCCATTACCGACGAAACTGACCTCCTTTGTTTTTTGCCGCGACGCGTTATCGTCGTCAGCGGCACGTCGATCTTTGTAATTATTACCGATGCACATGGATATAGCGTTCTGAATGCAAATAGGGATTTAAAGACGATCGTTTTTAAAAATCAGTTTGTGATTTAACCTGAGTAACAATTTATAAAATTTAAATACTTATAGTTTATGTATAAGAAATTTGTGTGTCTTATTCGCGTTTTAGCATCCAAACTATTATCGCTAAGCTATGAAACTTTAGAGGTAAGATTTGTATATAACAAGAAAGAAAACTGTCGTATTTTTTACTTATTTTTACTTTGATCACTCTTTTCATTGTCTCGAAAACGGTACGAGTTATCGAAAAAATTGTTATCATAAAACTTAAAGATTCAAATTTTACACAACTTTCATTTGAAAAGTTTTTTTCGAAAAATGGAGGATAAGAAAATATAAGAAAGTTCAGTGCAGACCACTGCAGATTTTTTAATTTTAATTTTGTTATAAATATACAATTAGTATCATTTTCTAAGCCACATTCTAAGCATATTGTCTTTGTGTTAATATATTGTCATATCTACCTCTTGTTTCTTCTCCGGATGTTATTGCTTGTCTTTACCCTACTTTGTATTATTTCTGTTAAACAGATATCCCATAATTATAAACCATTTGTTTTCAATATATATACGTTTTTGTGGAAAACAATAAAACTCGAGTTAAACAAATATCCTCAACATTTCCACGCCAAATAGAATAATTCAATTTTAAAATTAACAACAACTTCTTTGGTTTGTTTGGGTTCAGTTTCCTATTGTTCAGTTACGTTTTAATGTACTTCGGCTTCATATTATTTCTCATTCTAGTTTTTATTTTCCTGTGTAATGCATTAATATACTCAGTGACATACAAACTGCACCACCTAGAAGGGGTGGGAATTTTTGGACCAAATTTGGCAAGAATAGTGGACTAGTCCAGGGAAATAGTTGATTAACATTTGAAACCCAATCATCAAGTAGTCATGGGATTTTTGACGTTTGTGTCATTTTTTAGAGGTGGTGATAGACAAGCAATTATCGAGTCATTTTTTGAATTTGTTCCACTTTTTCGGATCCCGTTCTTTATTTTAAAGTATTTCAAGTGTTTAATGATGCCTAGAGGAAGGAGACCTCAAGTTTACCAGCAGTTGAGTGACTTTGACCGAGGGCGGATTGTTGGTTTACGAGAAGCAGGTTTTTCGTTTAGAGAAATCGGCAACCGTTTGGGACGGCACCACTCAACAATAATGCGTGTTTATCAAGCGTGGTCTGAACATGGGGTTGAACGCCGGAGAAGAGGGACTGGGGCTCAAAGACGAACCAATGAACGTCAAGATCGCCGCTTAAGACTAATGGCCTTGAGAGACCGATTTTCTACAACTAGATCAATAGCTGATCAATGGTTAGGTGAACAAGGTCGTACGATAGGCTTGCGAACAGTTTATCGTCGAATAAGAACCTTTGGGTTGCTGTCTTACCGCCCACATCTTGTGCTACCCCTCACTGCTCAACATCGCCAGGAACGTTTGGCCTAGTGCACGGAAAGACTTCAATGGAACTTGGAGTGGCATCGAGTTGTCTTTACTGCCGATTCGCGATTTTGTTTAGGAATGCATGATGGTCAGATGACTGTTAGACGAAGACGTGGAGAAAGGCGCAATCCTGATTTTTCGATTGCGAGGCATGTTCACCGAACTGTGGAGTTGATGGTGTGGGGTGCTATTGCTTACGGCAGTAGGTCACCCTTGCTCTTCATTCGGGGCAATATGACCGCCCGACGCTACATTGACGAAGTGGTAGAACCACATGTTCTTCCATATCTTCGAGGGCTGGAAGACCCACTTTTCCAGCAAGATAATGCACGACCTCACGTAGCAAGGGTTTCTCTTGACTTCTTTGAAGAGGCCAATGTTAATATTTTGCCTTGGCCGCCAAGATCACCCGATTTGTCGCCCATTGAGCACGTGTGGGACATGATGGGTAGAAGATTGAGGAATCTACCGAACCCACCGTTGACAATAGAAGCTCTACGGCATGAAGTACAGGCTGCTTGGGATGCCATACCCCAAGAAGACATTGATCACCTGCTGGAATCAATGCCAAGGCGGGTCAATGAGTGTATCAGAAATAGGGGCGGACCAACACATTATGAAAGAAAAATCAAAAAGATGAAGTGTTTTCTTTATCAAATTTTAATCAATTGTTACCTTAGACTAGTCCAATGTTTCTGCCAAATTTGGTCAAAAAATTCCCACCCCTTCCAGGTGGTGCAGTTTATATGCCACTGCGTATATTTTATTAACTTTAATCTAATTCGATTTCGTGATTAATTATAATCCAGTCGTACTCACTTCACGGTTCGTAAAGTGGCTATTTCAATAAATGTGGAAAACATTTTTATTTAGAATTGTCGTTATTGACATTTCCAGTGAATCGGGGTAAAATTTATACTAATGAAATTATCGACAAATAATGCAGTCTGCAAGATCGACTCGAAATTTAATCGATGTTGCACGCAGAAACATGTCATTGCCATGCGTTTCAAATTGTCACTGATAAATATTTTTACACCAAAACAGTTTCTCAGAACGTGTACTTTCGCGAGTATAATCAAAAGTTCTGATATTAAATTTAAAAGTCAGCCCCTTCCACCTCTATTCTAGTGTTGGACATGCCATCGGAGACTATTTATGGATAACTTTGCATATATGCTTTTTTCATGTCTTACTATTTTTAATTAAATGTATCTTTTTTATAAATCATGCAAGTTTGCTCGGTAATAAAATTCTCTGTTAACTGGCCATCAACACAATTCAGACGACAATAATATTTTATACATCAATATTTTTCTGCATAAGCAAATTAAGTATGAATTAAAAAATACATTTCGTAGAAATATATAATATGAAATGATTTTTATCTTTCCATCATCCAAAACCTTAATCCTAGCTGGTTATTAAACTTCGTCTGTCTTTCACTAATGACTTTAATAGCCGTAGTATAATAATCGAGTAAATTAAGGGCTCAACGGGGGCGAATAGTATTCATAAATGCATTAATAACCGGGGCCAGCAATTTCAAAGACCGCAGTGTGTGCGGTGCACAAAAGAAAAGTTAATATCATTCGCTTGGTTTCACAACAAGTACATAAATACTCCCATAAATCAAACCATTATCCACGCCGCGTTAGGGGGGTCGCGACTCTGATCATATTTAGTCAGTAGTTAAGTCTCGCTTATTAAATTCGTGCATCTTAGGATGTTCGCAATCGGTCATCGTCATCGTTTCGACAATTAGCAATTTGACAGGTACTTTGATTCTTGCGTTTACACGTCGTTTCGGTCGCTTTTTTTTAAAGGACTGGACTGATATGGGGGCGAAAATCGCACAGATGTACAATAGACGGATAATTTTCCCCTTGAATATTCTATTGTCTATTTAATCCCCTTAATAATTGCGCGGGCTGCTCAAGAGTCAAAAATTAGGGATACAATCTTCTTAGGGCATGAGTAATGTTTGTTAAGGTGTTTAATTACGTCGATATTGTTCATGAATCATTTGTTGACAATTAAATATATACTACCTTACAAAATTTAATAATTTGTTCTTACATTTATATATTATCATATTTATCAGAATGAATTGTTAATATTATTTAAAGTACGATATTATATTTAATAATTTCAATGTATGAAATGTAAAATAATTGTTATTAAAATATTTAACATTTGATTTGATTACGATTTGAATAAATAGGTTGAAAGTACATGGTTGTAGCCTAGGGGTTAAATTAATAATTATAATTAATTTAACCTCGAAGATTTTGTATGCAAAATGTTATGAAGAGATATGTTTTAAAAGATACAATTAGTTTGACATGTGGAATTAAGGGTTCGAGATTCGTCAAGTGTCCATAAAAATACCTTAGTACGTAGCAAGAAATAATCCCGGACAGTACCTGCATAATATTTGGTAAAAGAAACAACAGTCTGAAATGGTTTATAATTCTTATTCAAAATTCATAAATTTAAATTACTTCTGCTTTAATCACAATTTTTTCGTCGTCTACATTTTCGTTACTTTCAAGTTCAATTTCCCTCTCAATATCTTCCAATTTCAAGCCGCTTTCCTCCAGACTTTCCCTGTAGCTTTTCTCCCTGACATTTCGTTCGCCTTCGTCGTAATTTTCTTCAAATTCTTTTACGTCTTCACTCTCTTTATCCTTCGCTTGTTGTAGCTCCACCAAACTTGAATCGATTGTTCTGAGCCGCTTCTGCATCAGCTGCAACTTCCAATACTTACCTTTGCTCTCGGCGTCCTTTAAATCAATTACTTCGTCACCTTCAGCCATTTCGGTCACCACCTGAAAGAAACGTGCAAAAAAAATCGCCTCAAAAAATTCACAGCACCTTGAGCTTTGAATCCACGTCGGAGAGAAGACTCTCTTCATCTACTTCTAGTTTAAATCCGTTAATACGATTTACAGGTTGCTCGTTGTCATCGTCAACTTCTTCATCGTTGAGGCTTTTTATGTCGCAATTGTGCTGCTGACAACGTTCCTCGTTCCTAACATCGATATTTACTTCCGTGGTGATACTTTTCATGCTGGCGTTGCTCTGATTTATATCAACATCACCACACTCATCTGGAAGATCTGTTTTGTGTAATTTGTTTGGTTTAAAAAAAATTATACAAATCTTGATAATTGGGAACTTAAGTAATTGGGTTAAGAAAATTAAGCATTTTAAAAATTTACTGCGTGTGAAAATGGGTCCAGGTAATTTACGACATTTTATTAGGAAAATGTAAAGTTGAATTATTAACGTAGATGGAGACACATTTTTTACTATTTTACAACAATGTCCGTTCGATCTTTTATTCATACAAAAAAAACATCATTAGTTACTCAATTTGTATCTTTATACGGCTAGTTATAAAAACGACTGGTAATATTTCAGCACAAATAAATCTATCTAAAATAAATCTATGGCAGCTATTTAGATCTCCATACATGAAGTCAAATTTATAGATAAATAAATAAATTACCAATGTCCGCCAATAACGTGTCCAACTTTATTTTTTCTTCGTCCGTCAAACAATATCTTGACATAGTGTATTCTTTCGCCAACTTAAATGGAAACATAGTTTGATCAATACGATGTTATTTACGTCGCTGCGTGGGGCTGCATACCTACAAGGGGTATTTTTACGTTTTTTCATACCTTTTTGTTTTTTTCAACGAAATCTTTTTCGTTTCTACTTGTTCTCTTCGTCTTCCGTTCATACAGGTCTTCTGTTGGTTCTGTCTCTGTAAATAAAATAATATTTAACATTGACACTTTATCAAGAACTAACTCCAAAAAAACGTTAGTTCTTGATAATCTTATTTTTTTTTATTAATTCCCCACAAAAACCTAGAAGAAAATAGAGAAGTTTTACAAAGCTACTGAGTATATTTCTTTCTCGCCTGACTTTTCAAGAAGAAGCTATTTTGGCAAATGCGACACCATTATTATTGCAAGGGTCTTGAATGTACTGCATTTAAAAATTACATAAAATATTAACTCTGTTCATAAGTAACTTTGTGAAGATTTAGTTGGAATTGTGAAAAACAATTAAACAAATTAATTAAAAACCTTGGTGATACAAGGTTTTGAAGAAGACACCGAGTAACATGATTATCATGAGTAACAAATTCCACAACAAAATGTCCCTCAGAAACTCTTTTCAGAAACATTTCTAGTATTGCAAGTGTTTCGCGATTTATTCATATAGCAAGGCATGCATTTAAAGCTACTTTTCGCAGAACGCGTAATTTAAGTCATGTAAAAATAAAAATCCAGTTATAATATATTTTTTTATAAATACTTGGTGCTAAATAAATTATTTCTTCTTCACTATCATCGTTTAACGTCATCACGGATTTTTCTTTTTGTCACAGCTGAACACAAGTTGAAAGCCTCTCCTTGGCCACATTATATATTAGCAATAATATATCTGAATCTGTGAATCCAAGTTGGTATAAATTATAATTAAAATTAAAATTAAACACTGTGTTAAGTTTCACAGATTTTTTATTTATAATTTCTGACAGCTGTTTCAGCTGTTAAGCCATAATCAATGAGTATATTAAAGTGTTTGATCTGTGAAACTTTACCAAGTGTTTAATTTTAATTTTAATTCTAATTTTTAAAAAAAAGTTTCACCAATAGCCCTGCGATCAATCAATCACAACTATACAAGTATATTTTTTCTGAATGCGCATCCGATAAGTAAATATCGTAGTTGAGATCTTCCCCTACTCCTTCGCTCTGTAGGGTTCTGAAGCATAGATATTATGGCTTTGTAGGTAAAAATCTAGATTTAAGTCGCGAGACCAGCTGTATGGGGTATATGGCGCTTTATTTCGGCTGTTGTATCATTTAATGAAAAATTCATCCACAAACTCGATTTTCAGTCTTTGAACTGGTTGCAGGTACAGTCAGCCAAAATATTTCTGCCAATAATTATCGACATATTTACAGTTATTGTCGATGTAAAATTTGGTACATTTGGTACAATTTTAATTACTACAATAATAAATAGTAAATTAAATTATATGAGACTCATATCATTTCAGAGAATGAGAAAGCTGATTTGGTGAAATACATAATTATTATTTAAAATGGTACTTATCTTGTATCATGAGCAGTCAGTCGTTGAATAAAACACTTTTAGCAATATTAAAGTTTATTGCGACACCTTTTTTTGCAAAAAGGTGTTTCGAAAACCCTTGTCAAGCAATAAACATTAATATGACAAATGACATTAAATAAAACCTATCGCGGTAACAAGGCCGACTTTCTATATATCCCAGTATTTACTGCAAGAACTAGGGAAAACCTTGTAAAGAATCTACTTAGGATATTCGACCAACATTTAATTCACTACAATACAATTTGAAATCACAAAAATGATAAAGAAAAAAAAACATATATATATATATATATATAATAATATAAAAATAATTTAACCCGCAATTATAATAATAATCAAAAATTGTATTAAAAGAATGAAATATTGGACACTTGGAATTTTGTGACAATATCAATTCAATATTAATAAATAAAAATTAATATTACAAATTAATATTAAAGCCACAAAACCATTGTGAAAAGGCTAGCTTAGAAACTATTAATAAAAATCTACTAGAATGACCAATGTTTAATTCATTGAAAAAAAAAATTTAATGTAATTTTTTTTTTTTTACTGTACTGCATACTGTTAGGAAATTCTTGTACAGAACAGAGCAGCACGCTCGGTGCACAAATTTTATGTTCAAGCGACGAATAATACGCTTTGTCCATGCGACAATTGTTGCATATCATTACATCAGGTAAAATTGTGAGCATTCCAAAGCTGCACCGAATATTTAATATATGCAGTGATTGTTGCTTATGCGTCTGTCCGGAAAGATTTTTGGCTGATTGAACACATTTACTTAGTTTTCCTGACGCTGTCACTTTTACTTCTACTTCCAGTCCTTCCATATGACTCCATCACATCTGCTTCTCTTTACCAATAACGGCATCGGCAATAGCAAAATTCGGTATGCTTTGGTTAAAAAATGTACCTGCGATGTTAACTGGGGCAGATCTTAATTCTTTTTCTAAGGCTATATTAAAAAACATGCCCCTGACTCAACCCAAATTTGGTTTCAAACTTTGGGAAGACATTGCTCCCAATTTGCATTCTGCATATTACTCTCTGCATTATTAATAAGGCTCATATTAGAATCAGCTCTAGACGCTAGCACATTAATCACAATTTGAAAAATCATTAACTTACCAGTTTCTTCCAACAAATTCTGATCTTCACCTTCCGGCGATTGGAAACAAGTAACATGAAGATAATCGTCGGCCAGGCCGTCACCATCGCCAATTGGAGAGTCCACAATGGAACATATTTCGTCCTCGATGGCCATCCGTTCCGCCTTTTCTTTCTGCGCATTATCCCGCGTCAAACTACAGACAACTAAACTTCGGAACGTACCCTTAACATTTTCACGCATTCGGCCATTTTTGTTTCGTCCTTTCCAATTTTTTCTAGGATGCGCAGAAGCCTAGGGTCAGTCGTGGCGTAATTCCAATCGCTCGTTTCGCTCAGCTCGTCCTCGCTTGGTCCTCTGTAGGTCGACTGGAGGTTGCCCTTGAGATATCTCAATTGCTCGGCCATGTCGAAGTAAAACTCGTTCATTTCCAGGATGAGATGGGTGGTACTTTTCGTTGTACCTATTTATAAAATTTATATTTAGTTGTTTAAGGTGATTTATTATTAAGGAAATTTTCTGTTTATAAATGAATTTAAGAATTAACTTAAGAGGAAGTTAATAAACTTGCAGTAGAAGAGATCAAGAATTAATTCCGCTCATAATGTAAACTAAGTCAAAGCTTTCTGTCTTTTTCAAAATCTCGTGTGCGATTATCCTTTTACAAGTAACACCCTTCGAATTATTGCCAACCCGTTCGAAGAGTTGCATATAATAAGCGTCAAGTTTTAAAGTTTCACATCTCGAATGATTCTTGTTTAGTCACATTCTCAGGTAAAAAAAAATATTCAATTGGTTGAAAAATAAATAAAGGAAGCACTGTAAAAGCAGTCTTATCTGTCACCCATTATACTTTCAAAATAAAGTGCAATTAAAACAGGGAAGCGCAGCAGCCTCTGAAACAATATTAGTTCTCCATGCTCAGAAGAGAAATGTGAAACAGATCCTTAGCGTAATTAAACGCTAGCACCGTTGTACAAGTTACTTATTGGCAAAATTGTAATTAACCGCCCCTATAGTCAGTAAGGAAACCGCGAAAGATTTAAAGTTAAATTTATTTCATATTTATTTCAAATTGGAATATTCTGAGCGAGATCTGAGTTATTGCTATGTGACATAATCTCACTGAAGTGAAAATAATTCTTTGACTTTAGTTATGTTAAATTTATTTAATTGAAATCAAAAACATAAACACGGAAACCATTTAGCTGACAAACGCTGGAAAGATCATATGAAATCAATGAAACGCCATAATAAACGAATGAGTGTAAAATAAATTAATCTGGAAAATCGGGACAAAGAAAGAGACATTAATAACGAAGTGTCGACTGTGCGTCCGCGAACAGTGTTTGAGAAAATGAACAAAACGGGATATAAAAAAAATTCCAGTTCGGATATACATATTCATTTCCTCGATGTCGCTATTCAGATTCGTTTTATTTCATTATCGTTTAGTTTCTACATCTTCTGAAGTCTGACATTTATAAGGGAAATGAGTAAGTATATGTGATTAAATTTTAAATAGATCTTAATTTAAAACGAAATTTTATTTTTATGTTTATCTCCTGCCAATGTATATAATATGTCAACATTTCAAACTTGCATAATCAAATAATTGAATATCGATTTTCTCAGGTCAAACAAAAAATTCTCGAAAAGGCCAACGACATTCAATTCTTTTAGAAGAGTATAAATACTGGCCATATTTGGACAGGGCAATGAATTTTAAGTTTCTATGGAACATATACAGCATCTGAATTTCGAACGTTATCATGTTCTCGTTAAAAGTATCAAAGTAAAAAATAAAATCTACTTACCTGCTAAATAATAACAAGTTGCTGTGAAAAAATAAATTAAATAATAAATTCAGAAATATATAAAGCGACTATTGGGGACCATATTAAACATGGACATGGATCACTTTCTTTTAATAGTAAAACTAAGGTATAGGAGGCCTGATAGAGAAGAAAATGAAAAAGCAAGGGCTATTTATTCATTTGACAAGCTAAAGAATGAAAACACAAGAAGGGCATTTCATGAAAAAAATTATCTTAATATAAATGTGAGTAGAGAAACAAATATCGAGGAAAGTTGACAAAATTTGAGAGTTAGTGATAGACGGGCCCAATTTTTGAAGAAAAAAAAACCAAATATTGATATGGAGAAGAGCACAGGCAAGAATAAAAATGATAAAGACTAATACAGACAAATACAGAATGGATTATGCGCAGAGTAGAAAAGAATTGTGAAACTGAATTTGCTAAAAAAAAGTATTGAACTTATGGAAAGTAAATAATTACATAAGGAAAGAAACCAAAGAATTCTACCAATGCATAAAAAACGAATGGAGGCAGCATAAAGAGAATAGAATAATTTTTTGCAAATACGAACAATTAGTGGAAGGTATATAAGATAGTTTGCAGATGTGAACTGAGTATGTTAAAGAAGTTTTTGAAGTAGCAGAATATGGACTAAAGTGTAGACAGTGCAAAGGGACCTCAGAGAGATGGAGGTGAGTGACTTGTGTAGGATATCCCAGAACATGGAGGATTGGAGGAAATTGTGCAACAAAACCTTGGGCATTTTTGGCCTGGAGACCTAAGTAAGTATTGCACATATGAGTCTTACACATTGAAACATCATATGAGCAAACAGCTACTTAATGGAAACGAAATGCAAAACATCTCAAATATGAACATAAACAAAATTCAAGAATAGCTAAGTTTAGTTTTAAGACAATTTCAAAAGTTTGTTTATATATATCGTTCACAATTAGGAAAGTTTTTTTCATTGCAATTTCTTCTATAGAAGTAACAAGAATGGTTATTTCATAAACAATAAATAACATAACAATTTTCTTTGATTCATGTGTGTTGTTTCATTTTACTTACCTTTTTCATATCTATTTGGTTTGTCGTCCACAATCTCCAAACTTTTCCGCAATGATTCTTCCAACTTACTGTGCTTAACAAAGCTCTCGTAGTTTTCAGTGTTGATATCGCTGTTACATTTCACATTAGTTACACTTCCACTAACATTAACATCGTGGTCGGCACCTGTGGTTCCCTTAAAGTTATCTTTCGATGATATTGAAGATTTTTTTAAATTGCCCGAGGTGATTAATCGATCACATTCAATGAATGAATTTTCAACTGCGTCAAGAGTTCTTCGGTTACCCTGTTTTGTTAGTTTTTGTTGCACCATTTTATCATTTTTCAATATACTGGGCAAGAATTTAGTCGATTCAACAGTTTTGATATTTAAAGCATCGCCATCGTTTCGTTTTGGGAGCAGATCACATTTGTCATCCTATAAGAAATTTCAAATATATCTATTAAAAATGTATTATGATTTCCAAAACCTATGATTGAAACTGAAACGCTTTAAATGCAGCAACTGTCTATAATTTAGGTGTTTGCTCTGAAATATAAGGAAAGCTAATACCTGCATGTTTCAATACTTTAACAAAAAACCTCCAAAGGAATCTCCATGAAATTGCATAAATTTAATACAATCGTTATACGAATAACAAGTAATTGGTTTAAAAATCAAGAATATCAAATCTAGCCAGGTAAGAGAATTTACCACGTTGGATTCTGCTCTTTCTTCCGTTCAACATGTTATCAATTATTTCCATTAATTATCAGCATTAGATCAGCTCTATAATTTATGTCTAATACCTAAAGTCTATAGAAAATTAGACGAAAAAATAATCTCCGTTTTACTTCACGTAGTATTTAATTTTAATTGGAGACTGGTTTTTATTTTACTTTGATGTTCTCTGAGGGAAGGTGATTTTTATAATTTACAAATTTATACAACCACCTTGTTATATTTTCAAAACGCTATACAAGTAACTGTTACCCTTTAAACCTACATTTAGCAACGATTCAACAATTTTGCATAACGTTCGGCATTTGAACACTTACGTCATCATAATAATAATAATAATAATGCAATTATTCAGATTGAGGCAAATTTGTATTTATACCATTTTTTATCACTGTCCCTGTAAGACATCTTATCTCTGTATCTGTCATCTACGAATTCTCGTAATTAGATTTTACTACTTTCCTATACAAGTTAAATCAAATCAATATAAATAATTTGAAAAACTTACATCTTTCGTGGATACCATTGTTTAGTTTAGCAAAATGATATTAATATTATTCTAATGTTTGCAAATATTTTAAGAAAGAGGCTTTCTGACAAAATAATGTCATTTCTGAAAGTCTGAGTAATCTAGTATGTACCTATGTATTTCACAGCCTGAGTTGGGGTTGACTTTATACACTGATCGCCAAAAAAAGCAGAGCACCCAGAAGGGACGATCGTACGAACTAGAAATTTTGGTGGTATATACGCCTCAAATGAAGGAATAAATGATTAAAATTTAATCATGACCAGCGAACTTTTTGTTTGTTTTTTGTTTCATGTAAAATTTTTTAAGGTACATTTTTGTTCTCATGTGTAAGGCAAACTTAATGATTAGTGACAGTTTAGACATTGACTTCCCTTACTTGTGTCATTGTCATGCCCCTCATTCATCGTAATCAACATTACAATCAATTAACTCCTTTTGAAAAGGGTCGAATTGTGGGAATGCATGAGGCCGGATTACCCTTTCGCGAAATTGCTAGAAGATTGGGTCGAAGTGACTCTAGAATCATTCAAGCATGGAGAGCTTGGTCCAACAAAGGCTTAGAAATACGTAGGAGAGGTAGTGGTCGACCACGAATTACGAATGAACGCCAAGAAAGGCGTCTTCGGTGACTGGCCTGAATCAACCCGTTTGAGACGGTCGGTGGGGGATACTTGGAGGGTTGTTTTGGAAAGACAGGTGTCTATGCGAACAATTTATCACAGAATTCGTTCGTATGCCTTAGCGTCATATCGGCCAATTGTTCGGCTTCCTTTAACCCCAGAGCATCGAGTTGCCAGGCTCCAGTGGTGTAAGCTGAGGGAGCATTCGGTCGATGAATGGCATCAAATCATCTTCAGTGATGAAGCTCGGTTTTGCCTATGGTAATCTGATGGACGGTATGCGTGTCAAAAGACCTAGAGGACAAAGGGTAAATATGCAATTTGCACTTAGACGCCATTCTGGTTTAACACCCGGTGTTAAGGTTTGGGGCGCAATACAATTTGGAAACCGGTCAACGCTAGTCTTCATTCAAGGAAGTCTGAATGCGGCCAGCTACATCAACGAAGATTTTGAGCCAGTTTTGTTGTCATACCTGTCATACCCAGCAAGACAACGCTAGGCCACACATTGCAAGAGTAACGCAGAGACTTTTTGACAATAATATCAATTTACTGCCATGGTCAAGGTCCCCAGATTTATCGCCGATTGAACATGTAGACATAATCGGCAAAAGACTCGAAGATTTTTCAGCACCCATAGACACTTTGGCTGAACTTCGAGTTCAAATTCTAAGAGATTCAGACAGCCATAGAGATACACCTTAATCAATAGCCAATCTAAGTTTTACAGGAATAGTATTAATTATATTTCAATTAATTAGCACACTAGTACTAATTAAAAATATTTTACTCATATGAAATATGGGTGACAATATAAATAAGTAAACACAGTATGCATAATGATTTTATTTATATTATATTAACAAATATTCAATGAATAACTTTCAAAACTTTGATTCTCCAAAATCGGGCTTAATAATATGTACAATATTTGTTGGTAAATGATCTCTAATAATAAATCTTTTATCGGACGGCAGGACAATACTCTCAACGTATCCAAACCAATATATCACTAAGCCAGGTCCAAACCTGTAAATATGATAAATAAATATGATTATTATGACCCAAACTCATAATCATAGTAATCTCCACCTTGTGGGAGACAAAAATCAATCTTACCTATTCCAATAACTTGAATATTGGTGTTTAATGTAATCTTTATGAACATCTTCATCGGCAAACAAAGCCTTGCTTTCAATCCAATTAATTATGAAACCATCGACTGCAATCGGCACTTCTAATTTAAAATCTGGAGTCTTATCATAGCCAAATTTTCGTAAATATTCCTCATCTCGAAAAGCTAAACCCAAGTCGGTCATTTGTCTGTGTAATTGTATTTCATATTGTTGACCAGCAGAGCTAAAAAAATTATGACTCTAAATCACGACCAACTTAAAAACAAAATAGGTTTTAAATCCATTTGTAACGTTACAAATTCTTAGTGATTATGTCATTCATGTAATCTAATGCAATACAAATGGTTCTTGATCTCTTTGACTAGAAAGTAACCATCTACATTGCTGGTCAATTCATGCCTAGAACTGCAAAAGACCATTGGTGTGAAACAAATCTAATTACACTGCATTGAAAGTGGTTTACATTGCCTTTATAACTGCTACGTTTTAAAACACAAATCTAGTGTTTTGTGTAAAACATGATTCATATTTTATAAACCTCTCACCTTTTCATAATTTCCACTATAGGACTATACTGATCGTCAAACATGGTACACTACAAATACAAGGAAATAATAAATCAAATTCATCACTTTCAATAACTCACTGCCTACAAGAAATACTTCGTAAGCTAAATCCATATCTTCAATTAACGACGTGTCCCTTAAATATTTATTAATATTCACTTGTGCACCGCTTCCATCATCACTGTCCAAGTCAAGAGTTTCAATGTATTTCTGTAATATTAATCTAGCTACCAAGCAAGGGCTCACATCTAAATCTTTGCCAATTTTCACAATGATACCTGGTGGATCTCCCCTTTCTACAGCTTCCAAATAAAGGCTGTGGTATTTATTTATCGTTGCAGTCGTTTTAACGTGATTATATTTCATGCGTTTTTGGTATTCCAGCGATAAGATGCTGCACAATGTCCCATGGTTGACACTGAAATAGGAAATTTATAAATGCACAACGGAAAGTTGATATTACCTTGAAAATTTTTCCAGTAACATCGTGAAACAATCTTTTGATAGGCCCTCATAATCCTGAATTGTTTTTACTATGTTTTTATGAATGTTTACATCCATAATATATTATATCATTTACGGTGTTTCCAAAAAACTTTCCCACCAACTCGTAGATTAATAGGTTACGTTAGGATGACATTTTTGTTGGTAGTATGAGAATATTAAATTATGACTACATTGGCAATATTTATTCATTTTAATGTTGGCAAACAATTTTCAAATAGAAATAACTATAAAACATTGCAATAATTATTTTTATTAATTAATATTAGTTGAAAAGCTTTCGAGCATTACTTATTTTTGTTAAAAATTGTAATTTCGTACGAGAAAATGTACACTAAAGAAATTTGATCCGGAACCTATGGCAACATTTCAATTCGTAGCATTTTAACATTAAAATAGATACGTCATTGTATAACCTATTTTCGTCAGAGGTCAGAATGTTTATGTGAACGTTTGGTGTAAATTCAACTTTACAAATCAATGAAATAAAATAAAAGTAATCTTTCTTTATTACATTTATCAACTTTGAACAAAAAGTTGTACCATCTTCTGTACATAATGTTAAATATCAGCAACGTTCGCAATACTTTAATAAAATCCCCAGTTGGACAAAGAAACTTTTATCAATGGCTGAACCTAATTTTTAACAAAGTTGATGAAGATCGAAGAAAGAACTTTGGACCAGATCGTACCTGTGCTGAATGGCTTCTGAGAAACGGCGGTAAAGTTAAGTGGCGCGGTTCAGCAGAGTTCCTCGCCGATTACAACAGTTTACCTGTTGAGGGCACCAAGTTGTACATCGAAGAAGTGGATGCAAGTGGTTCGAGCATAAATCACGGCGGTTTCGAACATTTCCGCGGTTGCAAACACATAAACAGACTAATCCTTCACGACTGCGGATACATAGAGGACCCGGCTGTTGGAAGAATCGAGCCGTTAAATGATAGTCTGAGGTATTTGCAAATATCAAGCTGCGGAAACATAACATCAAAAGGCTTAAAGGACGCAGCAGTTCTTACAAAGTTATCGACGCTAGTCATGTTTGATTTTCCATACGTGAAAAGTAAAGAAGATGTTTTAACTTATCTTAAAAGTAAGCTTCCAAACTGTGATGTAACTTATAAATAATTTGTCACTTACGTTTATTAGTTTTGTAAATGCATCATTATTTTTCATAGGCGACATTTTATTTCATTTTGAATGAGGTTTATAACAAGTGTGTAAACAAAGAGGATGAAAAGAGAACCCATACCTATATAAATGTAACTCTTCAAAGCAAAGAATATTTTAAAATACAATACTTTATTATACAAATTAATATTCAATTAGTAAGTTTTTGATATCATCAAATAATTTATATGCCATACTAGAATTAAATTTATAAAAATATTATACTAAGATTAACATGAATAACATCATCCTTCCAATTTACTTTTACTTGTTGTTGGTGACGACAACAATCCAATTTCACCAGATTCCAACTGTTTTAGTAACCTAAATAAGGCGGCAGCTTCACGTATACGACTGAATTCAATACAAAACGCCTGCACTTCAATGAACAGTTCCTGGAAATTAGATAATCGATTACTTTAGAAATTTCCCATAAATTGATTTGTTTACCTGCACGTTGATGATCTTATTTCGTATCAAGCTTTGGAGAAAGACACAAACCAACCGAACTAAGCGATTTTGCATATACCTGTCCTTTATCGTTTCACATGTAGTTATGCAATTCGATATGTACAAGTGCACAAACTCTGTGGGTAAGTCCACGGTGGTTGTTAACCTGTTCACAACCTCCATTGAGTGTAACGACATCTCCATGTTAACGAGAACGCTGAAATATTCTGTTATTTGTTTCGATTGCATCAATTTTAATAAAACTTCAATTGCAATTAGAGGATTATTTTCTACCAGTTCCGGGAGCTAAAATATAGAACTACGACTTTAAGTATGTAATGTTTGTATGGGTTGGTGATTGAATTTAATTTGTGTGTGTAACAAAATGCAATTAAGATTGCATTTTAATACTTACTTTTGATGGTGTCAGTCCGATGTGGTAGACTAATTTAGAATCATTATCGAGTTCGGTCAGTAGCTGTTGTTGTTGTTGTAATGACAAAGCTGATTTATACGCCTTATTCATGAGTTGTCGAACTTCCTGACCAGCCATATTTGGTACACACATAGTTACATCGTATGCTATCGTATGTTCCTTCGGATTAATGATATTTAACCACACTGGCTAAAAGTATTATTATTGTCATTAATACATATTCACCATTTTTGTAAAAAATGCGATGATACAGAAAAATGAGTGCAATAGATAACATTTTTGTCTGGTTCTAGTCAACAAAAACGGCTTTATCTGTAATTGCTCTTAGTTTTAAATCAAGTTCATTCAAATACGAAGATGTTATCAAATTGATGTAATACATTAATATCTAATTGAATTGAATCATTATTATTATTATTAAACAAAAATATTAAACTTACCTCATCTTGACAATTCAGTAGTGGTGGTGCTAAGGTTACAAATTCAGGTTTGTATACTCTATTAAGTGGAGGATTTTCACCAGTTACCAACTGCATTATAACGTCATTCTTTTCATCCGAAATGTTCTCATAGCTGTAATTATGTGGTTCCTTTTAAGTACTTTCAACGGTAGATGTAACTAATCATAATAAGACCCTTTAAGTACACATCATCTCCAAAGTTAGATGTGACAAAATTTTTCCACGGTAAAAAAAAGCACTAATACGTCCCATGGAAATTTTTTATTTACAAAAAATTTTAATCTTTAGATTTCAAAATTACTGCCGACTTTCTTTCAATAAATTATTTGTATAATACCTTGTGAGAAACGATATCACGTTGTGAAACTCACCTATTATGGGACTTTTCTGGAAATGATAGAACCACCGGTATTGCAGACCTACACGTCTGTGGAAGTTCGGATTGTTTCTCCGCTATGGCCAGCTGAATAGCAGATAAATCAATATTAGGAGGTCCGATAACATCAGAATTGATTATTTGAGCAGCAGTTTTCTTAAGTATCTGCAAAAAGTTACATAATAAAGATGTAAAGTTGAAATTATTGTTCAGTTACCGCATCTTTAGGAACATCGGAAATTAATTGATAGATGAAATGTTTTTCAGGAAGCGAGAGACGCGGTAAATGGCCAGGGTATTCCAATTTTGGTGCACCAACGTTACTTTGTTGCTCAGGGGGGTGCTAAAAATAGACACTAAATGTACCTACATAATTTCCTACACACATTATTACTTACTAACAAGTGAATGAAAACGTTTCCGAAGGGTGTATTAGCTGCGGATTCACCTCGATATAACTCATGCAATAACGTAATTGCAACTAATCTTTGTTCCGGTTCAGGTAAAAGATCTTGTTGTAGTAACATAACTAGGCAAGTGCCAACTACAACAAATACATAATGAATGGTGCTACAATAAAATTTCTATGCACGTACCCTTGAAATATTCCGATTGATCAAACTTTTTACACAATTCGTTTGATAATGCATCTAATGTTTGTGTTTTTACGTTTGGTTCTTCTAAAATTCTATTCATACATTAAATGTAACCTAAAATATAATTGTGTATACTTACTTAAGTAAAATAGAACATTGATCCACTGTTAAAGACATTTTATAAACATAAATCATAGGTTTTCTTGTTATTTATGTCATAGTTTTAATTATTTAAGATCAATTGTTAATAAATTAACCAAATGTCAAAAAACATAACCTATTCTCGCTTATTGTACATGTCATTCTATTTCATGATCACATCCACTGTGACCAACAGACCAACACCTTAATGCATGTCGCCCTACAAAAAATATAATTTTGAGGAGCACGTCACATGCGAACTTGCATGCTAAATAATTGTATTTTTATATTTTTTACGTTCTTATACTTTATGTATACGGAAGAATAGGAATAATGAAACGACCTCGAGTTTTTAACAAATATACACGTTTTGAGGTCCCCTGAATTGATTCTGACTACTTTTGATATGATGTGTGTGTGCGCTCTAGCGCCAAAACTATTGAAGTTAGGATTATGAAACTTAAAACTTAAGATTTGTAAGTGGCTCCGAAGAAAACCTAATTTTGAAGGCAATATATCAACTTTAAGTGAGGGTTAACTCTTATCACCTTTTTCCATATCTCGGAAATGGAACGAATTATCGAAAAAATGATTATTATAAAAGTTAAATATAATTAAATTAAAAGGAACTTTTGTTTGAAAGATTCTTTCGAAAAATCTACCATTTGCTGGCAAATCGCTGTTGATTAATTCTTCGTGGTCCTAGCAACGTACAATACATATTTCCGGGCGCGATTTCCATATTAATTTTTTTATAGTAAGTTTTATATGCGGGGATTTTTTTTTGATTACATTTAGCTGCAAAAAAATCCTGTTGGCAACGCTGATCTAACCAACACATTAAGCAAAAACGATAGTTTTTATTCAATGTTCGTACTTGCTGTATCCACTGGCTATATCTTTGAAAGAATTATCGTTTAAAATAATGGAGGTAGACTCGGATAAAGTTATATGCAGGACATGTTTATCGTTAAATGATAAAAATAATACTTTGATAATTTACACCATATCTGATTTAATTATGCTCTGTAGTTCCATAAAAGTAAGTTCGTTAATAATTTATAGTCTATCGAAATAAAATAGATGAAGATTTTAGCAGACGATGGTTTACCCCCACACATATGTAACCCTTGCCAGGTCAAAGCCCGAAACGCTCAAGAATTTCGAATTTTATGCGAAAAATCGGATATGGAGTTGCGATCCAGACTATCAGAAACTTCAGTAGCCGAAACCAACATAGCATTTGATGAACAAGTTGAGTGTTTAGATTTTCAATTACGTACAGGGGGACCAAATGATAAGATCGCGACAGTTCCACAAGTTACGCCGGAGAGTGATGTCTTGCACTCGGATGATGAGAATCATGTTGATGTCAAAGCGGAGAATCTCGAGTCTAAGTTGTACCCCTTTAACTGTAAATATTGTGGTATGCCATTTTTGTATAAGAAACTTCTTGAAAAACATGAACATGAACATGCTACAAAAGGTCTTAATTGTTATATATGTAGTAAGTGGATCTAAAGATATTTCAATGTGTTATTAAAAGTTTTGTTCGTAGATAAAATATTTTCGTCACGTCGCCAATTAACCTTACATACAGGTATGCATAAACGTAAAGGTTCGCACCTTTGTCAAACATGCGGAAAGCAGTTCACAATGCCTGAGAATTTATTGAGACATCAAAGGATTCACTCTGGCGAAAGGCGGTATAAATGTGATATTTGTAGAAAGTAAGTATATAATCTTTATTCAATAATCGAGGGGCTATGTTGATCTTCCACCCCTGTCGATATAATGCTTTGCAAATTTAGTGCAGAATCAAAATAGTAAGGACAACTAGAACACACAATAATTGAATATTAAGCAATGATTAATTAAATATTTCAAAAAGAAAGGCATGAGTCCCAAAGGATTTAATTTTAGCTTTGTATGACCACAAAAAGGTGGTACTAAAACTTGCCCTATTACTTATTTTTAAAATCGCTCATTTTCAACAGTCATTAATTTGTAAAATTGCTTGATGCTGCAAGCACTGTTGGACCCTAAAAAGTTAATGTTATAATACAACTGCTTATAAGACCATTAGTGTTTATTGTCAGTGTTTTAGGGCTTTTGTCCAATCCAGCGAACTTAAGTCACATATCGTCACGCACACATTAGACAAGCCTTTTCTGTGCAGTTTCTGTGGAAATAAATTCTCTAGAAAAGTATCGTTGAGAGTGCACATTAGGAGAATTCATTCTAACTCCGGACAATCACACGCTTGCAATGTATGCGGAAGATCTTTCAAAGGTAAATATTTCAAAATTTTATTCATAACTAGTTTTTTTTTTTCGAATTTTTAGATAAGCGAGATCTTGAACAGCACAAATTTATTCATACAGGTGAAAGAAAACACATATGTAAAATATGCGATAAGGCATTCAATCGAAAAAGCAACCTTAAAGTCCACGAACGTATACATAATGGACAAAAACCGCATGTCTGCTTGGTGTGCCAAAGGGGATTTATACAAAAACATGTTCTTAATACCCATATACAGAGAACTCACCATGTCGATAAATTTAATGTAATTAAAAGAATATAATTTTTGTATTGACTTGCATCTTTTTATTTAATTTATAAGGATCATAAACCTAGATAAACTATGTCTAAATTACCATTGGACTTATTGAAAACGTACCCCTAATCTAAGTACATATATAATATCAGCTCTATGAAAATGCCCAAGGCTTTATTGCACAATTTCCTCCAGTCCTCCGTGTGTGTGATATCCTAAATCAGTATCTCAGCTCCATCTTCATGAGGTGCCTTTGCACTGTCTGCAGCCATCTCGTTTGCGGTCTACCCCTTCCTCTTCTTCCACTCACCCCTCCTATCAAAACTTGTTTCGTTGGTCACTCAGCATGTAGTCTTGTTTCATATCCAGCTCTAATAAGACCTGGATGGAGCCCAAGGTACTTGAACACTGGCAGGATTGCCAGGGAATGAGACATTCCAAGATAGTACTGAAGGGCCTCTACTGCACGTATCAGGACACTGTTAGGTTTGGGCAGGAAAGACCTGCACACTCTATCAGCCCTGGATAGTGGTCATAAATATTTTATATTTAAATTTTTCTTAAGAATGTGTCACTAAAACTAAGATCAATATAGATTATAAAGTTTTGTTTCTGACAGAATTTCTCCACAAATTAAAGCTCTGAACCAGCTTTTAATGAAAATGCACACAAAGAATTAGATACAAAACAAAAATGAAAATTTAATTGTGTGAAACCAAAATAAAAACTATGACAGATGTGAAGCAGAAGAACAAGAAAATTCGTCTGTCACCTTGGCAAGAAAAGTTCCAACGATATCTGCAGTATGGTAAATAACACCGTGCTTTACTTTGTATCCATAGGGCTTCAGCGCCCAGGATAAGAGATGATGAAAATGCTACAATAGTTGCACCAACCGGCACACAAAGCATTAATGCTTTTACGCAGTAAAAATTTTTTGATTTAAATTTATGCTTTTTTACTTGTGAAAAACATCTACTGGTTCAACTGAAAAGTAGGATTATGACAAGTGTGTGTGACGGTTTACTATAAATTGGCATTTTCATGCTTGATTTAAATAGATGATTTAGATAATGACATTTTTGTCACTGAATATGCAGAGAAAAAATGTAATCAAAATTTTTCGGGTGATGTCAGTCATTTTAGATCACTTAATCTTAATATAAGAAGCATAGTTAAGAATGTTGATAGGTTTTATGTTCTGCTTGGATTGATAGAAATGATCTATGATATTATTTTAACGGAAACGTGGCACGTGCCATCGATTGGTTGCATTGGTGTACCGGGCTATGTTGCCTACTACAATGTAAATTATCTGGATCAGAATTACGGAGTTGATAAATGAGGGTATTCTCAAACTCTAATGTTGAAATCTGTAATTATGACAACTTTAAGATTATGCGCTTGCTAACAAAGTTGTGATACAAGTGTTGGTTTAGCTGCGATTTAAAAAGTTCCCTCTTTTGATTTGGATACTTTTGTTGATATGTTGGAAAATTACATTCAGGACTACTATAAATTATCAAGTGAAATTATCACAGGGTGAAGGGGACATGAGAAGAGATGGAAGAAGGGAGATACAATAGGGAAAATATGCAAAGGAGGTTGATAAGAGGAGAGGGGGAAGGGAGATAATATAAATGAAATTCATATTTTTCGCTTTTTTGACAACATAAGTCGAAAAGAAAGCTGAAATAAATTTGTTTAAATTTGATAGAAAATTATATGAATAGACTATAGCCAGATAGAACTGTCAAAATTTGTTGTTAGTGTCAGTGCTACAAACCTTTAATAAAAAAAAAACACTTAAACTAAGGCCTACTCGCTACTCTACTCTAATTCAGAATTATTTTGAAGGCTCATATATTCCATCCATTGCGTGTGTTCAAAATTTTCAATTGTGCGAAAATCGAAATTGATTTATTTTCGATTTATCCATTTGTTTGTAAACAATGGAAATTGATTCCACAGGTAAAATCACTTGCAGAACTTGTTTATCCTTAAATAACAGGAATGACTCGATATTAATTTACACTGTATCAGATTTAGTTGTGTCCTGCAGCGAAATAAAAGTAAGTTAACGAAAACAGCCAGAAATATTCACTTTGCTGAAACTACTTTAAGATTTCAGAAAATGACAACTTACCTTCTCATATATGCAATAGTTGCCACGAAAAAGCAATAAAAGCTCATGCCTTTCGTTTGCTATGTAATCAATCGGATGTAACATTACGTGCAAAATTATTAAACACATCAGTAGTGAATTTAAATGAGGAGTTACAGACGGCCACACCACCAGCTGATGCTACTTTTGTTTCAATGTCGAAAATCAAAGTAGAAAATAACACAGATACACAAGACGAAATTGAAATGAAAATGCCAGTTGAAATTAAACTGGAATATGATTTAGATTCGAAAGATGATGCGTTAAGCGACACCATAGAAGGCAACGATTCAGGTGAAGATCATATGAACCATGTCGTTGTTAAAGTAGAAGATTTTGAAATTAAATCTTTTATTTGTAAGTTTTGTGATAAGCCGTTTTTATACAAGAAAAGCTACGAGAAACACCTACGTGAACACGAAAGTCCTAATATTAGTTGTGACAAATGTGGTAAGTATATTATTCAAATGTAAGGAGAAAGTTAGATATTTGCACTCGTACATAAATAAGGCATTATATAGGAAAGATGTTTTCGACGCCACGTCAGCTAGCGTTACACATGTACATGCATAACCGTAAGGGCTTGCACCTTTGTCAAACCTGCGGGAAACAATTTACGATGCCTGAAAATCTTTTAAAACATGTGCGAATTCATACTGGTGAAAAGCGACACAAATGTGAGTTATGTAATAAGTAAGTTTTAAACGAGAAAAAGTTCTTAAGTGAATTTCGCCGAATTTACAGGGCATTTGTTCAATCTGGGGAGCTCAAGTCACATTTGGTAACGCATAGTATGGATAAACCTTTTCTTTGCAATGTCTGTGGCAACAAATTCTCCAGGAAGATATCTTTAAGAATACATATTAGGAATATACATTCAAATTCTGCTCAAGTATATAACTGTGACGTATGTGGCAAGGGTTTCAAAGGTAAGTGACACTAATTGTGAACGCAAGAATTGTCATTATTCTTTTTAGACAAACGTGACCTCAGACGGCACAGGATAATCCATACCGGCGAGAGAGACCACGAGTGCAAAGTTTGTAAAAAGGCGTTTAACAGGAAAAGTATTTTAATAGTACACGAACGGATACATAACGGACACCGACCACATGTGTGCCCTGTGTGCAAAAGAGGCTTCATTCAAAAACACGTTCTTATCACTCATATGCAAAGAATTCATCCCATTCAGTAATTATTTTTATTTATCATTGAGTTGTTTGTTTTAATTCACATTACATTTTGTGACCTGTGGTGGCTTTCCTTAACAGTCACTAAATAAAATAAAGAAACAAACATGCACAATTTGATACCTTTTGAAGAATTAGAGCAGGGCTGCTGCGAGTATTATCTTGTATATTTATAGTTCTATGATACATTGTATAAAATAAAAGGTTGATACTAACATTGATTTATTATTTCGTTATTATTATTAACACTGTTATTTGGATGTGTTGTTAAGCCAATTTATGGACTAATCTCTCATTGTTTACTTTAATTTACATTTTATATAGATTATTATATTTTATTGTTAGATTTTAAAAAGTTCAGGTTTTTTCTCCAATTTTCGTTACTGCCTTAACATCAATTTTTAATACTCTTTTTATTCCTTCTCTTAGTAATCCACGCTGTTTCTTTCTTAATGTCTTTTTATTTTCATAATTCTACTTTAGCTTTGTAATGTCTTCATTAAACACTTTTTGTTCCGCCCCATTTACCCTACCTCTTTCTTTATTACAACTTGGTCTCTTTGCAAGTCTTTCGGTTTAAGATTATTTTCCGTTTTATTGCACTTGAGTGCAGACTTGTTTTACTACTTGTGAACCATGCAAAAAAAAACTGCGTTAGGTCACCCCGATCGACTCGTCGAAGACTAGTTTCTCTCAGTATCGGCATTGTTATCTTTGCGTACCCCTAATTTATTTATTATTGCAAACTTACTACTTTAGTATTGTTATTGTACTGTATTCACCACTGTTTAAATAGCCTGTAATTTGGGTTATATTATATTATATTATTATTATAAAACTATCGGTATTCAAAAAGTTTTAATAATTGAAATCAAAAATTTATTAACAAAAATATATATCAATTATAAAAAACATAATTTATGAACTTATTTCTTTTTTCTTGTGAACCTTTTCGCTTCTTTAATCAATGCATTAGTATCTTCATCGTTGGTATTCTGTGAATAATCCCAATTATCGTCACTGTCTTCGCTCCACGATTCTTCTTGGTATTCATCGCTGGAAGCGTCGTCGAAGAAAGGATCATCGTAATCATAATCATCTTGTGAAGATTCGCTGTTCTGTTCGTTAGGTTTCGCTACTTTTCCTAATAGTAGTGAAAGAACATACTTGAAATTGAAATTAAAGAAAAAAAGTAACGTTAACAATAACCTGAATCAACATTACTCCCAGTTTCACAGCCACTAATCATATTAACAGTGCATAAGTAACTACATTCTTACGTTTTCGAGGTGGTGGTTTCTTAGGATTACGAGGGTGTTTGTATTCTTTTTGATGATCTTTATTTTTTCGATAGCAACTTGGGCCGTAAGGGCACGTTGGGTGATCATCTTTAGGATCTGAGTCGTAATCAGAATTACCTGGGTGACTGTACTCTGCTTTATGCTGTGGGTTCTTTCTAAGAGCAAGTATTGTATTATTAAAAAGGCAACGCAACTACTTATCTCCAATAAGAACATGATATGCTTTAATAATTAATTCAAGACTTATAATTACCTATAACAAGTTGTACCATACCAACATCTTTCTCTTTTTGCCTTTTTATCAATAACGTTTGTGCTGGTTCCACTGCCAGATGCTTCATCTGGATTTTCAACTTCTGTAGAATTCTGAACAGTTTCGTCTTCGGTGTTTATTTCTTCAAGAATATTTTCTACGACATTAACATCTGGATTTTCAACTACTGTAGAACTCTGAACATTTTCATCTTCAGTGTTTATTTCTTCAAGAATATTTTCTACGACATTAACATCAGTTTCAACACTATTAATCGTTTCAGGCACATTTTCTGCAATAAGTTTAATATCTTCATCCTCAATTTTTATTTCTTGAAGCAAATGATCTGAATGATTAGGCAAAATTTTGCTAACACAACCCGTTTCATTTTTATTTACGTTATCTTCATCTTTCAAAGAATTATCTTCTAAAATATTTTGTTCGGTGATGTTTTCTTGAAGCGTATGTTCGTTTAAAGTGCACTCGACATTGAGTTTAGCTACTTTAGCTTGTGTATCACTAGTATCAAAATTACAGAGCCGCTTGCTAGCATTATTATGGCCAACTTCAGGGATACCTTGCGATTCCATCGGTTGTGCTCCATCTCCATTACATAAATCTGTGTTGCTTTGGTGTGATGCGTTATCAGTTGTATCAATTAATAAATTTAAGGCAGTTTCCACATCGTCTGTCATTTTATTATTCTCAACAAATTCTATTTTTAAATGACACTTAAACCAAAATTGGTCTGGAAAGAGACCAAATTTATCACCGCAGCCTATGTCGACTGGTGAATCTTTTGGTAAGATTATAATGGTTTTGCTGTTTGCCGATTGATAAAAGCATGGGTTTTGGTGTGTCTGAAATAAAATTAATTGTGCCTTGCAATGCGACATTAATTATTAAATTTACCGAAGTAATTGTGGCGGAGTCATCGCTGATTTTAATTAGGGCGTGATTCCTAGAAACTCTCTTATCGTGACACTGGAACAACAAGATTAGATACATGATAACCAGTAAGTTATTTCACTACTTGCCTTTAATAGATCTCCTCTACCGATAATGTGCTCACCCTTTTCCAAGTCACAAACAGGTGGTTCGTTAGATAGGCTATCTAAGTTATAAATTGACAACAACATTTTTGAAGGTATTTTGAATTCAACGGCAAAATAATGTTTCTTAATAATTATAATTAATCACATTTATTGGCGCCGAGGCCGTCAGCTGATTATAACCATCACAACAAAATTTTCATTGTACATAAATATCGTTGGTCCTAAAATTTGTTTACCGAGAAATTTAAATCTAATAGGTATTGCATTCTCTTTCAAAGTTGATGAATATAGACATATAGAATAACTAAAATGTAACAGTAAGAAATTTTTTAAAAGTATTTTTAAACCGCATTTTGACCAAAAATGGCAAAAAATATTTTAAATTTTTTGCAGTTTCAACAAACTTCGAATGTTTAAGATGTGTATATCATAAGAAAAGCTAATGAAAAACCAAATATGCAGTTAAAGTTAATGTAAAAAAACGAAATTTTAAAATATAACGAACATATTCCTGCAGTAAATAACCAAAATATAGCGAATAAAAATTAAAACACACTTTAACAAAATATGGCATAAGTATATCACAAACACATTTGTAATTAATAGCTACACATAATACAAAAAATATTCTTTTGATTCATTTAAATTTTATGAAGAAAAAGTTTAGGAAAATCTCATCGTCTCATCGTCAAATAAACACACATCAATGATACTTTTTATTTAATATAAATATACAAACAATTTAGATTTGAATTAGCACAAACTACTGAAATTTACGAATTATTAAAACAATTTAGCTATATACTCAGTGACAGGGTACAAATTTGTAAGGTAAAATTCACCATTTAATTAACATCCATTCATCTTTATATATCACAGCCATTTACATCAAACATATAACTGTTTAATTCAGCAATGACCTATTTTATTGTGTGTAAGTGACTGCAATATATAAACACATATAATATAAAACAATAATTGTAGAACATATAAACGTGATACTGTTGAAGATTAAAAGACATGTACACATAAATGCTAGTGACGAGTGTAGAAACTTTTCACGAGTAATTTAAAAGTGTAATTATGAACAATTTATATATGTTTCAGTTTAAAAATCAGTTGCATCATAACATTTATAATTACAGCAGTAGGAAATATTTAAACGGTATTTCAATTTACAACATTGATTTAATAATTTTTAATAGCAAATGTAACGTGTGTAAAGTTTAGAATTTATCTTAATGATTGTATTTATAACTATGTAAATAATGATGTGTTTAACAATCTTGCCTCGTGATAATAAATATTGATAAAAACAATTAAATAAATTAACTAAAATCAAAGGCGTCCTATCTAATAACTGGAATTCTTCCTCTAATGTAATTTGTACTGGCAAAACATATTAACGAACAGAAGTAACAGTCGATAGGTACATAATTCAAACCATGCAACGAAGTTGTATGAGATTTAGCTATGGCCGATAATCGCATCATAAATTGCCGTTTCATGAAAACATCGAAACAGGCTTTACCACAAACACAGTACTTTCCTAAATCTAAATAGTGCATAACAGTCAATGGAAGACACTCTGCTGAATAATACAAACGATCACGAAGCACTTTCCTAGCTGCGTACTCTTTTAAACTGCATACAGGTAGAGGTTTTCGAAGTTCCGTCGCTGTCTCGTTTGGTTGCAACTGTTCAAAAGTATTACTTGAAAGATCGATACTATCTAATCCCCATTTCTTCACACTTCCCGGCAGCGAAGATATCTTGTTATTACTAGCCGATAGAGTTCTTAATTCTGTTAAATTTCCTATACCTGAAGGCAACATGGTTAATTCATTGTTATCGATAGACAATGTAATCAAGTTGTGTAATTTGACGATATTTTCCGGTATGAACTTCAATTCATTGTAACTTAAATTTAACAGTTTTAAAGTTTTACAAAACACTCCCCCGATCCACATCCACTGTTTCGGAGAACTTTTACCGAAATGATTGTGCGATAAATTCAATTCGCTCAACGGCAATTTGTTTACGTCCGTTGGTAAATATTCGATGTCATTGCCGCTTAAATTTAACACTTTCAACTTCATCAGTTTTAAAATGCCCAGATCTAACGAACAACGATGAATGTCGTTAATATGCAAGATCTCTAAGGTACGTGGAAAACCCTTCGCCGGATACTCTGATCGCTTGGTTATTATTAATTTTGTTGGAGCTATGTTTTTCGTTGATACTGCCGTCACTGACATACTAGAATAACAGGAGGTAAGTTCACTTTCAGAAATTTTATTTTCGACTGCACATTTGAGTAACTTTAGGAAACATTTCAATTGTATCGTATCTGCCTGTATGAAGATATCATGCGGTGGTTGTTTGAATTGTACTGTAGCTTTTCCTTCGCTAACAAAACGTGTTAAAACTTTCATTATATTTTCTTTTAAGTCGTATTTGGTTCCAGATTTGTTCTGGGCCGTGAATAATATAACACAATACAAACTCGACTTTGGGTATTTGCATAAGGCCATTGTTGACTTTACGTGTTTTCGTTTTGGATTTATGGCTAACCCAGGCAATGATCTGTTGCCTATTGACACGTTACAAACCAGCTTCATTTTTCAATTCAGTTATTTACTTGCATACAACACGAAAACTCTTGCCGCCATGTGTATTGTTTATATCGTTGGACGCATGTGCAATTTTAAATTCATCGCAAAAACTTTAGAAACAATGTTCAAGCTGAGATAATTAGATCTTTTAAACATATAGAAACATTTATAATCGATAATTTATAAATGAAATAAATAAATGCAAGAATTTCAATATAAATTATAAAATAATTTGCAGCAGCACGCCACTGTTCAACAATTTTCTCCTCGAATTTGGCAGTACGCCATTGCGTACCCTAATACAATTATTAGTCATACATTTAATCCTAAATATTAAAAAAGACTAGCATTTCATTATCCACGTGAATATTGGTGGATATAAACGACCATAAGTGAAAGATTTTAAGCCAAATGAAGATTTGCCATATTCCCCCACTTGGAACGATCTGTTTGACGTAGTCAAACATGGCTGGTGGGTGTCGTTTACATATCGAGTAATTTGTATAATCCGGAGATTTTTTATGGATTTTTTCTTGTTGTAGATTTATTCGCCAAGGTAAATTGTACCTATTGCCAAGAAGAAATAAACGGCGTTCGGGTGCAATGTTGTATGTGCATTGATTTTGATATATGCCTGCTGGTAAGGTCACGTGACGTATCGATGTTTGTAAATTTGTTTACTATTGTCGAGATGTCGCTTTAAAATTTTGAATTTTCGTATTTTTCCCAGTGTTTTTCGAGCGGAGCCGAAATCGGACCCCATAAAAGTGACCATTCCTACAGATTTGTGGTAGGTTGCTCCATTAATTTATATTTTAAAAAACATTTCAAAACATTGCATATTAGTATGACAAAATTTATGAATTAAAAATAAAAAGTGGAATGTTTCGGCTGTGTTATTCTAAAAGAATTTTTAATCGAATCACATTTTGCACTTTTACAATAAATAAAGAAATACGAATTTTATTTTCATTCTACATTCACTAACTTTATGTAGTTAATTAAAAATAAATACTAAATTAATTATAGAGTGTGCCAATTATTGCAATATGTTAATGAGTATAACGGACAACGCAGGTGTTATTCCATTTCTACGATTTTTCTTATGATTACCTGTGACGTGTTTATTTTTGATTTGTTTTGTTTGAATTTTGTTTACTTTTCCAATTTGGTTACTTTTCTTACTTCTCTGTTTTTATTTTTTGGCTCTCCTTTGATATATTTTTGTTGTCATTTTCGTTTTTATTCGTTGTTTGTTTTATTTTTGATTCTACTTAAGCTTTGATGAGCATATCATTAAATGTAGGGGTTCCTTTTACGATAACTTTGCATTCCACCGAGGGGCTAATCTAGGTGAAATTGCGATAATAATGTTTCTTGAACGGGGGCAATTGATCATTGCATATTGCACACTGCAGATTTTTTAAAATATAACTTATAATAATAAACATTTGATAGAAGTGAAACTGAAAGAATGATAAAAATTAAGGTGTATTTTAAAATTGCATCAGGGCGAAATAAATAGTCAGTGATATTTCAGGGCCTATATCAACAAAATGGTTTAATAAAAAATAATTAAACTTTTGTTATAACAATTTTTATTTAGGTGGAAATCGGAGTGTTTATAATCTGTTATCATATTCAAGTGCGGTGAAATATGATGAACGTACACATCTTTTACACATTTCTGTTCCGAACGTGTTTGCACCCACTTTTGCGTTTCGTCCTGTATTTGGGTTCATTTATCATCTCGATCCCCAACCACTGGTGTTTCTGTCCATGTTCTCATCAGAATACCTTTTTTCCTCTCTCATTTCTTGTCCGAAACATTTTAGTTCTCGTTTATGAATTGAGTTGATCTTGTTCTCAGCTTTTCGTAAATGTAGTGTTTCTTATTTTATCTATAGTTTCATGCTCTACCGCTCGGTGTATCCCTATTTTAGTGATTTGGATTTTACTTCTTTGTTTTTGTGCCAATGTCCATGGCTCTGAACCATAGGTCAAAAGTGAGGTTGCTGAAATTAGAATTATTTTAAATATATCGCTTGGAATTTCCTTGTTTGGGAAGAAATGTTTTAATGCCGAAAAGAATATTCCTCATGTACATGCCCTTTCATTTAAATCTTCTTTAATTTCCAATCTTGTGAACTACTGCACTCAGATATTTAAAACTGTACACAGTTTTGTCTCTTCTATTTATTTGGTGCTTGTTTTTCACCTGGTGACCATGATCGTCGTCAGTTTCTGTTTATTTTTTTTCGTATTGGTTGCTTCTATGCATTTACTATTAATACTCGGCTTTTCATTGAACGATATTATTACTATGTCATCCGTGTATATTAATTCTGAAAATTTTACTTTTATCATTAGCCTTATGAACCCGTGGGTCCGAATTGGAATCAAAATGAAATATTTAGTTCAAAATGTGATGTAGTTGGTTGGTAAAACACATTATAGAGCGAACGTACCATATGTGTGTGATTGAGTGAGTTAGGTCGCCAGACCTACGATAACTCGACGTTTTGCTAGATCGTATGTGACTCTACTTGTGTACGCTACTAATGGTATCGGCGTTGCCTCTGTAGGAGCCATTCTGAAAATCACTTCTCATTAACAGTTAACAGGCTCTCTGGAGTAGATGTTCTGACCTATCACTTTATGTACAATTCAATTTTAGGAAGTAGCTAAATAATTAATTCTTGGTTCGTCAAAAGAAAGACCATCTCTGTAAACTTGCATTTCATGCATTTTTGAAACATTCACAAATCACTGTCAAAACTTGTCGCTAATGATTAATAACCTTTTAAACATGAATGAATTCACTCGGCCTGATTTATTTCAATTCGTCCTATTTTCAGGATCATTGTGCAGTTAGCGTATTTGGAGGTCGTGGAAATTGGACTGGTCGAGAAGAGCTACTCTTGTTAGACGCCATCGAGCTATATGGATTCGGAAATTGGGAACTCATCAGTCGTCATGTTGAAACACGGACACCTGAAGGTAAATATACAGTGAAGTAAATCTATGGAATTATTTTTGCTGTAGTTATTCCTTAATAAGAAGATATTGTTGAAATTGTGTGTTTTTTATGGTAAATTGGTTATATATTTAATCGCACTTTGTTTTGTAACAAATTTCTTCAAATTAATATATTTTTAATTGATTCAAGTTTTAACAGTATTTTAATTGGTTGATAATGCAATACCATTTAACAATCAAATTAATTGATTGTATTGTCAACTCTTGGTGACACATTTTTTAAAACAATAAAGTTAAACACAGTTTGTATAGTTCCACAAAATTGTATTTATTATTCGACATACATTTCGCCTTACGGCATCATCAGGAATCTAATAAAATTGTTATACTACTGTAAGACTCAATATTTTTGCAGAAGTTAAAGAAGAATATGTTTTACGTTATTTGGATGGTCACATAGGGAAAGCTGCATGGAACGAAATTGGCGACTGTCGTCCAATTTTACACGATCATACACATGAAGACAGAGGACCTTTATCACCTGATGTTACCTCAAGATTGCCACCTCTAGATGCTACCCTGGAAGAAGCCAGACAGTTGGGATACATGTCCCACAGAGATGACTATGAAAGGGTACTAAGAACAAAAATAACATATTATTCAACATATTGTATCCATGCCGCATAAATGCTCAAAATTAATGTAATTTTGAATGAATTTGATCTAATTCTAATTATTTAAATATAATTCTTAAATCATTCTAATTATTTTATAATTAAACTAAATTATTTGATTTCCACTTTCTTGTGATTCATCATTATCTTGCATGGAACCATACATGTAAAATTACATGCATTTATTCAATGCGTGCTTTTATTGAAAATGTTCAAGTGAGATGTTACAAATGTGATTATAATTTTATTAAAACTGTCATTAATTATAGGAATTTGACATGGCTGCAGAGCAATTGGTCTCACCATTACAACTAAATATGACAGAAGACAGTGATGTAGAAACAGCACTGAAATTGGCCCAGGTCGATATGTACATAAGGAGACTTCGAGAACGATATCGTAGAAAAAGAGTCGTCAGAGATTATCAGTTGGTGGCCAAATACTTTTCCAATCAACGAAAAGATACAAGTAAGAGGCCAGTTAGTAAAGAATCACGGTAAGACCGCACCTCTGTTTTTATTTCTCGGCAATCACGCTTCGCGTTGCAGGGAATTTAGAGACAATATGCGAGTGTTTAGTCAGTTTTTAACATCCGGTGAACACGGACGGCTCATTGCTAGCGTTGAACGTGAAAGAGAATTAAGACTTAGGCTCTCGGAACTGCTCAGATATCGCAGTTTGGGCCTGACAACGCAAGAGGAGGTGATCCATTATGAGCAACACGCTGCTTACCAACGACAGCAACTACACAGACAAAATAAAGCTGTAAGTAAGACTTCATTTTACGAATTGCTGAATTTTGTCACAGTCATTCATTAACTAGGTTTCATGATGTACATATCAGATAAAGCAATTTTCAGAAATGATTGCCCAGAATAGAATGATTTCATGTGGTGCAAAATAGAATGAGTCGCATATGTAAAGCGTATATGTGACCCTTGCATTTTACGGTAATTAGAGTAGATAATTTGTTTTAACTTTACAACCTAAGGGTGGACTGTTTGAGTGCAAGCTATAATGAAAATTGTTCAAATACACAAATAGGAACACTGTATATAAGAACGATAATTAACACAATTTATCAAAATTATAAATGATACATGACTTTTTAAATTGATTTTTTAATATTGTACCATTTAATAAAATTATTAAATATTATTTGACTTGTATAGAAAGGTCTATTTGCTTGTAAAGAACAATTATCATTTTTTTTGCTTATGTTGTCTTTGACTTCGTATCTAGGTGCATAGTCCCACATTCGATAAGCATGATGGACAAGTTTCATTGACCAGTTATTTTCATGATGGTCCTCACAGATCCTACCTGGGCTTGTTGAAAATTTTACATATAAAAATAATAATAAATAGTATACTATATATAAACAAGAAATTGGCATTTTACATTTCACTTCATTGAACATCATTCTTTGTGCAATTTACTTAAGATGAATTGTTCTTTTATTTCATGCTTGTCATAGATTGGTCGCTTAATTAACAGTATTTTTTTACAATGACCCCCAGAACTTAACACGAAACGTTATATATAGACTAAACTACGGCAGGTTGGAATACAGGAATTTGGTATTAAATATTTGAGTAAATTTCATTTATTTATTTAATGATCTCTTGCGAAACGTAAGCAAGTAAACTGTTGCTTGCACATGTACTCATAGAAGGTCGGCTATTTTCATTTACAAGGTACTCGAGCACAAAACTAACTTTGATGTTTCGGAATGACTGTAACTTAACAAAAAAATGTTCGTTCTTTGTTGACGCCATCATGGTTTGGTTTTGTGTACAGGATAAGGTTAACAGAAATTCACTAGTGAACAAACACAGATTGTATCAGTTTACATTTCACTTAGGGCAGCAGTGGCTTCGGAACATCAACACAGGATCAGCAATTAAAAAACGGGTATGTGCAATTTCTCTGCCTGAATTTCAAATTCCATGCAAAAAAGAATTAAACTGATCGCTTTTGTGTAGAAAAAGCGAAGGAGACAAAAGTTTCACCGAAGAAAAGTACACGTGGCTTCAAGACGCAGAATCAGAGAGCAACAGTTGTCAGAGCAACAACTCGGATAATATCGTTCCTCCGTCACCGGCTACCCTGCCTCATGGATCATTGCTTTCACAACATGAAATACAAGTACGTTTAGTTAGTTGTAAATCTTTTTCCTGTGTGTTACTGCATGAAAATCGGTTGTTGAGTTAATTTTTGAGATTTAATTTGAGTTAATTGTTAAAATTATTTTACAACCTGTGTAGATAAATTAAAGCAAACATTCGCTATGAGTGTTATAAGGAAATTGGATGTGACTCATATTTTTCATCATTTTTTTTATATTTCATGTGTTGATGCCGTGTATTAAATTTAACAAAATTAATTTTCATTTAATTGCTACTACACGCATTTACAAGCTTAAATTGATTTATAGAAGATGAAAAATAAAATAAATCAAACTGATAGTTTTAATTTACTTTTCACGCTGTAATTTATATATTTGCAATCATGTACACCTGAAAATATATCAATAAGTCAGTAATTGTGAGATAAAAATGAACAATTTTGTTTTTTATGAAAATTATTCTGGAAGACATTTAAAGTAGAGTTGAATTTCATCACAAATTGTGTGAGCACTTTATTGAGTATGTGTTGTGGGAACCTGATTCCTTATAGAGAATCAGTCTCCTCTGTTCCCATTCCTTACGTTTAGTTAGCTCTCATTCATCTTATGTGCAGAGTTTTCAATGACAAGTTTCTGTATAAATTATGAATTTGGTCCATAAATCTGATCGACGTGGTGTATTCTCTGAATCTGTATATAATAATCTGTGTAAATGGTGTACATGTAGACAAAGGTATTGATATTGCATCTAGATTTTTAAATTGTGTCTAAGATAAAAAAATGTGAATTTTGATTAGTTTGATTAGATTTTGTGGCATTTTTGAAACAACTATTAATTTGTCGAATATATAATGCTTTATTCACACCTATTTTGATGAAATTCTGCACTCTACTTATGATAATTCATTCGTTACAGTTCACACTGTTTCAAATTAAAAATTTTTTTAGCGTTGCATGTCAGTTCATGTCTTAGTTTATTACAGATGAATCGGTTTCTCGTCTGAAAGAAATGTTTATATAAATTTGTGGGCTTTAATTGGACTATATATGGGTACGTATTGTATATTGTAGAAATTCACTTCACGTCAGTGGGTTTTTATGTGGGTTTTTATGTGGAAAATTGTTAAATTTGAAGCAACACTATTGTTACCTTTTTCACATTTAATCCATATTTTAAATAAAATATTTGCAATATCTATTTATTCTTCATACAATTAACAGAAAGTTATTCCATTTTGTAAAATAGTATTGAATTAATTATAGGCAATAAATTGAACAAATCGAATGCTGTTCAAAAATTCACAGTATTATTATTATTAAATAAATCATTAAATTTAAATTTCTTTAAATGTTGTGGCAGAACATTTAAACATTTAAATGACTAAGTGACATTTTGTGAAAAACGAACATTGATAGATACTTGTTTTCAGCTTTGCACATCATTGAATATTCAACCTGTTCAATACACAACCTTAAAATCACTCATTATACAGGTAAGCATATTTTTCCAATTATATTTATAAATTAATAGCTGGTAGTCTACTCAACATCAATAACGTGTTACGATGTGTTGCAGTTTTACTGTACCAAATCAAGTTAATATCGTCGTACGCTTTGTTTTATTTATATTGAAGCAACCGTCTATCGTCACTAGCTATAATATAATTTCTTTGGAATGTATAATCGATCTTTGATTAGTAGTGGTTCGTGCAAATGTACTAGTAAGATAAGTTTTATTCAATAATTGAGGAAGTGAGTGATCTAAAGGGAGTATTTCGACTAATAAATTTTCAGTTGAACAAAAATATTTGCCAACCTTATGTAAGCCCTTTTGAACAGTCGGTTCCCAATTGTTGGCTATCAAACACAATTTAACCGAAGTTCTTTTTTCAGGAAAATCTTTCAAGTGGTAAAAATAGAAATCCTGAAACTGATATGAATTCGGGTGATGTAAATTTAAAGGATGTAGTCTCCCAATACTTAAATGTTAGCGGTTGGTTATCTGGAGTTTCGGTTGTCTGATGGCTTTTTACAACTAAAATCTCAAATATTTTTATCTGTGGTGTCATATATATTAAGTTTTAAATATTATGTTGTAGAAGGATACATTTATATACAGTTAGATTTTCAATTACTGCTCGTATTTTTTTTTTCTGTACTTACCAAATATTCAATATATTATTTAGATCGATTAATTGCAGCCGAAACATTTTCTTAATTAAATTTAAAAATTAATTAATTAGTCATTTTATATTACATTAATACTTGTTACACAAGATCACACAGTCTCAAAGTGTTAAAAAATGGCGAATACACGTTTCTGCAAGGCTTGTATAATCTAAGTATATAGAGTTAACTTAGTAGATTGTCATATGAAGTGTTAAATAATGCTATTGTTAATTAGTAAGCCTTGTATTAACTTAATTTGGTTAAATCAAGATTTTTGAATTTATACGAAGTTTGTTTTTTTACGGGCTTTATGATGCATAATTGATCGCAAACTTAAATTTCACTGAAGGATTATGAAGTTGTAATGTATAAGATGACAAAGTATATTCAAAATGACACAATCGTAGTTTGCATTCCATTATTTATTATTACATGACAAACAAAATTGCAAATAGACATTTAACACTATGGAATGGGTCATTTTAACAAACGATGGGATCCATCTTTGGGGTAAAAATGATCAACCAATTAGTGTCCATGATTGTGCGTTTTCACATTGTAACCCTTCAGAGGAAATTGTAAAATTAATGAATTATTGTCGTAATAAATAACGACAAGTATTAACTTATTATCATTTTAATGTCGTTTTTCTTGCATGAAAAATTGAAAAAAAAATTCCAAAAATTTCTGTGTTAAGAGGTAGTTAAGAAATAAATTAAATTTGTTACCAAACCATATTTCTCGTAGAGTTAATTGTGTACAAATTCGTAAATTAATGACGCAACTTCTCGTCACATCATATGTATTTCATTTTTCATAAAATACGATTTGTGATTGTACGTTTATGGGAAATTTGAATATTTTATGTAATTGGTTGATGATATTAGATATGATGGAGCAAAGATGTTTGTGGATATTAGAATTTAGGTGTAAATATTTTTACTTTTGTATGAGTAGTTTTGTCGTAATATTTTTTCTGCATTTGAATCATTGATTTCTGTACATAATTCGTTTACTCAATCAAATATACTTTGACTGAAGTTATCTTTGTTTTGTAATACTAAATTAAATAAAAGAAAAAACTTTGATAAAAAATACCAATTCCTTCTCCACATTTATTACTTCCTTCATTCGCTTTATACTAGGTAGCAGTGGTTGTGTTCAGCAGTTATTATATATATATCGAAGATCTTGGTACTTACATTAGAATTTTAACTATATATATTTTATGGTTGATATACAAGTGACCATTTTGACCTAGGTGGGTCAACTATTTTCAGATCTTCTCGTATCTACATTTTAAAAATATAATACTTCATCCTACAAGAATAATATTATTTAAAAAATTGAAATACTTTAATAATGATTTTTGTATTATATAATGTATTTTTACAATTGTAAGTCATTATTTTCTTCTACGCGTCATAGTGAGTAATTTACTATGTGTAAGAATGTAGATCAAGTGGTATTGATGATGATAGAGGAAATAGGACTCGTTTAGGTATTGCGGAATGAGTCACATTTCAAGCAATTGTAATTTTATTTCAATAAGTATTGACAAAGGAACATGAAAGCTTAAGACTAGATTACCTTCATCTATCGATTTTTTTTCTGCAAATTTTAGTTTATAATAATCAGATTATAAAAATACATTTAACTATTAGTATAATTTACTTTCTTTTAACAATAGCACAGCACCACTTTTTTGTAAATACATTTAATTTCCTATTTTAGTGTAAATAATATAGTCAACAATACATTACTTTTAGATATCTAAATATAAATTAAGTTAAACGAACGAAACAATCGATTTATGTAATAAGTACGGAATGGGAGTAATTTTAGTTTCATAGCTCCAGTATTTCATTAAAAAATTAATTTATAGGTGAGCACCTAAATAAAGTGACCTAGCACGTAATTAATGGAATTAGCTGAGATGTTCTCATTCATATTAAGTGATTAAATAAGTACATTTTTTACAAATAGGTTTGTGTCAACGAGATATTTCACTAACTTTTTATTGAAGTTGTCTCATTTATATCAAAATCAAATTTATTTTTGTTTATCGTCTTGATCTTTAAAATTCTTTGAAAATCAATTTAGTTTTCGTTTTGATCTATAAATTATCTGTAAGCTCCTCTGGTGACTTTGTTGGGAGGTTGCCGGCTGGGTGGGCCCGCTGTGGATTTCGGTTTGTTGTATTGGAAGGTAGCACATTTTGGAATGTGCCTTTCGGCAGCCGATTCGTTGAATCTTCTTCCACAATGGGGACATTGAACGTAGTCGGGGTTTGACGAGGGTGGCGGTGGCGGTAAATCTGACAATTTTCCACCCTTGGCAATGTGTTGCTGGGCCATTTTTGCAGCACGGATAGTACTGATGAATTCTTCGTGTGTTTGTCGCCAGTTGCCCTTCTTCGCAGATCTAGTCTAGAAAATTAAATGCCAAGTCAAATATCACATTATTAGTTAATATTCAAATATTAGATATTTATGGGTATTTTTGATCAAACAGTATCCATATGAAGATTTAGATAGCCACCGCATTCTTTTAACAATGCACATGCATTTGCCTTGCCAATGTAGATGTATATGTATAATGTTTGAAATCAATTATTTAACAATTATATAAATTTTGAAATAAAATTGATGAAGGACAGGCTTCACAGGGCTTATTATTGAATGAATGAATGAATGAAATGAATTCGAAATAAGCTGTAAAGAGATTCGACTATATCGACGAAGTATAAGACAATGGTTTGCCTTATTTTGATATTTATTAACTTTGCAACAGACGAAGATCTATAATATCAAAAATAATTGAATTTTTATTGATAATTCAATTGATGTTCTGAAATTGTGTGATTCATAAGCATTATTATGGTTGTGAAAACTCCACCAAATTCTTAAGAATATCGTCATCCCAATTGGCATAAAATTCTTAAAACCAAATTCATAAAGCATGCATGTAAAACAGGAATAGATTGCATTACACCAGGATGATTAAAAACTCAGGAAATGGTACAAGACTGGAAAATAGCAATTCTCACATCTACCTATAAAATATGAGACGTAATAAAGTGCAGTTTATGTCAGTTTATGACAAAATAAAAAGCAAAGAGTTATGATGAAGTCAGGATTATTAACAAAATTGAAATGTAAGAACTGAAATGGCTTGGATATATTAGGAAGGACGAAGACAGACAAGCAAGAATTCATGGAAAATTAAATTACAAGAAATGAGAGGTGGAGACTAGCCTACAACTATTAGAAATGCGGGAATTGAAAAGATACTGACAGGAAAAGTGCTCACATGGCCACAAGTGAAGAGAATTTCATTGGGTAGAAAATAATGGAGAAAAATTATCACCATTACAACTACGGCAGAAGAGGTTATGGGATAAATATGTAGAAAACAAATTTTACAAATTTTTATAGGAGAAATTTTGGCTACTTTCAACAAGGTTTTTAGTAAATTTTTGGATAATTTTAAGTTTATATGTGCTATGTGCAATAAATACAATTTATAATTTACTTTTACTTGCACCTTTACCCCCATTGGCTAATTTAAGCGAGTGGTCATTCATATGCTTGAGAGTCTCAATCAATTGAGTCGTAAATATTTTTGTGCAATTTTCTTAATTGATGTGAAACACATGCTAAGCAAAAATATGTGAAGGACGTTTATTAAACATGTTGGAATTGAAAATGGAGGAAAAGTTTGGATTCGTGGACGACATAGTTCTCGTTACGAACTCATCAGCAAGAGACGTCAAATCATTAAACTTCAATAATACTTTTGTGCAAAAATCGACCAGAAAAACTAATCACTCAACATATAACGTGAAAAACCATCTAATAATAAATGTAAAACTGTTGTGATGTTATTTATTTAATTTCTTGATTGCGTTTTTCATGTCGAATGGTGCAGCACAGTATTTTTTTACTTTTTTTTTTACTCAAACCAACCCAACCCAAGCCACCGACGAAGCGGTTCGAGTTTTGAGTCGTTTGGTTGGTGAGAATCTGCACGAATAGTTAGTTTTGCTGGGTTGTTGGTTTTTGGTGTAACTGGTTGTTTTTGTAGATTTGTCTCTTGCTGTCAAGAAAAGATCAGGAGATGATTTAACAAAAATGGTGGCAGACCCAAACAGGATATCAAGAGAAGATTAATAAAATAAGAAAGAATATATACAAAGGCCTTAAAAAGTGATAAAAAACAAGAATGTAGTATCTGGACTAATGATACACTTAATCTTTAAAATAGGTCATACAATGTGTAAAGTCACAATAGTGAAATAAAATTCTTCACGGAGACAAAAAATAATGAAGGAAACATTGGAAAATGGAATACGAGAAAATAATAATAGACGGTAAATAATGGAAATAGTAGTAGTAGTGTAGTGTAGTATTTTAGTACAAAGTTAAAATAAAACTGTAGTACATTAAAAAGTGCAAATAAAATAAAATAGATAAAAATGATGACACTGAGTGAGAAGAAAATGATAAAAAAAGTAGCTAGTGATAAAACCAACGACAATGGGGACGACTCGTTAAATCTATGAAAATGGAATTCGAGGGAAAGAGAAAGAACAACAATGCAAAAAAATAGGAAATTATTATATTATTTCAAAAGGAAATAGATAAAATACAACACAGTGACAATAGGGGATGCTAATGGAGGGTGGGTAATGAGAACTACGATTAGAAAGATCGTTAGGATATGAAGCCGAGATTATGTGATTTAGTGATAAAATGTATAAAATTCGAACACAATATACACTGGAAAAGACGTGTCGGGGAAATTCTTGTCGGTCATTTTTTGGAAAGAAAGAAAAAATTGAAAACGGAAAAGAACATCGATGTGGGACCACGAGATAAAGGACGCAGTTAGAGAGAAAAAAGAATGGAAAGATGAAAATAATAGTTAACAACATATTCAAGAAATTATATCAAATACAAAGACACAGTTCGAGAAGCTAGCAGAGGCACACAAATAAAATCAAAAGCTATTCTATGGAGCAATGGTTTATGAAAAAATGTATAGGTGGAAGAAATATTTTCACCATTTCATCACTAGTGGACTCGCAGTAAATTTATTAATGGGAGTAAAAATGCCACGCTGGTGGTCATTTTCTGATGCACTTCGCGACACCTACATTGGCGCGGTTATCTCAAAAGTAAGGTTCACTTGGTTACTTTAACACAAAAAAAACTTAATCTTCTTTCCAAGCTGAAGGAGACATTTCAGGCGGCACCGAAACTCATTCAGTGTAAATCAACTGAGGAATGTGATTTTTTCAAAGGGCGTAGCATACGATAACAAAACGTGCGAGTTCCAAATTTACGTTAGAGATGTGGGCGATGTTGTCGACAAAAATATGAATAGCAGAGTTGCTTCAGATCTCGCCAAATCATTAATTGGAAAATACCACCGAGTGTTTTTTGATAATTATTCAAATTCCATCTAGTTACAACGATCTTTATTGTCAAAGAAGATGTATGGAAGTGGTACAGTGTGCAACGGAAGAAAACTTTCGTGAGTTGAAAAAACGAGGTGATATAACTTTCGCATCGATGGGCTGGTAGCTTTAAAATGAGTGGATCACAGAAAGAGTTTCACAATGAAACCATTTCGGACGAACTTGATGATGGGACTTATTGGAGTTCCCAGAACTTCTAAACGGGACAGACCATTAGCAGAAAATCCAACAACTTTAAAATGGCGTAGTACATCGCCAATTATAGTTCACAACATTATGGAAATCCAGAACTTGTGACATTGGACTAAGTCTTAAGTTTTACATGAGTTCAAATTTTCTTTTTGTTCAAACGGTTTAATTCACCAGGGTTAACATTTTATCTTCAGTTAATATTTTGTAACCCTAAATTAACCAAAAAAATCATTAAAATTCAATGTGGGCTGAAGAACGAGAAAAACGGAGAAACAACGTCACACAATGGAAGAAAGCAAATGTGTATGCATATATTAGTAATAACATAACAGAACTAGATAATTTTAGACGAAAATGAAAGTAGAACAACACAAAGGGAAGATGAATTTGACAGAGAGATGCTAAAACTCCGAAATAATACTGAAAACCAAGAACGACTCTAAATATTAAATGAAGTCAAGAGAGCAAACGTAGCTTTGAAAGATTGTAAAGCGGGAGTCCATTGTACGTACAAATTAGTAAGGGCTACCAATTATCAAGTACCAAGTTGCAGAGGCATAATATACCCGAGAATGCTGAAAAACAGACTTAGAGAATAAGCAGAAAATGTATTAGAAGACTCGCAGTGTGAATTTAGGAAAAATAGGGCAACCCAAGGCCATCTATTCAACATGGGACAAATGAGAAGAAAAGCAGTAACAACTGAAAATAAGTGCATTGACGTTCTATGTGATGACATTTGGAAAATGTTGGAAAACGAATAAAGAAATAGGAAATGTTACAAGCATATAAAAATATATATAGAACCTGCAAAATAAAAAAAAATACAGAAAGATTTTAAAAAATATAAAACTAGGCTTCAAATTCAGGCTTTAGAATTATATTGCTTTGATGACGATGCCAGAATCTGAAAATATGGAAAGAATTGATGAACTGGAAATAGTTAACATGAGAATAAATAGAAAAATCAATCACCATAACCAGTCAAATGCAGTATAATAAATAATAAAAAATAAAAAGGGAAAAGCGTTTGAGCAAGGGAAAAAATAATGTAACGAATAATCAGGGAAATGTAGAGAAGAAAAGAATCGTAAATATACAAAACAAAAAAATAAATGCATGAACCACTAATGCTGAAATTGTTATGAAGGTACTGAAACTTACTTAGTAATTGAACGAATAGATAAATGAGAAAGGCGAGATATAAAGAAGAATGTAAATGTAGATAAATTACATAAGAAGTTTAAAACAAAGATTGACTTTGAGTTCCTCAAACGACGTGATTGGGGGAAGTTTTGATATACCAGACCCAATGGATGGGAGTTTTTTGGGAGGATTTTAAAGGCGTTCAATTTTACCTGCTTTCGTTTCACGACTGTGATCGTCTCAATGTGATTGTTGGGGATCTAATACACAAAAAGAATTAAATTCAATTTTTGAATCCAACAGTAAACTTGACACGACAAAAATTGGGAGCAACGCGTATGAAATTAATCTAACCTTGCTTGACGGCATCTTCACGTTCCTTCGTACGAACGGCTCCAATTCGGTGCCCTCAACTCTGTGTTTGGTGGCGTCGTAGATTTTCCTTTTCTTTTTGCCCGTTCTCGCGCAAATATCTTCGTGAACCTGGAGACGATCTGACGCGAAACGACGGCTGCAATATCTGCAAGCAGCCAGATCGTCGCGGGCAACTGCTGATTGTGCACTTTTTGGCGCTTGGCGGTTTGAAGGTCTATTAGTTGAAGGCGCTCTCGTTGGACCTGATGCAGCACTTGGCTATTCAAAAGAAATTGCAGTTATCATGAGGGATATTCGTGTACACAACTCCAAAATTTGACTAGATTAGAGTTTTTTTGTTGAAGTATTATTTAATTCCACGCAACCTGTACGTATTTAATAACACAATTACTAACCTTAGCTCTGCCAGCCATTGCTAATGATTTGGTTGGTGTCGTTGGTGTACTCGCTTTAGATGTTTGACTTGTGCTGGATGTTCTGGAGCTTACAGATGGCGTTCTTTTTGGACTACTTGTGCTTGGCAGGGCGGGCTTCTTTAGTAGAGGCTGAAATGTAACAACCTACATTTATATGTTACGTGCGAAATAAATGGTGCATTTACTAAGATACACCATAGTCACGTTTTATGGCACCTTTTCGAGTATTTTGCTGCCTAGGAACGTGTTGAAAATTTCGTCGTTTTGAAGACTATTTATGATTTCTTGGAAGTGTTGGCGAAACATTGAAAATTGATTCTTTGTTCACTGAAAATTTATTGCTAATTGATGCCTGACGTACGTCATATTCTTGTGAGGGATGCACGAGTCGCGATGGCAACAGTCATTATGACAAACTATCGCCTGTATGAATCATCTAACAACTTGCAAGTTGTAACCTACGATGTTAATTACAGATGCTGAATACTAACAATAATAATTCTCAACATTGTATGCCGACAAAATGAAATAATTCTACCTTCAACATGTAACAATTATCTAATATGTCAAGTTACACAATTATTATTATTATTACAATTATTATTAGAAGAATAATTGCAACGATAAAATTATTGAAAATTGTGTGAAAACAGTTTACTTTTATACAACATGTTTGTTTAAAAATGTAAATAGTTTAACATTTTTAAATTTTTTGAAATAAAACGCATAAAAAATGGGAAAAAACGACCCCGAAGAACAAGGAAGAAAAGTTGACTATGTGATTTTATTAGAAAAGTGATGATGCTCGCAAAACACAGGATGAGTTATGTAGAGAAAAAATATTACATAACGAGGACGTGGAATTTTATTTAGTATTAAACATTTTAAACTCCGCCTGGGGCAACTGAAGGGTGGCTTGAGTAGCCTAACAGTTGTCACTGTCAAATCCTAGCACCCAGCCTCGGAATATGGACAGAGTAAAATGGTAACAAGAAGGCAAACGAAAAAGGACACTGAATATAGATAGATACGTGGAATATACAAGGTCTAAGAACTAAAAGAGATGAAGTCATCAATGAGCTAAATAAGTTCCAGTCTGGTATTGCAATTCTCACCAAAAAGAAGGGAAATGGAAGTGAAGACGTCGGTGAATTTGTTCATCTCTACAGCGGCGTCGAGGAAGCAACGGCAGCTACAGGCGCTTCTGTCCTGCTTGCAGAAAAGCATTGGCAAGTGCATTACGACCTGGGAGGTAATAAACGAAAGAATTCTGGTAGTTCACCTACAATACAAAGGATGTGAAGTTGCTATAATAGGCACATATGCTCCGACTGTAAACTGAAGAGACGACGTAAAGGACAAGTTCTTTGAAGATATGATACAGCAATTTGAGAAAATAGTCGAACTGGAAAACAAAATAACAATGATATTGTAGGCAGGTATAAAGAGGAGGTGGTGAACGATAATAGACTAAGGTTGATTGAAATATGCCAGCAATATGAACTAAAGACACTAACTAAATGGTTTTTCCTGTCATAAAAATATTCACAAGTTCACGTGGTCCTAACCAACCCGCCAACTAAAGTCAGTTATCGACTATATCGTATGCAAACAGAACTAGAAAATACAAGTGGAAGATGTAAGGGTTCAACGACGCGTAGAATGGGGTGCGGATCACTACTTACTTCGTTCCAGGGCTTACTTTCCGTACTATCTCAAAGAATGTCAAAGCAGTAATTCACTTACCGAGGCCTTCAAGGCATTCAAATTCCTTTACAAATTATGACTAAGTAAAAAGCGAAATGCACTATTCATCTGGCATACGCATGTATAAGGACTTGCTGCTGAGAATTAAAGAAGCAGCCGCGGAAGCCCAGGGACAGGTCGAACAAAATAAAGAGAAACTTCCGGAAGACAGAAAACAGTATACAAAGGCAACCAAGGAAGTAAAGAAATGCGTAGCTGAGCAAAAAAATAGTATATGGGACAAAGTATGTGAGCGGATCGAAAAATATGTAGGGGGAACCAGATCGTCGGAAGCGTGGAAGGTAACGCCGAACAAACAGAATGAATAAGGGAAGAATGGAAATAATTAAAATGGAGACATGGGTCAAACACTACACCGCCCTACTGACGGAGGATAGGCAAGATATCCGGAACAACGATAATGATGACAGACAATTAAATGTTGTTCTATGGAGCCAACAAATAGCCAAGCGAACTAAAATCCGAATATATAAGACGGTGGTGGAAAGTATTGGTACGTATGGATCCGAACTGTGGACAATGAATAAAAGAAACAAATTGAGAATAAATTGACCACTGGAGGAGATGCTGCAAGAAAACAAGGATAGACTGAGTGAGGAATACCGATATCGTAAATGAAATGGGAATATAGATTAACACATTGAAACCATAGAAGTAAGGAGGCTACGATGGTTCGGACATGTTCAACGGATGACGAATGAAAGATGGCCAAAGAAAAGGATAAACTGTATACCGTAAAATAGAAGAAAACGAGGAAGACCAAGACGGCCATGGAGAGTAGAAGTTGAAGAAAATATGGATTCGAGAGGACTGAATGAGGGCGACTGGCGACTGGACAAATTGAAGCCTGGATGCGGGAAACGGCTCTAGACTGTAAATGGGTATTAAATTATCAGGTAATGTTTAAATGAACTTTTTTTAGACGGGTGTATAAAAAAAAGTTGTTTAAACATTATTTAATAATTTTATTTGTTCACGTTGATGTAGCAAAGGCATGGTTTTGTTTAGTTTAGTACACATAAAACCAAACAGATAATTTTATTTAACGTTCATTTCATGCAACTTTGTTGTTTATAAGCTTCTTTAAAAATTTTATTGCTAATATGGGTTGCGAAAATAAAGGCAGGTCTTTATTACAAGCTACAGTGATACAACCATACGTAGATGATTTTATTTCAAGTGAATTTCATTTCAACATAATTTGCCAATTTGATATGTTAGAGTTGGTTGTAAGTGACAAGTTTTTAATTCAATAAGTCAAACTGTCATGCACAGAACGATAACGTATTTCTATCCGGTTCGAAAAAGTACACCGGGCCATTTCATTGGTCGACGTGACTAAACGCTAGCGTGCGACGCTACGTTTTTCGAAACGCTGCCCAATATACTACAAAATTGCACATAAATGAAATTTTAGAGAATTACATTTGCGAACGGAATCGCATCGACTGCATATGTCTATATTTCTAGTTTATAAGGTTCAAAATCGCAACACGGCATTTCGCAAAAACATTTTTCGAATTTCCGTTGAATATTTGACATTTTTAAATGTGACGACATTGTTTTCAGAATTGGTTTTTCCTTAATGCAAAGTGGTAAGTAGCAATTTTGAAATGATTCAATTTTTTTGTGTTTTAACAATTCACACAATTTTAAAATATTTGAAGTTTTATAAACTGTTTAACAAATTGGTTTTCGCAATGTTTGAATTAATTGGCAATTTTAACAGCTAACAGAGGCGTCGTCAATTTGGATTGGATTGGGTTGAGTTGAGTTGAATTGGGTTGAGTTTGATTGAGTTGAGTTAAATTGGGTCGGGTGTTATGGATTAGCTGGTGTTGAGTTGGGTTGGACATTCATTCTTCATTTCTTTGTATGCTCTCTATCTGATACGGCAGTATTCTAGTAGTTAAATGACAATTACGTAATTGTTGCTGCATTTCTCAGATGTAACAAGAAAATAACTACATTAGCAATTAAGGAGAAACAGCAGAAAATAAATATACATAATTTAAGCGACACATCGATGCGGAATTTTCTGCAGAGCTGAATATAAACGACTGGGTATGGACGGTAAAGACACCTTTGAAGTTATAGAATTCCTGCGGCGAAATAAAAACGCGTGTTGATTTTTAAATTGAATAAAAAAAGACAATATATAAAAAATAGAGTTACATAATTATTACTCAGAAATACCGGTCGTGTTAAAAAATAAAAAGTTTAAGCAACCAAACATGGATTAAAGTATATATATTTTATGGAAGTACCTTTATTACGCCTTTATTTAATTTAATTTGAATTTATAATTTCTGTTTTACTATATTTTTGTATTTTTTAAAGTTTTATCAGTTTGGCCAAGAGCACAATAATTTGGGTTGAATATTAAACTTAGTATTAAGTTTAAAATATAAAATTTACAGAACTGTAAATTTATTGCAAAACATTTTGAAAGACATTTATGTCGTGCAATAAAATATATTGAAATATATCTTTCAAGCAATAAACATTAATTAATATGACAGATGACATAGTAAATCCTGGTGGAGGTCAAAAGATGGACATGTGCATGTCATGCAATACGACCCGATATTTGACGTTTAGGTTTTCAATGTTACCATGTATGGACTGTGTTTACAATTTTCACACTATCTTTACTCTCTTACGGGCAATTAAACCACACGCACGTCCGTATTTCAAGGCTAATTCCATTTAATTTCAAACATATTTGTGCATTCCAGAATAATTACGTGCGTTCAAAACTTACGCAAGTTATTGCGAAGTTTTCTATAAATTTGTTGTGTGAGTCACATGGTCGACATGCATGTTAAGTTCGTTAGAAGATAAGTCGCATTAACGGATTTTTAAAAATTGATTTGTAAAAAAAAATATACGAATACCATGTATAAGGATATATATAAAGTCACTAGAGAAATGACCAACAGAGCAGAACAATCCATAATAAATTACACAATCGTAGAAAAGGAGAGCCCAGGCAAAATATGAGGTAAAGGAGAAGTTTCTAAGAAGGAGAAGATAAAAACTAAGAAGGATAGAACTAAATACAAAAAACGTGGAAGAAGAAATATATTTTTACTTTTAATTTAGATGAAACTTGGAACAGCTTCAAAGAAATATTATTAATAATGTTATTATTTTCTGTAATTTATTACATTTTTATTTAATTATTATGAGGGTTGATTGTTTAAATTTTTTCTTTTGTTTGTTTGGTTTTCATCTACTTTGTTTATATAAAATGTATTATCATTTTTCTTTTTAATTCAATTTAAATTAATGTACAGATCATGATTTATTATTTTCATGTTTCGATTCTTTTAATTTGTTTCAATATTATATATTAGACGACTTGAGAGACAAAATAAATTCTTTTACTTCAACAAACAATATTTCAACAATTTGATAATTACCTTAATCTCCTTCTTGGCTGTAGTCATCGCAACTTTCGTCCTAATGGCCGTCTTCTGTTCAGTTTTCTTGTTGTGAACGCCTCTTTCACCACCACTTGGCACTTTCACCTCAACGACCGGCAATTTTTCGATGACGATGGGTTCATCGCAAACGTCCACTTCGAGACTCGGCATTTCTTCGTCGTCCAAGGTTTTGAGATTGTGGTCGTTCATCATCACGACCAAATCGTTTCGTTGATCGGCGAGTTCGTTCGCATTGTCGTCTTCGTAATGGCTCTCTACGTAGTTTTCGATTCCGTTGTCGTTGTTGTAAATCAATTGCGCCACTTTGTGCTTGTTCATGGTTGGTTTTCCGTTCGTCACTTGACTGAGCGTCCTTTGGACGGTGGATTGTATCACTGATTTCGTCGATACGTTTCGGTTCTGATCTGGCTTCTGGGGCGTTTTTTGGAAACCGTTGGCTTTGAGCGGTTCTAGCGGGTAACTGCGGTCTATTCCCGCTTTCTGGCGTTTGTCGTCGAACGGCTGTTTGAGCTTTCCGTTGTGGACCGTGCTGAAAGTTGTGGTTGTTGTTATGCTTCCATCGCTACCTGCACTTCCACGGCTGACGCGCTCTATGGTACGTTGCTGTTGGTTTTCGTAAAGCTTTAATAACTTCTCTTCTTTTTCCTGCATTTGTTTCAGTTGAAAACGGGCCTAGTGACAAGAAAATATGATTAAGAATATTATATTTCAAAATGTATGCTTAGGATAAAAATAAACAAGTACATCATTTAATTTTCTCATCTCTTAATATTAGGTTCAATATATTGAACAACACGCCATGTTTTAAACGCAAATGCAATTTTAAATATTGCAAGCCTATTAAAAATACATATTTACTTTGCATCGCCACATAACATCTTCATGAAAACTTTTTGCAGCCCACGCAGTTTTCATGTCTGAAAACGGCACAAAGGATGACATTCCGTTTAAATTTGTGTCCATTGTGTCACTTATTAATAAAACTATCTGGTATAACTCTAAACGAATACGAATTAATTATTTTTTAGTTTATAATAACTCGCGCATTCGACAGCCAGCCACAACGCATATGTAAATCGACTGGACTTCAATAGATTTTTGCGTCATATGCGCGTCTTTCGTGGTCACTAGGCTACCGTGTACGTAGTTGATTACATACACATCGTAAATACTTTTTTGCAGAGATACACCTTAAACATTCAATTCGTAATAATTAATATTGTCGATGTCAGTAGGTACACTAAGATACCTGAGTGTGTAGTAATTACGCGAGCCTATAATTATATTTATATATTCACTGGTTCACTTCTATTCAAATATTTTTAAATTTTGTTCATAAAATGGTAAGCATTTTTTGAGAAAATTTCTGTAACAACTTAGTTGTGCAATTGTGCAGTGTAACGTTTGCATTGTCTCACATATCACTTCTCGTGAATTACGTAAATTAGTGCTTTTTTCCATCTGCTCCCCGTTTTTTCCCCTATGGACAAATATATTTATAGAAGACTAAAGTTCATAAGTAGCCCTCTTGTATGTGCATTTGTAAAGTATTGAGATCGAACAACATTTTCTACCCAAAATATTCATATTTCACCATTCTCTTCTGCAGTAGGCAAATTTCATTTTTTGTATAATTTTCTGGACAAACAGATCTAATTAATAAAGTGAGCCCCAATTAATTTTCCATTTAATTCTGTTCAAATATATCAGCTCTGATATCAGATACGTGATGAGATTAATTGTTGATGTTAATGAAGAAATTATAGTAACATGGAAGGAGACTTTTTAAATAAAAATGAAGAACATGTATACCCGAGATGTAGACGAATAGAACAAGCGTTTTAAAAGCAATTAAGGAAACAGGACAACAAACAATTCTTGTTTTCTTTCGTATTAAAATGTAATGCAATTACTGCATAATGTTTGATATTTATAAGCCAGCAATTAATACAATATAAAATTATTAATGGCGGCCATGAACACTAACGAGTTCTTCGCTTTTACTTTTTTATTTTGTCTTCTATTATACGGGTTATATTACATTCACCTAGTGTATGAACTCCAACTTCTCAAGGAACGTTTCGTTTAATCTAACACAATCGAGGCATATTTTTATCATTTCTGTCAGATTAATTGGATTCTTTTAACGAAATCATAAATAAAAAATATTAAATAATACCTGTTCGTATTGTGGGTTAAAATGGCGATACACGCATGAATGTGACATTGGCGGTTGATTCACCTCGTTCTTAAAGGTTGGCTGGACGGTCGTTGAACGCCCACTACACGCTGGCTGACTCACTGGAATCCTGAGTGGTCCTTACTTGGCCACATTATGTAATTATGTGTCAGTCGTTTGGGGGAACATTCTCCGTAATATGTTGTTTATATTGAACTAATGAGAAAACAATATTTGTGGGAGTAAAGACAGTTTATTATGTCCATAACTCAAATTGTATTTGATGCAAATTTGCTAAACAATTATGCTCCAAACAAGGATTCGAAATCAGACGTATTTACGTTGTTATATATTGCATAATGTTCTAAGAATATTTTCAAACTTTCTACGATAGACGATTGTTTTCTCCAGGTTATTGTTATAATCTCTTGCTTAATAAATTAAACAATATCGAGAATGTTTTTGTTGATTAATTAAAACACGAGAAATTTTCGTCCAGTGAAGTGTGATTATAATGTCGGGCCTTCATTCATTTTACTTTGAATTATCGCATTAGCTCATTTATTTCTAACGTTATCTATTTGAAGAAATAACAACTTACAGATATTTACGACGCGGAAGACTTCACACACCTAACTGAAACTTATCTCTTGAACACTTATCATTGCACTAGCAAGAACTAAGTGATGTGGGCCCCGGCACATGCATTTCTGACCCGTTATGATACACCTACTTCTGCATATGTGATTAGTGTTATTAATATTTATATTATCTTTGTCATCCTTGAACGCGTTTTTGAATTTTGTCGGTATCGGCTGTTGGATTAATCTTTGAATTTTACAGTAAGCGTCCGGTTAAGTGTTCTGAAGACTGCATCGTCAACGTACAAATTTAAATTATCATTTTCATCTGCTGAAATGGTATTGATTTCTAGTTGGATTTCTTCCATTTTGATGTCATGTTTGTGACAGGTTTCAATCTGTCTTGGTATCACGTCCACTTAACTCCTTATTTAAAATTGTTTAATTCTCTGCAGAGAAAATGTGGCCATAAAGTTTTGAAGATGGCAACTTCATCTGTTATATTTATTTTTATTTACGTTTGGTTAGTCCTGTTGGTCAGTATATTCTTCTGCTATTTAATCCGTTTAGTAATTTTTGGAGTTAAGCAAACTCTATGCTTGAGTGGAAGGATACAAGGATACAAACGAAACATAAAAACGGAAAAACATATTTTAGTAGGTTATGGTGACAACCTATTCGATTCAAAAACGTAAATAGTAATTGCAAGATGTAACTATAATTGAAAATATAAAAGAATAAATAGAAGTATAAAAATCAAGAGAGATACAGTTGCAGATTGAAATCAAGAAATATCAGATTTAGTGGCACACTGATACAACTAATAAAATGGAGGATGGAGATGAAGAAGTATCAAGTGATAATTTAAATGAACACGTTCATCTACAGAAATTATAATAGCTCCTCATCAGAATTTAATCTAAAGAGATGCAGATAGAATTAAAGAAAATTAATGAACGTGTTTAAAGCGAAATAGCATTTTGGTTAAAGATGAATATTAATTGCGGATGTTTGTTGCAAAAAGTAAAATCATGATCGGGGTTAATTTTGATGAATTTTCATTTAATGTCATTTCGCCGGAAGAAATATTACATGCATTAATAAAAAAAAGCCAGGCATAAATATAAAATTTTTGAAGACTATGTTACTTATCTTTATCCATCCTTAATCTAGAAAACAATCCGATTTATATGTTCAAATAAATTCGTACATGAAAAGTTGCAAATGGATTTAAAACCCAACCTATCCCAAACCAAATTCAAGCTTAACCGCATTAAACCCCATTTTAGAATACTTTTGCCTTTAAATCCAACCCAGGGGAGAACCCAACGTTTAAAGTTATTATTAAATTAGAGTTGTAAGAAACACCAAACCTTAAACAAATTCAATTCCAAACTCAATTAGGTATGTAGATAAGTAAGTTGCGACGTTCTGTGAAGGAGCGATTGAAACTGCAAGCTGTTGCAATGAGATGCATTTCTAATAAATTCTCCGGGTTGGATTGCGTTTGATTTGGTTGAGTTGGATATTGGATCTTGGAAAAATATATGCATTAAGTATAAGAAAGTAAAAAGTGTTATTTGAATGTAGTTATCTTTCAATAATTTTCTTGGTTTTGAAGCTCTTTGTGGGACACTCAGCAAATTTAATTGCTTTTGATATATTTACGTATAAATTGTGAGATGCACCGATACATATTTTCTGAATGTCTACAGATTTCTTTTTGAAAACAATAATATCTTCACAAATATTTTATTTATAATATTTATTTAGATGACTGGTCTATTAATATTTGTAGCCCTAAATTGTTTAACTTCTCTCCAATTAAAGCTTATTTTTCTCTGGGCAAAGGTCCCCGTTTGAGTTCCATTAGTGTGAATTCTTGACTGCAACTACTTTCAACGATAAATAGCAGGAAAGCGTGTCGCAGTAGAATACTTTTCGAGAAAACTTTAATATTTGGGTTTCTATAATTTTTTGAAAGAAACATTGACTGAACTCTGTTCTCGAGTTTTCCTTTTAGTTCCGGTATTTCGGGTGAACAGTGTTCATTATGAAGAACTTTTTCAAGAATCGACGAAAAATTCAGCCAGTTTTGTAACTACCAGCAAAAATCTAAAGATGTGCTAACTGGTCAGTTTAACAAGTACTCGTCTCAGGTATTTCTATTGCTTGTAACTTCTACCATGTTTTTTTGTGTAGTTGTCCAAGACTATGACGCTCAAGTTTTTTGATGTCTATTTGTTTTTGTGCTCTGTATTATTGAATAGTTTCCCTGCTGCAGTTGTTCTTGCAATAATTTCTTCATATATACAGGAAGGATATATGTAAGATGTGATGTTGCTCTAGATATTATTATTTTTTACTTGCTGTAGGTTGTTTCCATTTTGTGTTAGAAGGTAAGCGCTATAATTTCACGGCCTGACTATGAAAGAAATGGCGTAGACTCACAATTACATTTCATTTTTCAACATAGTCCCCGCTGCAGCAATGCGCTTATTACACCGTTTCAGCAATAATTCAATGTCCTTAAAAAAATATTCTGTTGGTTTGTCTTCACAATGTGTCCAAACTGCAGGTATCACCTCTTGGTCGTCACTAAAATGGCGCCTGCGAAAATCCTTTTGCTATTTTCCAAATAGGTAGTAGTCACTGGCTTGGTGATTAATTTGTTCGAAGCGGCAGTCACAAATTCCAGTAGTGTGCACAGGTGAATTGTCTTTGAGCAAACTGAAGTTCTCTGGTGAATTTTCCACGTTTTTCCTCCTCGCATTTTGTGGTAATTTATGCACAAGTAGCGATGCACTTGCGCCTACGAACTTTTTAATACCTTGCTGGAAGAAGTTGACTTCGATATCGTTATTATTTGACTAATTTTTTCCCCGGCTAAAATTATTTTAATATTTTAAACAAATAAAAATCAGAGTGGCCAAGATCAGGACTGTATGCTGGATGCGTAAGAAGGCTTGTTTATGGTTTCATTTGTTTTGCAGCAGTATACAGAGGACGAGCATTGTCTTGGAGAAAGCAAACAGAACTCTGACTTCTCTTTTTTTTTGTTCCTGACTTTTTGAAAGACATTGCTCGTCATATTGTGCTCGCAGTTTTGAAGAATTTCAATATTCCTTGTACAATCATGTCAGCGTGGCATACCTTTGAGATCTCCACCTTCTTCATCTTAATCTCAATTTCGTACCTCTTTACTTTAGTTTTTGGGAGTTTATCGCTTCACCCATCGCTTGCCTTGCTTCTGTTGAATAATATTTGTATAAAATCGTATGCTCTAATTATTTCTTGATGTATTATCCTTGCCTTAAGTGTTTTCCGCATATCTTTTCTCTTTACGCTGTCGTCCCTCTTCTCGTACGCCTGATGATGACATTTCATCAATAATTGTATCTTTTATGTTCTTGGATTGTTCTCATGAGAAAATTCAAAATTGTTAAATGGTACCATAGGATTTAAACAAAGGCATTTTTAGAGAAATTATGATCCGGGAATTTAATGAAACGTACAGTATATCTTAACGTATATAATGTACATATGCATTCTATCCTTCATTTAGACGAAATGCAAGTTGTTTGATAACATAAAAATAAAAATAAAAATTATAAAACTTATTTAAACGAATAACATACTTCAGGCGACGTGTTCACAGTTCATATTCAACTACAATTCATAAATAATTAAAACTCGCGAAAATAAAACAGAGCTTAACACAGCACTGCCGGCAATTGGTTCTTGTGTGTCAATGTTAACACAATATAGTCATTTTTAATTAATACTTGAAAAAACGTGGGTAAAATTGATTACCAGTAAAAATTATGCGATTGATCAAGCGCAGAAATATCAAACTATGCCCACATGGATTGAATAACAAGTGACTATCGAAATATCAACACCTTAAATCGCAACTTGAATGCATAACTTGTACGTAACACGCAAAAGTGTTGCCTCACACTCTATACGAATTTCATTGTTTTTGCCAAGGATTTTCGTGGGCACAGGTTGGGAAAACCTACGTCGACTTAACCAGATTGTGAACTTGCGATGCGAAGGATACCTTATGGTCGATTATCAATTTAAAGTGGATCGTGTTTGCGTTAGTTTCGCGGTGTGAGCGTGAGGAAATGAACCCACACACATCGGAGCTGCAATCGCTTCGATTACTAGACGTGAATGTTTGTGGAAGTGGAATGTAATTAATGATATCTGGAACCAGGATTGTAATTTACATGTTGGCAAATACATTGTTCTTGATTTGAATTTTAATGGTTAAAATTGTTCGCGAGGATTTATTTCGAATACATACTCTTGCTTGATTCTACTTATTTAACAAAACTGTTTTATCAGACACACCATGTTCCGCACATATTTTCACAATGTTTACGTGTTCTTTGAAAATATAACTCTTAATAAATCGGTGTACATTGCCTCTGGGAATATAATTCAATTTTCCTTAAATAATTATTTGTATGTTATTGGCTTTTACCAACTTGGAAATATGCAGAATTGTCGATTTTGTATCTAGTGCGTTATAAATTATTTTAGTTGAACATGCAATTGTATGAGAGCAATTTTTAATTATGCCGGAAATTGCCATCTATTGAAGAATACATTTATCAAATGCTACAATTGCTAATTAGATATTTCCTTTAATCGTCCCTCATCATCTAGTCATAATTATAATTGCAGGTTATTTTATTTTATTCTAAGAATTTATTTTCATTTTTGTCGTTTTTCCCCTTTCATTATTTACTATTTTCTTTGTTAAATTTTTTTCTGATTTTATTCACTCATTTAATTATACATACTTAGTACCCAGTCAAGTCACTACGTCATCATTATTGTAGACTTAAGAAACAATCCCAGTTTTCATTTCTTGTTAAATACTTATAATCGATGACTTTTCTGTTTATTTACGTTACGTTAAGTACTAAGAACCATTTATGTCGACAAGTATAGGGTTAATAGATATGATCTAGATATAGATTAATAGATTTTGATTCATTTGGGTAATTACGAAATTATTAAGAATGAAAATTAATATATGCAATAATTTGATTTCCAGTTGTATTTCAACTAATTTAGAATGCGGTGCAAGGTGTCCTTCTCTGCTTCTGTAAAAGAACTTTCATGGATGGCCTTCAGGCTATCATTCAGAACAGTAATACGAAGAGTTACAAACCGTTGCACACAGTTTGAGATAAGAAGAACTCAGCAAACAGGACCAAACCATGGAAAGCAGCCATGCCAGACTTTAATGACAACTTTCAATCCCGAAGACAAATTTTCTATGTCGTTTAAATAAATATGCAATAGAAAATAAAAGTAGAATAGTTTTTCTGTAATACAACAGGACCCCTTCTAAAAGCTCATATGACGCACAACAGTGGCATTATGATAAATAAAAGCCCAGTGAAATTTTGATATAATAGATATAATGTCAGAAATTTGCACATATCAAATATGTACCCATAATTATGAAAGTGGTTTAAGTCAAAATTTTAAATTTATTTAATGTAATTTTTACGATATCGTCAAAAACGAACCATTGCATAGTGGTTGTAATTTCAACATTATATGGAATTTATTTAGTGTTAATTATGAAAGTGGTCTAAGTCAAAAATTTTAAGAAATTACATAAACATAACTTGAAACGACAATTCATTCCGGTTTATCTAACGATGTAATTCAGTTGGGCTATTCGGCAAATAATTTATATATTTTATCACTATGTCAACAGATAGCGGTTCAGGTAAGTTAATGACAACGTACTTATTATGTAAATATGTTAATTATTATTCTTCTAAGAAATGGAAAAGAGTAAGACAATTATCATCTTCAGATGATAATACAAAGACTTCACTGTAAATTTAGAAAAATAATGGCGAAGAATACACGACAAAAAAATCAATACTTGAGAGGGCCAACATTTTTGAAAATAAGAATTGTTTTTCCCCAAAAAAATGTTTAGATCGCATAGAATATAATGAAAGAAAATCTAATTTGATAATTTCTGGAAACTAAAAAAAATTGAAACCCAGAATCTATATCTGTGTACTGCAGATTAACTCGTGCTCTAAATGCTGAAAAACCTAGAACTGATCATCGTGGGAAGATGCCTGGATCTTCGCGAAAAACAGATAAAATTAAGATAAAAGCTGTACGAGAACATATTTTAAGTTTCCCAGCATATGAGAGCCACTACACCAGAGCACTCCTGGTCGAAAATATTTGAGTCCTGATTTAGATATTTGTAAAATGTATAGCCTGTATGTAGAGAAGTGCGAGGAAAATAACCGATCCTTTATTAAGGAATTTAATTTAAATTTCCATGCTCATCGAGAAGACACATGCCATAAATGCGATTTACTGAAGGAAAAAATCGAAGCATGCAATAATGAGGAAGACAAATTACATCTTAGGGAAAGTCATGATGTACATTTACAAAATGCCGAACGAGCTAGGAACTGTCTTGCAGAGAACCAGAAAAAAGCAAAACAAAACTCCAGGGAATATTATGGATTCTCATTTGCAAAAAGCATCCTAAACTGTCGGTTTATTATATATTATTATAAACGAAATATGTACGTATACAACATGGGTTTCCATAATTTCCATGATGGCACTGTCAATATGTATTTATCGGATGAAACTACAGCTTCAAGAGGTGCATCATCCATTTCAGCGCATATAGAGGATATAACTACTCAAAAACACGTACACACAGTGATGCTTGTTCATGGCAAAATCGTAACATTAAAGTAGTATTGACATGGATGAAAATGTCATCAAATAATAATATTGAAACAGTAGACCACATATTTTTGGTATCGGGTCATTCCTTTCTGGCGAATGACCGTGATTTTGGGTTGACAATGAAATGAAAATAAAAAAAGGAAATTACTTATACAACCCTGAGCATTATTATGAATTGATAGAAAAGTGTAGAAGAAGAAATGTATTTTCGATAAAACGAATGTCGCAGCCGGATTTTATTTCAACGAAATCACTAGAAAATTCAATAACAAGAAGAGTAAAAAATACCGCTGGCTAATCTGTCTCTTGGCTGCAAATTCAATGGATGAGATTCTTGAAAAAGGAACTTTATAAAATGTTCTATAAAACTTCTTTAGGTGATTCTAAATTCCAAGTTTTGGATCTTTCACCTAAAAGATGGAGACCAATAATATACGAAAATATTAAATTTCTTCCATTATACACCACCACTAAACCAGTAACGGTAACTAAAAATAAAACGAAGCTATTAGATCTGAATGATTTATGGCAATGTTCTAAACAATGAAATATAAATGTAATTGGTTTATGATCTTTCTCAGCTAATCTATTAAACGGATAATTATCGTGGCAAGTGCAGCGTCGTAAATCAATCTGCTCAATTGTATTCACCGGATGTAGATAGTAAAGCATCTTAAATGCAACGATACATTTTAACGGGGCCTTTGTTATATATGGCCATCGCAACACAGTTGTTTGGTTCTGGATAATACGACGACTGTGGGGAGAAATTTAGTTCCCAATTAGTTCAGTACAATAAAGAATATTTCATAATAATATTTTCTTAATTTTCACCGAGTTGAACCACTTTGATCACAAGGATCAACTATAATAATTATTACGTCGATTTCAATTTATGTTTTGTGTTACAACATAAATTTTATGTTTGATATAAAATAATTTTTTTATTCTTATTTCATCTGGTCGACTTTTTATTAATTGTGACTTTTTTAAATAAAATATTATTAATTCCATATATACGTATTTTTAGATTATTTTGCATTTTGCATTTTAAAATGTAAAAATGGGTCCTGGCTAAGTTAATATTATTGAAATCAAATCAGAACTTATTAAAATAACTAACAAACTGAAATAGAACAACGAAATAAAATTCAATAAAACTGAACGAGGAAATACAACAAGATTTTACTTCTTCGACCGATCAGAATAAGTAAACCAATCGTGACCGATCGATTGTGTAAATTTGACTCATCGAATGGCATTCTAATAATTGGAATGAGTGGATTCGACGCTGAGATTGTGATTGATTACCTTCTATAAGAATTTTAATATTTAATGTGGTAATAATGAGCAACTATGATTGTGTATATGCTAAATGTTTGTTGAGTTCTGTAAATTACATCACATTCATGTGAATTATATGAAAGGCACTTTATTCGCAGAACTGGTTATTGTACTTAATCAATCGTTGACCCGTAGCTTTTGCCGTTTTGCTGCGGCGAACGGTATGAAATGTTAATTCATGCATATTTGCTTGCGTTTAAACGCTTCATTTCAACAAGAGGGTTGTCGTTTTAAATTATAAAAACGTTGTACTGTTATGCACTTATTGTAAGTATAAAAAAATCGATTTTGTGCATGCAGGTCTACATTTATGGGTGCTGAATATTTCACAGGATGACCCCATTGGAGAATTTACAAAACAATTCAATTATTGGTTTGAAGTGTGAACATTATTATTTAAGTGCAAGACACGAAAATACAGTAATAAAAAGTAAAACCTACAGAAGAAGAAGAAATATTTTACGAATAACTAGAGGAAGAATTTGAAACATTACTGAAACAAGGCATGAAAATAATATTTTGAAATTTCAACGCAAAGATTGGGAAAGAGCTATGTATATCAACAATGGACACCGAGTAATTAATTTTCCAATAGAAAAAAACATGGTGGTGATGAGTATGCAACTGGATATTAAACGCGATATAATTCGACACAAATAAATAATAACAATAAATAAACAAATAAAAATAGGAACTCACCTGCATTTGAGCTAATCTTGACGCCATCTTCCGTGTTTCAAATTGTCTTCACTTTAAGAGATTAAGGTTTAGAAATTTATTGCACTGGAAATCTGCAACAAAATTTCATTTTGAGTTACACAACGTTCATTGTTAAGTAAGAGAATTGCAAATTTAATTCATCAATGTTTTTGTACGTAGTCTAAGCAATAAGGTATTCTCAATCAAATGTTATATTTAAGTCGCTCAGAAATAGCGGATACGCGGCTGATTTATGATATGCAGTTCAGTAAACAAGAATAATCGCGAAGGGAACAATGTTAAGAGTGATTTAATTCCTCTATATCGTGTAGGCGTAGCTGGCGTGTTCATTCGAGCATCGAACAATTAAATGCAAGATCTATTTTACTATTTATGTTATCCTAGTGTAAGTTGGTATGCAGTAAACGTATTTATTTTGCATTTTTTTAAAATAAAATATTGGGTTTATTTCTTCTTCAACAGCCGCTAGTTCTACAATTGCTCGCTTTCCTCGCGTGTCAGCGATTTCTGTTTTTATCATTTACTTCCGTTTTCTTTTCTATTTTTGTAACCTCCGCAGTTTTCTCTGTATCTCCATGCCAAATCCTAACTCGTTAAATATAATTTAAATCTTATCTCACGCACTCGTGTTTTTAGAGTCATATTTTAGCAATACGTAACTATTAATAGGAATGCTTAATTAATTAATTAATTATTAATGATTTATGCAGTCACGATACTATAGTATGAAATAAATGACTATTTAACACGCAAGTTACAAAATGTACCATAACATTTGTATACCTCTGGATCAGCATAAGTAACTAAAAGCAATTAAGTAGAATGTCATATGCAATGCAGCTAATAACTTAATAATTTTTTGATAATAAATTTTTAATTATAAATAAGGAAGAGTTTTTTGTATTAACAGAGAGACGTACTCGTATGTAATTGTACACTGGCGCCATTGCTGTTTTTGCTACTTGTGCATTGTTTGTAATACAAGGTATAAGAGAAATATTTTCCAGGCGGACATTCAAAATTTATGTGATTATTTTAAGTACAAATTGCAAAAATCAGATATTTATTTGCAAACCAGGTAAGATATTTTAATTTATATAAAAATGTTGCTGTTCCCACGCGAGTTACTCAGCCCGCAATCTTCAACATGCATCGATAATGTATTTTCGCCCCGTCTTGCAAGTTAGACATATTTGATCCATTGGTTTCAGACCATCACGCAATAATGTTAAACTACAACTTCCATGCCAGACTAGAATGCAATTTCTCAATTCGGAGACCAATAACAGAAACTGGGTTTAAAAATTTTGGTTATGTGCTACAGAACCAGACTTGGCTGGATGTTTATCTACTGCTGCGGATACCTTTGCGGTATTCCATAGAAATTTCTTCACATTGTTTAACAAAAGTTTTAATGAACGCAGTATACGAGTATTTAATAAATTTCACAAACCTACATGGTTCACTGAAGAACTAAATATTATGAAAACTCGGTTACACGCTTTAGATGTGGCAAGAGAGTGCATTAAAACCATTAAAACCAAGCCCAGCAATTATATAATTATCAAAAATCAAAAAAAGAAATCTAAGCAAAATTGCCATAACATGTTTTTAGATAGTTACGGATTTAATACGAATCTACTAAAAAGAGTTTCATTATTCGCCGTTGAACCTCTAACTTACATTATTAATAAATGCATTTGCGAAGGTACTTTCCCCAATGAACTAAAAATAGCGAAAGTTTTTCTATTATATAAAAAAGGTGCAAAAGACGATATGAATAACTATAGACCTATATCTATTTTACCACTTTTCTCTAAAATTTTTGAAAAGGTTTTAAAATCTCGTTTAGTTGTTCTTTTTTTTTAATACAATAAATTATTCTGCAAGCAACAATTCAGATTTAGACACAACAGATCTACCATACAAGCAATTCTTGAAATAATTGAGAACATTTGATTCGTTTAACAAATCTAATAAAGCATCAGCGATATCGATAGATCTAGCTAAGGCGTTCGATTGCGTTGAATCCAGATATTCTTCTATCGAAACTAGAAATGTAAGGAATAAGGGGAAACCGTTCAAATTAATTAAATCGTATCTGTCAGACCGTAAACAAGTAGTTAAAAATTTGCATCTAACTTCGGGTGAATTGTTGGTGGAGAAGTGTACCGCAGGGTTCCATATTGGGCCCCATACTCTTTATTATCTTCATCAACGATTTACCAGCTAATTTACCCTGTTCTTAAACAGTTTTATTTGCGGACGATACTAATTTGTTAAACATCGAACAAAGTATTGAACGTTTAGAATTAGTAGAAAAGGAATGTATATCGAAAGCAGAAGAATGGTTCTCGGCTAACAGATTACAGATGAACTCAGATAAAACACATAAAATTATCTTTTCACTTAAAAATACTGAGTGCTTGCCAGTAAAACTTCTTGGAATCAATCTTGACGCGGCTTTAAACTGGCATCATCATATTGTTTCTTTGTGTAAAAAAATTAATGTAACTACTTGTAACTTGTAACTACCAAATTCGAAAATTAGTAGATATTTCAAACCTTAGTACAGCATTGACATTATACTATTCAAATTTCCAAAGTTTAGTAAATTATGGAATAATATTATGGGGTGCTTCTAGTTATGTACAAAAAGTACTTGTTCTCCAAAAGAAGGTAGTCCGTGTTTTAACGAAATCTAATTGTCTTGAACATTGTAAACCTTTATTCATCAAATTAAAAATTCTAATCGTCATTTCACTATACATTTACAATTGCGTAATATTTATGAAAGAAAATTTATCGAACACAACATGTCATTCTGAGGTACATAATTATAATACCCGTAATAATGAAAGTTTGTTCATTCCATTTCACAGGTTAAAAGTTTCGCAACAATCAGTGTACTATCAAGGTGTGAAGTTTTTTAATAAATTGTCAAAGGAAACAAAGACCTTGCCATTACATAAATTTAAAAAAAAGTCAAATTATTTTTGGGCAACAATGCCTTCTATTAAGTTGATGAGTTTTTAATTTGTACTGATCTTGTCTGATTGTCTGCCAGATCAGATTATATTATTATACTTATATTATTATATATTATTATTCTCTTCTTATTCTATTTTTTTGTATCTGTATATTGTGATATTCTCAAACATATGTATGATTTATATGATTGTATCTTATGTATAGTGAAATAAATATTATTATTATTATTATTTATAACAGAATCAATATTTTTTAATAATTGTATTAACGTACTATTGTGTAATCGTTATGAATGAGCAGCGAAGAACGTGTGCGACGTCCATTATGGCGTATAATTAAATCATAGATATCTGTATTTATCTATACAGCAAATGCTGAAAATGTCACATAGATCGTTGCGAACATGCGCTCTAAAATAAACTGGAACACGATACATTATCACGATTCATCGTTACCAGTTATCATAAATAAATAATAAATGGTAAAGTATAACGTTTGCATTGTTCGCATGTATGGCCAGCACTACATAAAACGTGATGTTTCTTGTAAACTGGTTTATTAAACTTTTTAGAAGGCAATATAAATAAAACTTGATTAATAAGTTATAGCGTAGTAGATTGGATTTTTTTGTATTTTACGTATATTTTTAATAAGTCAGAAATATACAAATATGAATAACATTAATAACTATGAATGAAACACATTAAAATTTGGTTAGCATATTGAAGAAAACTGAAAAGAAAACAGAACTTACCAAATATAATTACACAGCGGTTGTGACGTCTCATTATTATTATTATTATATTAATATAATATTTATAATGAAAATAACTAAAATGATTAAAATAAACCCTGGGGATATTTATTTGTTTTTTGACCAGCTTTTACTACAGTGTGAACGTTGTATGTAATCTGCATTGCTTGCGACAAGCTGGTTTTGTGTTGATTTATTGTTTTTTGAAAATGTTTATGTAAATTTGTTCAACAAAATAACTTATTTCCAATATTCAAATAACCAATTAATAGTTTAACAAGTTGCTGCAAATGCAATTAA